>CM032667.1:47979439-48035272 GCA_019095985.1 Streblospio benedicti
GTTACATATTTTTATATTTATCATTCCTTCTTTGCTGAAGTTATGAGAAACACTAAAGTGAAACGCAGTAAAAACTCGCCTAAAATCAGTGATTAAATTTCATCATTCAAATATTACAAAGTTGCAATTGCCAATGTAAAGAAAAAAATCCACTGGAATAATTGAGTTGTGGGTATATAATCTTGTTATTTTACACCATGTGACATCTATACATCTAGAGTAGTGATTTCAAAGGTAGAACACCTTTGATGTAATTCTTTCGATTTCAGCATTAGATGTATATTGTCATGTTCTCTTGCTAGATATTGTAAAAAGGAAAACATTGGTGTTGGACCTTGACGAGACCCTCATACACTCTCACCATGATGGTGTGCTACGGCAGACAGTCAAACCCGGCACGCCTGCAGACTTTGTACTTAAGGTAAATGTACGTGCACAACCCTCTTTTCTTCTATTCTTTTCCTAGTATGAACTCATAATCATGTCAAATGTATCCAAATCAAAAATTGTTTTAATAAAAAGTATCTTGCATAGATTGTGATCACGAACATAGAACACAATTAAATATTATGATATTAAGATTGTTGCTTTGAATTAAGGAACAATTCCAATGTATATTGACATGAACTTGAGTGGTAAGCAGTTTGAAATTTATTTTTGCTTCACATTTATAATTGTAGTTGTTTATTTGAGATCATCAAATTCAGATAAAATGTATGTTGTTGCACCTTTCCAAATATGGGTGTGGTAATATGCAAAGACTTTTGTTTAATCAGTGGTATTCTGTGATTCACTTAAGTAAGTACCAGTTCTTATTTTTGGAGAAAAAAAATGCAGTGATTGATTTACAAATCTTTAATTATGGAAGTTTTGCACACTAAGTGTGATTATTATTTTCATTTCCATCTAGATTAGAATGACTTATGCACTAGTTATTTTCATTACTAAATGCAAAACTGAAAAAACAAACAAAACATGTACAATTCGTTTCAAAAACAGCAAAAAGCACCCCAGTCTCTAACTGCCATTTATTAAGTGCCACAGTCAAAATATGTTAAGCTATTACTGTTGAATGCAGCCAATCAAAACAGCTTGTTTGCATAATTGTGTTTGAAAAAGAACACTTGTAGTTAATTCCTTAAAGATGACAAAAGCGTACATTCACATGTAAGAGATGTAAATCTCTCAGGCGATGAGGCAACATAGTGATATTACGTGCGTTTACATCTGTATCTGTATGTTAATCTGCTGCATTGGGGAGGGGGGGGGGGAGTGTCACTGTATCACCTACATGTGAATGGTTCAATTGAAATATGATGTGATCGAAAAAATCTTTTGTTGCTTGACCGCTTCATCATTAGTAATATCGCTTACACATGAATGTAGTTCAATGTACACTAACTGGGGATTCATAAGATCAATAAAAAATATAATAATAAGATCAGTAGCTCATAATGTTAAGACATTATGTTAATGTTAATGACTTACCTTTGGTTTAGTGCTGGACAATAATAATGTGGTGGCGAATGTACCCACGTATTGTCGTATGTATATGACCACGAGTGACTGGACGATAATAGATTTTCACGAAATACCTTGTAGAACGACTCCTCCATCACTTTGGGTTGACGTTGAATATTGTAAAACAATATTCCTACAAAGACAATTTGATAGAACCTCATTTTATAGTCTGTGCATTGAACACTCAGCTATATTTTCTGATAATATTAGTCATAACATGCTTCCGTTCGTTGTGTACTAATGGTGTTGTTATAGGGGCTAATAACACGACGTTAGCACACATCACGTTGCGCGATAGTCCTGTGTCGTACACCAATATTCCTGCATGTACGTGTATAATGATAATTCAATTGACCATTAGTTGATATCTTTTGTGGAAGTAACAAAGCTATGTTTTGCGATGACTGTAATTAAAACACACCATGATTTTGTTCGTTACTGACCAAAACAAAGCAATGTGAATAGTCTCGATCAACCAGTGCTATAGTGGTGTGCGCTTGCCAAATGGGATATATTTGACAAAGGCTAATACCGCGCGCATTGTGTTCCGGACATCTTCATCCGCTCCCGTGAATAAGTAAAAGACCATAGTTTGAGTCCATACGCGATCTCTCGCATGTCTACATCTGGAAAAAATTGGGACTATAGCAGGATGTCCGGTTTATGGGGAAATTCGGATATTTGATATTCAGTTAAACGAGGTTGTACTGTACCAAGATTTGGAACCAAATAGATTTAAAATGTAGTTGACCTTTGTTCCAGGTGGTGATAGACAGACATCCTGTGCGGTTCTTTGTGCACAAACGACCACATGTAGATTTCTTTCTAGAAGTGGTAAGTATTGTCAGTCTCTCAAATAAGGCCTCAATAGTTACTCTTCAGCGAACTAGTAACTTTAAAAAGGTACTAGTCCTCCCACAAAAGTTTGTGTTGAAAAGTATATGATATGATCTTAAAATAGTTATAATATCTTAAATTGTTGAGCCATTATCTCCTTGTCATTTTTCTGCATTGTTTGCCACAAATCTAACATATGAATGCTACATTTATGAAAAATGAAATAAAGCAAACTGTTAGATGTCTGTAGATTCTTACAGTACTGACTAGAGCAAAAGGATACAGAACAGTAACAAAATTAGAGGAATTGGCGCAAGAAAACGTAACAATTATTAACATTTCGAAACAATGTTACAGCTGTCACGGTTTTCTTGGAACTGGTCAATCACTGAAACTACGATACTTATGATTATCGAAATAAACCGTACATTGGTGTCCATTTTTTATACTAATTTGCTAAAAAATATTCAGATTTGTTCGGGCATTCTCGTTTATTCCCGCCACAGCGACAGCACTGATTGGTAAAAAAGTGCGGACGCCGTACAGAGACCGTACAGACACCAAATGAAATGAAAATCTTTGAAAATGTCCAGCGTGGTGTTGAACTTTTAGCAATATTCTTTTTATTTTGGGGAATCTCCGTAAAATGCGTAATACAAGGGTTAAAAAAAGAATAAACATAACTTCAGGCGAGTTATGAAGAAGCCGTAACTTGCGGAAACCACAGAACCTTTTTTCGTTCGTAACAGCTGCAACAATGAGAAGAAATGGGAACAAAACGTAAGGAATCGTAGCGTAATTCTTATGATTTTTCTTCTGTATCCTTCTGATGGGATCAGTGCTGTATTTGCACTTGATTAAAAGGTCTTATTTTTGCTTCTGGGAATGTTTATTTTTTCTTCCACAAAAACCTCACCACACCCTGATTACATCATCTGTGGTTTTGCTATAGGTGAGTCAGTGGTATGAGCTGGTCGTGTTCACCGCCTCTATGGAGATATATGGAGCGGCTGTTGCCGACAAGCTCGACAACAACCGGGGGGTGTTAAAACGCCGCTACTATAGACAGGTAGGTCACCATCCATGGTGCTTTTACAAATCAAATTTGCCATCACTTTTCCAAATGTAGGGGCTGGACTACTGATCTCCAGCTGTCTCGACCCTTTCCGTGAATAACAGATCTTTATTGCTGTATAATAACATGTGCAAGCTGTTGGCACAAGCTGGATTAAAATATTTGCATGTTCACATAGAAAAATAGAATACGAATGCATTTAGCCAGTGACACAATGAAATCATTTGCCTATAAACTTCTAGTGGTTGAAAGCCTAACATAGTGACGGTAGTAAGTTTTTTATAATCTTAGATTTGATGGGGAAGATAACTAACTAAATAATTTGTACAATTAATTGAAGTCTTATAATTATCTCATGTTAACTTTTCTACTTTTTTCCAAAATTAATAACCACAATTGTCTCATTTAGATGTATTTTTGTAATGTTAAAGTTACGCCTGTGTTTTATTTTCAGCACTGTAACTTCTCCCAGGACTTTGGCAGTTACACGAAAGATCTGTCCGCGATATCCAGTGATCTGGGAAGCATATTCATCCTTGATAACTCACCGGGCGCATACAGATCATATCCAGGTACAAATTGAGTCCACGGTGGTAATCGTTTGACCAATTTTAACTTCTTTGAAGTTATTTATGAAATGGGAAAGTCCTTTTGATAGATAACATTCAATTTCTGTCATCTTAGATATCTTATTGTAGCAATACCAAATTTTCATAGGATATTACCATAATCATTCAAAATGTTATCAAAAAGTTTGCCATTAAATGACCACTTTCTTGAAAGTGCATGAAATATTTTGTTTCACTGATCTCACTTGATTACATAACCCTCCATATTGTGGCATTCAACTGGAATTTGGGATAATTTACATTTCATATGAAAAGGGTTTAAGGATAGTCCCATACAGAATCAATAGGCGTTTAACACAGTTTACTGTTGAACTGTCAGTATGTGATGTGGACAAAGTGATGATCAAATCACGTTTTTGTTGTTGCAGATAACGCGATACCGATCCGGTCGTGGTTCTCGGATCCCACGGACACGGCCTTGCTCAACCTTCTGCCCATGCTTGATGCTCTCCGCTTCGTAGGCGACGCTCGCTCCGTCCTCTCACGCAACCTCCACCTGCACCGTCTCTGGAACTAGCTGCTTCTAGGCCCTTGGTGTGCGTGCTAGTCACTGCCTCTTATTAGGCAACTAGCTCGTCGTTTTACGTGCAGAAGGACTGGCTTGTGCTAGTTTTTAAGGGACACAGTTGATGCAAGTGGGGTAGAGGGTTTGGACTGAACTACGGGAGAGGATTTGAACTCGAACTAGTTGTAGAGGATTCTATAAACTATTGTTAAAGCAGAGTAGGGTGGGAAACTCCTACCCCAGGGGAAGGGCGCTTCTTGATGGTAGGGAAGTCTGGAAAGAGGATAGTAACCGTTCATGTGGACGAGGTTACTGATGATCTTAGCTTGTATGAAGAGCTGACATCCTCATTCTCACAAATACCTATCATGCTTGAGGGAAACCTTTCCACAGGGCTTGAAAAAGCTCTTCCCTTGAGGTAGGGGTCGACCGCCTCACTCTGCAGTGAGGATGGAAGACGCAGAGCTTCTGTTTCCATGGCAAGAGGTCTACATACATACATTGTAGGGCAAACTCCGTGATACATGAAAAAGCAAAACCAATGATTTAGTAATGAGGAGACAGTCAAATCAATGTTTAAGGGTGTGTTTGCGTTTAAAAATAACCCATCATTTTTGGCAAGTAGTAGCTGTAGTCAGAATTTAAGTGTAGGATTGAAATGGCATTCATTGATTGGCTGTGTGTAGCAAGCCTATCGTAACCATTGGTGTGGAAACATCGTAACCTGCTGGTTGTCTGTTGCTTTGGATCATGACAGATGTTTTTGTTTGTTTATTTTTAAAATGTTCGAAATACACATGTAATTTAGGAATGGCGATTGGTAATTTTCTGTCTAATTTATACATCTCAGTAGAAACTAGTACCTTACTACGCTGCTGTTATGTGTATTTTTACTAAAATGGAATGAAATCAAATCTTGTGATCTATGTGAGACACTTATTTAAAGCTTGCTTTGAATGTAATGAAATTGTTTCATATGTATGTTCAAATCACTGCTTTCTGACTTTTGTTGCTGTCCTTCAAATTAGTAAATCAATATGAGAAATATTGCTATCATTTAGAATATTTTGATGCATGTCTGTAGTGTGAAATAAATATATGAATAATCCAATGGCAAACACGTGGAAAGTAACTTGCATGATATATTTATAAAAGACAGTGCTGCAGTAAGAGGGAAAGCTTCCTCCTCATGAAATACGTTTTACATGCCTCCGACCCACTTAGCTGAGTATATAGTAATACAAGTAGATACTATATTGTTTATGATATTAGGATTTTTAGTTGCAATAGTATGTTTTTAGATTTTTAATAGCTTATTTCTTTTATATGAAAAATGTGGTCATAGATATTCGTTGTAATTGTTTACATGTGAAAAGAAGCAGCAGACATTTAGCAGCCTTGGTTACCAATTTTGTTGCTGTGGGAACAGACAGCATTGTTGTCACTTGTTTTGTTAAGTGTGTGTGCTTGTGAGTGACAGGTGCTGTCAAGATGGCTGCGGAGGTTGCCATGGAGACAGCCTTCATGTGTAAATAGTCATAATTTGTACAGGTCATTGTGATTCAGGTGCAGTGTGATCAGATCATGAAACATTATGATGTGCGACTCAAGGGCACATTGTCACAGAGGGAAGCATTAGATAAGACCATTTTGGGGCTTCAAAAATCATCAAAAGCAAATAACACGCAAAGATTTCACATCTGCTGCTGTCATTTTAGACATGGAGTTGAGCAGTCTTTGTGTATTTCCTCTTATAATAGTGGAATGAAGTAAATGATAGATTGATGTTGTTATTTTTAATGAGTGAAAAATATGTCAATTTTGTATGGTTAAACTACAGATGCAAGTTTGTGAACTCAGCTCATTTGGTCCAGTAGTTCTCATTTTTACAGTTGAAAAACTGTTTTTCACTTCCAACATTATAATTTTAACATCGCAAATGTATTTATCCTGTATTCATTTTTGTTCTTTAGTTGCCAACATGTTCAGTGAATTGATTGCTTTTTTGCTGACACTGAGCAAAGTTTGTGGAAAATATGTTTTTCAAAATTTAATATGTGCCAATAATCTGTTTTCTGATCAGGAACAACAAATTATCAATGGTCTTCTGAGCTTTGTTCATAAAAAGTGTTATTGCGCATGCACCATTTATTTAATAGTTTACCTTTGTGTAAATTTATTATCCTAGTTACATTTCATTTTTATCAATATTTTAGCCTTTGAAACTTATATATAAGTGTGCTTAATTTTGGAGGCTGCAAATTAAAAGAATTTTTACTTTGATTATCAACAAATGCACTCAGACTTGAGTCAATAAGTCCTACCGTTTTCATGCAATAATGGTCGAATAACGTTCCTATTTCAACCACATGCGATTTCAACAGGACTATAATGCAGGGAAGTAGAAAATATTCTCCAAATGTACATTTTGGAAAAGATCAAGAGTTCAATAGGTCATTCTTTATATTTGTTCACTTTAATTTATCATGTGTTTGAAAGATTAATTATTATTGATTAGCAGGATGAAGTCTATCTGTCAAGATGAGCCTTTGAATAAATGTATTTTTTCTCTTTTCCTAACCAAAATGTTAAGTGTTATTAGATTGTCTTTGAATTTTATCTGAAGGAACAATAATTTAAATATCACAATCATTTACAAACTGTGGATGCATAGAGATTTAGGACCTAATACAGTGTTTTTGAAGTGAATTGACATCTGTAATATTATTTGTAATATGAACCTACCTACCTAAAAATATGATTGATGAGAACTATAGTCATACAATTGTGTTAACTTGCATTTATTTCTGTTCAAATATAGAAGTCAAAATTATGGAAGTTGATGAATGTTAGCTATTTGAAAACATTATGTTTTTTTTTTATATATATGTTTGAGTTTTTACCGTCTAAAATGGATACAATTGCAAAATTTCATGAAAATGGATAGACCCTTTGGTAACTGATTTATTGATAAAACAATTTAATCAAAGATCTACTCGAGAAGTCATCCAATCTGTTTTTACAATTTAATGAAAGATGTAGTAGAAAGGTCATTGAATGTCTTTCTTGTGACAAGGAAGGAATCGGTCAATAAACATAAAACTTCTGTGATTTAAGCAATAAAATATAGTGTACATTGTTTAATTGAATTGTGCAAATATCTTAAGTGATACATTTTTATGTGTGACAGTTATCTTGGTTTGATAGTTGAACTATTTATCATTTTAAACAGGAAATTGGTTAAGATTTAACTAATGTTTAAATGGTGTCTAAGGAATGCTCTGAAAATGTTAACTTCTACACAGTTGTAAGTTTTAGCATGTATTTGTTTTGTTTTCCTGCCATTTCCTACTCTCCCAGAAAGGAATGAAATTGTGTAAATTGATAAAAACTAATATTTTAGTTACATATGACAGGGCTGCATTGATGTGTAATGTTGAGATCTCATAGTAAATGATGAAGTACTTAAATACTATTTAGATGCTTTTTTGTAAATATCAGTGGTCAATTGTTTCACTATAGAAAAGTGTGGTTTGGAATAATAGAGAAATGAACTTTGATATAAAAGTCCAGTGTACGAATTTCAATATGATGCAGTGTATGCACGAGTTTTATTGATAGCCTTTCATCAATATGCCAGTCGATATTACAAGCAATTGTACAATAAATCCAAGTCTGATTTTGTCCAGTCCCTTCTCTACTTCCCACTTTAAAGGTTGTAAAATCAAGCCAAATAATTTCTTTCAATCATGTGATGCAATTCACACCGAAGAATACACATTGTAAAAATGTGAATACTATCATAAAAAATAAATACATGATGTCTTGATTGTATGCAAATATGAAAAAATATAAAATATAAAAATCAAACTAGTTATTATTTATTTCTCTCTAAAATATGCCTTGCCTCTAAGTGGGGATATATTTTTGCTAGTCTATTGAACAATGCATGCACACAAATCATTGTATAACTATCAAATAGATGTACTGATATATGATGATGGACCTAACTTCTGATAATACCTTTGATCCCTGAGGTTCAATCTAGGACAGATTAAAAAAAAATAATGAAAAAATGTTTCAATGAATTATTTTTTGAGTGCAAACATTGGCACTTTTAGATAATAAGATATTATTCACAGAGTTCAAGTAACATTATTGATGAGTGATCGTAAATGTCGGGCGTAAATATTTTAAAAACAAGTACTTATATATGTGGCCATAACAATGCCCGAACCTTTGGGTCACAGGCGCAGTAGTTTATCAATCAGCCAACAGGTGGTTTGCGATCCACGTGGCATTTTTTATTTAGATCGCAACGCCGTCTGGTGTGGACGTTGTGAAATGAGTCGATTTACTCTGCCTTTGTGTTATGTATCATTCCGCAGATGGCAAAATAACTTATCTCTTAAACCCGACGATCATATAAACCATGGACAGATATATACTTGCAATACGTTAATTTAAAAGAAAACGCTTATTGCTGTTTTATATTCCTCACACACTACATTAGAGTAAAGTCCATTTATTTTTCATGTACTACTTTTGTCGATGTGGCGCATGCTGCTGCTAAATCATACGTGATTGGTGAAATATATTCATTGACCTACTTTTTGACAAATCCTAGATTAGCTTACACATTTGCGCTGTAATTTAGGAAAATAGTGACTGGTGATCAGTCTTCTACACCGTACGTGGTAAGACGTGTACTGTATATTATTTATTTTGTTGGTGTTTTTTAAGAATTTCAGTAGTTTCATAATTTATTTTTCTCTTTTCAGTAAACTCACAATAGAATTGAGGCAAGCCCTGCCTTTGCTTCAATTTTAGGACGGACCTTACCGGATACAGTACTGTAAGTTCCCTTCAACTATTTTAACTTTTAGATCTAAATGTTGTTTTGTGTAAGTTGTAACAGCGTCCATTTAAATATTGTTTCTTGTGTTATCATTTCCAATATACTTGTGATGATAAATATGCCACTCAAATCTGCAACTAAGTCATGGCTGGATAGTGAGATCGGTATGCCCCTATGTGAATCAAGGTTTGAAATGATGTATAGTACTAATGACAATTAATATGTATTTGTCTATTAACTTAAATCTTAATGCACACGTCACGCCCACTAAGTAATTCCTTATAAAGTTGTAAGATGGCTACCCCCCCCCCAAATATATTGTCATTAAAGTATTCTATCCGTCCAATGAGCAATGTTTTTTTTTTTTGTAACGTTTTTTGGCATGATGTACATGTCTTACTCGATGATGTTTGTTTTTGATCATGATTCTGTTGTAATTTTTGTCCCTAGATCATAACAATTAATATGTAAAGTATTTTTACCAATTATTGATAAAAATATAAATATTCTAGAATTTAGAAAGAATAGAGTAGATCTAACTTTGTTAGATATCCTTGCCCGCAAACCGACACATCACAATTACGTTGGTGGCGGTTTGAAAATGCGTGTTGGTTTGTTAGCATGTGCATCTAAATAAGCTTTGCAATTCTTAAAGTTTGTTTTGGTGTTAATTTCCACTGATTTACATCCTTCGTGTCTTCAGGAGATGTACTTTTGATTATGAAATGTATTCCTGATTACAAATTCTATGTAACAGTTTGCCTGAATCGTAATTGTGTATGTTTGAGAGAAAATATGTATATTAAAACTATATTTTGCATTGACTAAATGGTCAATTAATCCCCAGTAAATTGGTTTGCTCCAACTCATCCTATTTTAACGTCTAAGGTACCTGTTACCTTGGTAATAGTGGTCCAGTGGTTAGAGCGTACAACCTCAAAATGTGGTTTGCCTCTGTTGTGAGTTCGGGGCCTGGCCTCCGCAGAATTAGTGTCTGCCAAAAACGTTACGTCGTACGTCTTCCACTGGATTGCTGATCTCCAAACAGTGTGTCGCCACAGTAGAGTATCACTACTAGACGGTGGCAACACCAAGCAGGGCGCTGCTCAGTAGCTGCCTCAAACATAACTACTATGTCATGTTTACAACAAATTCTGTAAAAGCCAATAAAATAAACTTTAAACTTTATAATATTCAACTTACGTAAGATATTGCCAATTAGTAGACTAAGAGTAGACGAGATGTCTAAGATGAACAATTATATATTGACTAGATGCAGGACACTTGTATCATGTAAATTTTAAGATGCTAATAATTATTATGAATTTTCATTTTGTTAGTGTAATTCTTTATAAATTGCATCTCAACATGACAGGATCAGGATAAGTCACACATCTACTTGTACTTGTCCTTTTGAGTATTAGTGAATTCAGTTTATTAGTAGAGGTAGAGTGTTTAGGAAGAGAACAACAGGAAGATATTTCAGTGCTACTGGTCCTGCTGACGAATAGCACTTTTTCATCTAATCCTGACCCTGCATGGCATTGGTGTTTTCAGGGTCTTGAAAGAATTGGAATTAGGGGATTCCGATTGTCTCCAAAAGTATTTATGCATTTGAATGAAATTTTGTTTGTATATTTGATTTATAAGTTTAGAAACCTGTCTGGTATCTTTTAAAGAATCATAATTTCTATACAGCACTGTAATAGAGGTAGTGGCAACTGGCTAGGGAACCAATGTCACATTTCGAAAGTTTTTTAATCATTATTTTAGCTATAATGTTTCGGATATCTTTTATGTCACTGAATAGATTGTGGTAAGGTTTATCACTTTAGTTTATCCTACTGTTTTGTTTGTCTAATACTAAAACACGGGACGGAACACGGGACTGTACACACCGTACATAACGTCGTGGGGCATCCTGTGAGTTACTTAATGATGATATCCATTGTTTGCTATGGTAGATATAGTGTTCCGTGTTTTCAAGGGCTCTGTCCATCAGACATAACGTTCCGTGGCGTCCCCGGGACGTCCCGTGAGTTACTGAATGATGACATTCATTGTTTTCTATGGTAGATATAGTGTTCCGTGTTTTCAAGGGCTCTGACCATCAGACATACCAGGATCCAATGTTGACCCTTGCCAAATGGAATGATTATTAAGTAATGTAATGAAAAGGAAAAACTAAACAAAACAGAAATACGCCATTTATTGAAATAATCATGAATCCATATATGTATGTATGTAGCAGAACATATTCCTGGGTTGTCAGCGTTCCGGCAGCCGTCCCGGCGCCGTCCCGTGTTTTAGTAGACGCTGTTTTGTTTTGTTTTTCAAAATGAAATCAATGGAAATCCTTTATTAGCACCAGCCTGGAAGGAAATCCTATATTAGCACCAGCCTAGAAACTGCTTATTAGCTATTATGTAAGTTTATGTCTGTTGTTTTGATATTCTCAATTAGATGAGAATGGATAAGCTGTGCATTGATCGAAAATATACCATTGACTAGTTTGAATAACCACATATTGCTTGCTCCTATTAAACCAAACATTACATATACATGATCCCATTGACTGTGCTTGGGCAGTCTTGAAAGCATAAGCACAAGCTGCACAACATTCATTACCTATATCAGTTTATGTGATCCTGCAGGATACATTATATTGGGAAGCACAAAATTCTGATGATTGCATGTCTTGACCACTTCCTACTATAATATAGTCCCATAGGTGTATTTTGACAGATAAGAATGGTGCTGTCAGATCATTGATGGATATCTGCATTCTATCTCTGAGACCAAAAGAAAGAATATTAAAGATAATGCTCAGTCATAAATATATGTGTTCTGTAAAATTCAGGATGGTTAAAAGACGTCTTTTCCATTGGAAGTGTAAGGAAAATAAGGCTTACATTTTTCATGTTTAAAAATTATTACGTCTAAAAATACCATGATGTCTGCTTAGCTAAAACACGAGGTCATGTGATGTTGCATAATCAAATGGTTTTCGTCAGACGTACCGCGGGTTTGCAATGGCAGATAGGCGGCCTCTTACATACACCGTGCAAGTTACATCTGACGAAAATCATTTGCTTTACATTTCTCACCTACATGTGTTTTGGGGGCTTAGGACTGGCTTTTTATGGAGGGTATTCAATTTGCTCTAGATATTTTGATAGGCTGTTTGAAAGTCACTTTCAGAATGCACAAAACATAACATATTGCTTCTATACACACATTCTTCTTACCCCACTGAGCCATCTGACTGAGCATAACCTTTTAGGTCTATTTTATTTGGTGCATTGTGAAATCTTGCATATAAAAATATATAAACTTCATATGAGATCATTATTCAATAATACCCAACATGTACAATTCAAGCAAGCAAATGTTTTGTCTGGGTCGACTGAAAATATTTTTGTCTAACTTCTATTCTTATTGATGGTTTTGTGAAGAATTATTTTGTCTCATAATGACATGTTTGTTGTTTCACTTGTTGATGTGCAGCATTTGTATTGTGAAAAGTTTAATCAATACCTGTTCACTGAACCTGCTGAAGAAGCAGAACACATTGATCAGCACCAATCAATGATCATTTACATTTTATGCCATGTTCATGGGACAATTTCATATTTAGTATATTTCCAAGTATACATGACTTAGTTCAGCTGCAGTTACAATGAATTTAAGTAGATGTATGTGTTTTTTTACTTGTATAACATGCCTGTGATAAGTAGCAATTCCACTTAGTCCATTGATCACTATCAATATTGAAGTAGGATTTCTTGGGGAGGTTGGAGCTTGAACATTATTATTCTTGGAAAGCCAAACTTGAAAGTACAGTACTGAGAGTCAACATGAAATAGGCTATGATGTTGTGTATTGGGAAGAATATGAATCTGCTTGTAGATAATGGAAAGTCACTGTCGTGTGTGTAGATAAGGTGTGGGAAGAAATTCCATTCTGTGTCATGGTTGCTCTAATTTGGTGCTTAAAGCTGCAGTGGTGTTAAGAGACTGCTAAAGGAATATCTAACTGACAGGTGTCCACATCGCCTGGGCATAGCTAGACCTTTAGATGGAAGACCATCGGAGCTTGTCCCCGGCGATGACCATCCGCTTGAGGTGTTAGACACCTTTTGCTATCTCAGCAACACAATCTGTGCTCATGGAGGTTGTACAGCCAGTATTGTCATAAGTAGCAAATGTCTTTGGGGCAAGTTAAGGGAGCTACTCCCTCGAATAGGAGTATCTCAATGCTCACCCATGGAAAGATTTATGCTGGCTGTGTATATAACACAATTTACATTGCCTAACAAGGCTAACATGTTGTACCAGGTTAAGCATCATTGTGCCATTCAGATTTATAAACAGGCACAGGACTGCTATGGAGCAATACAAAACTGCTGTGCGATTAAAATCAATTCTATGAACTCAAGATCATTAGACTTATTAGCAAATTACTAATCTTATCAACTCAATATCATTAATTAAGTGGTTTTTCGTTCCCTTTGACAGAAACGTAAATACTTTAGCATACCTCTATTGGAACAAACAATGAGATTTGTCATTATCGTGTGACCTGAAAGTTCGTCCAGACGAGTAGAAATAAGGAAGCACAAGTGCTGAATTCAATGCCGTCCATCCTTCATATGAGTAGCACCGTATATGGAAAATATATTGTGTGACGCTGATTTTCAGGTGTACTGTTTGACTGGACCTGAACACCGACAATGAGTTCGGCGGAAACAACAGGCATAGACGCGGCGGCGGCGACAACGGCTGGAGAAATGGATGGCGGAGTGGGGCCAAGCGGCGCCAGCCAACCGGAGGTAGTTGTAAATCTACTGTGCTGCATGGCGTTACTCTAGCTACTGTAGCTCAATATTTCATAGATATGTCACTATTCTCTGTAATGATATCTCATGAAGCTTTTATATATGTCTTTGCTAGTAATTACTGCGAATTATTGTCTTCATGTTATCTAGATTCTATGCCTGATTAGTGTTGCATGCAGTAATGAATTGTGATGAGTAATCATTTTGTTCGATCGACCATCAAAATTGCAAAAGACGTTTTTGGTCAAATTTGTAACTGATTTCTGTTTCTAAAATCCGTGGTAGTTTTTTCCTTCACATTAATAGATAGGTTAAAAAAAAAATCTGAAAGAAAACACATTACTTTCTAATTTACATAACATCGTGATGGATGCTTTCAATAATAATCAAATAAATTTGAAAAAACGCAATCTCATCAATGTTTAATTCAGGGTTTTGATTGAAAAATGATTACAAATTCTAATATGATACTGTGCAGTAAATGTTTGATTTAAGTGTATGCTATGCTGTTAACAACTCCGTTAGTGGGATACCATTTATTATGGGGCAGTGAGGGTTTGAAAAAATGAAACCATTATGGTATGATTTTCAGGCATCTTCTTAAATTTGGTAGAAAATTTTAACCATCCCAGTGAAATTACAAATTTTCATTTTTTTTCACATATTTCACCCTTACCTCTTGTGCCAAGATAAATGGTAACCGATTTACCATATTCTTGTAACTGCTTGTTTCATGAACAATACATACTTATAGTTGGATAAATGTATCATTAAACTTTTGAGGAAAAATGAAACTAAATAACCTATATATTGTGATCATGCATGAAATTTTACATTATTTTTTCTCTGTGGTTGAATGTTTATTTTCTACTTTGATATTTTTTTAGTGGTTTAAAGTTTGCATCTGCTTTTTAACGCTTTGTGGTTTTCATTTTGACACTTCCTATGGCACTTTGCTTTACTTTTACACAGTCAAGTTGAAGTTTTATTTGTGATGATTGCCGTTTGGTAAGTGGAGGTAAGATCTACAGGGTTTGATGTGTATGATTTTGTTAACTTGCACCCTATGTATCATGTTTATTTTTAAAATGCTGGCGTAAGGAAAGGTCACTTAAATATTGCATGATTTAGATCTATTATTTAAGCTTTTAGTTTTTGTAGATTTGAGTTCAAAGTCTGATGCATTTATTATAAAGATAAGCTATATAATGATTTTTAAAGCAAAAGTAAATTTTTGTATTTTATCTTTTGTTTGAAGAAATGGACTGTAATGAATTCTAAATGTAGACAGTTATCATATTTCAAAGTAATTGTTGTGGCTGCAATAAAGTGATTTTGGGATGACATGCTCACGCAATTGACATATTTGGCAAATCCAAGATTTATATGTTGATAAGCACACTAGCTATTCACATGTTCAAATATGACAAACTTGATTATTTTGTCAGCGTAATAATCATCCATAATGCAAAATGTTTTCTAGTCAAAATGTTTTGTTGTCAGTGTCCAAAATACATTACTATATTAGCAATATCCAAATAGGTTGTATTCCTTTCTCTTTTTTTTTTACCTCACCTTTAGTTTTCTTTGACCATGGTGACACTTATTATAAACTTCTGTAGCATTTGAGTATACTCCGCCAGATATGGTAGACTAAAATAAGATATTTTAAAATCATTTAAACCATAGACTGTTTATGTTCATTTTATTGAATTCCATTTTCAACAATAGCAAGACTATCGACAAACCATTGCTCATGGAATGCAGCTGATTGTCAATCTGTTGCTATAGGTTTCCCAGCAAATCAGTAATCTTTACAAATCAACTTAAAAAGTAACTTGTTGAAACTTCATTACATTCTGCTCTTGCTGACCTTGACGCATGAGTTCCAAGAATTATATTTCATGGCCTTTCCTCTCTGATATACATTGATCGAGCATAAAATTTTTCTCTTTCTACTGTATTACTTAAGCATCTTTGCTTGTTTTTAAAATGTTTCTACATTTTCAAAATTAACTCTTATCTTCCTCGACCTGTCCACATGAATACACGGCATTTTTGTCGTTTCAGATGGGAACCTATGACGACGTGTTCCCAGCGTTGCCCGGTGGCGGTGCTCCGGCACAACCCATCTCTGCAGGCGCCGGCTGGGCAAACAAACCAGCCAAGATGTACATGGCCTCCTCCACAGTCACACAGGTAACGCAACTTAAGTAAACTTGGATATCTTCTAAGGGTACATGTCTCTTATTTTGAGCCTTCCTTTCAAAGTTTGTGTGTGAAGTTTTGTTTACATGGTGGTTCTTGCAGGTCTTCTGTGTGCCCCTGGAGGAGAGACGATTCCGAGAGTGGACGAGCGAGGCACAGTTTGGAGAGAAGAGTGGACAGCAGACAAAGATCTGCCAGGACATTATGAACAGGAAAGGTGAGCAAATTACTTGTCATTATATTATTATAAGGAGGCCAAGTGTATGCATGTTTTGTGTAGTGAATATTATTGTATTTTAACTACTCCTTCAATGCTGGGGCCCATGGCTTAAAAATGTTACTAGTATGGGTTGGGGTTTTGTTGTAAACTTGGTGGTATCAGGTTAACTGGTGTGATGATATTTCATGATTCTTTAGGTTTATGATTAGTGCAAAACATTGTTTAGAAGCGTGTAAAAGATCTCTCTATCAGACTTTAGAAGTGACTGTGTGACTGAATGTAGTTGCAAATACTATGAGTAATTGCCACGGTTGTCTGTATATGTTTGAATCTGTTGCACATGTTCCGATGTAGTGATCAATGAATTATTGATTTGTATGACAGATGGTCAGATATTTGCTAGAGAGAGTGTTTCGTATCATGATGATATGTTTGATATGATTATTTTCCGGGTGCAATAATGAGTGTTATTTTTGTGAGATATGACACATTTCTGCCATACTTCATGTATAATGTGTTTGATGGGTTTTTTAAGCAAGTCCATGCGGTTTGGGTGGGGTTCATGAATCCTGCTATGCCGTATAATGGGACACACAATACTCCATTCTTCTCTGATTAAAATCTAGATCAGTGAAAGATAATTGGGATCCACATGCAGAGTTAATGTTGCATATGATGGAGTGTGAACATGAATGACACTTGTTACCTGAGTGGTTGACTTTGTTAACCATATGTGTGGTTGACTGACTGTGCGTGTGCTTGCAGACATGGCAGGCGTATCGATTGAGATGAGCCTTGCCAAGGATCAGTCCCTCACTGTGGTGATCACAGGCAAAGTGGACAAGGTGATGCAGGCGCGGAAACTCGTCGTGCAGCAGCTGCAGACCCAGGCCATGGCTCAGGTGAGACAATCCCCTCTGACCCCACTTAGTGACTACAATGTTGTACACAAAGTTTGTGGAAATGTTCTTCGTTTCCGTCCAACTTCTAATCTTTTGATTATCGGAGAAAGAGGGAGTATAAGAGAATAATGTTTTATTCTTATCAAGCAGGAATATAAGAGAATAATGTTTTATTCTTATCAAGGTTCACAAAAAAACATGATCACAGATTGTTGCATTAATACCCTATTATAAAATGATCTCCGCAGATGCCCATCAGCAAAACAACTTCCTTTGAAAAGCATTAAAGTTTAAACCTCTGAAATTATGGGAGTGTTAAGTGCTGCTCTAAACAGTCTGACCACAAACATCATCTAAAAAGCCCATTATCCGTGAGCAATGTAATATTAGTACCAATGCTTATCGGTTCATCGTTGTGGCTCCCTTGTCAGGTTGCGATCCCCAAGGAGCACCACCGCTACATCCTGGGTCCCAAGGGCAAACGGCTGCAGGACCTCGAGTTGGCCACGGCCACCAAGATCTCTGTGCCACGGCAAGAGGAGAACAAGGACGTGATCACGATCACTGGCACCAAGGAGGGCATCGACAAGGCACGCCATGAGATCCAGATCATCTCAGACGAACAGGTGAGAGCGGGATCAATTCATGGTACAGCATCTCTGGGGTTTGTGGCCCTGATTCTTAACAATATCGTGATTGTAGCTTGAGATGAGTTGTATTTCCACTTCAAAAAGTATATGGAATTTTGTCTTCTGACACAAAGAAAACAGTGGTCTGAACCAAGCTTTTAGATAGTTGTGATTGAAGACATTAAATTAAGATGGATCAAGTTTTGTTAAATCTCGTAATTTGTAAGCAAAGTGTTATGCAAAACAACTTTAAAGGAACGTGATGTATGAAAATTTTATGGCAGAATATATATCCTATTTTCATGAATGTCATATTCTGCAAAAAGTTATCGTGACCATCGTGTTGTGGTTTGCTGCTGTAAGGTGTTTTTTATTGGTATAACCTATCAAAAGCCTCAGAAATTTTACTTTTATATGCCATGCCAACATTGTCATTATTGTACACAATGTCGTGTACTATTGAAGGACTATTTCTAAAAGTCAATTAGGCATATAGATGTTGAACCACCAAAAATTTTGTGTTATTCACATTGAATACAGGCCAAGCTTGCGTTTGAGCGTCTGCCGATCCCCAAGTTGTACCACCCGTTTGTGTGTGGCCCGGACAATGTGCGTGTGCGTGAGCTGATGGAGCAGACTGGTGCACGTATCTCCGTGCCCCCGCTCTCTGTGCAGAAGGACGAAATCGTCGTGTCAGGAGAGAAGGATGGCGTGCACACTGCTATCGCAGCCATCATGAAGGTTTACAATGATAAGGTGAGGGGAGAGAGTACGAGCAATATACTTCAGATTTCACATTTTATTGAATGCTTTACTGTTATTCTCATGCAAACAGAAAATGCCAATATCATTCGATAGCTCAGTTGGTCACATTTTCCCGTACCTATCCACTGAATAGGTACAGGTCTGGAAAATGACCTATGTATGCTACAGAGGGAGTTACAAAACATGGATGCTGATGACCTACTGTAGTTGTGATGGCGATTGAACAAATTGATATTAATATAAACTCATTTTTGTGTGCTCTAACAGAAAGCGACATGCCAGACAGTGTCTGTGGAAGTTCGCAAGTCACAGCACAAGTACGTCATCGGGCCCAAGGGCTGCAACCTTAGCGAGATTCTTGCGCAGTACGACGTCAGTGTGGAGGTGCCCCCACTTGACAGCAACAGTGAAACCATCACACTCCGCGGAGACCAGGTATGAAGGGAGGGGGAGGCACTGTCACAATATGGAGTGACGGGGAGATGGGGGGGGCTTTAGTGACGGGTAGCTTAGTTGTTGATGTTCAAATTATTTAGGTGGATGTCAGCTAGACTAGCTAACTATACGTAACATTAGCAGACGTAATAGTGTCCTGTACGTATGCAAGACAGGTAACATCTAAATCTATCTTGTGCATTGAAAATATTTATCAATGGCAAGATATATATTGTTTTTAACAGTTAATATAATTTGTGTGGGTTGGTATGCAGAGGCATTCTGATAATTGTGTTCAAAGTTACAGCCAGTCTAGGCTCCACTTGCAAACATGGTTCCAGGTAATTGGAAATGATATACTACCTGGAATTTCACTATTCCCTACATTTTTCTGAATATATAAACATATGATGCTGTGGGGTTTCTGTATTGCTCATTATCATTTTACGTATTAACGTATATATGCTAATCTTTATCCCAGCACATCTAACCGTGAACGTTTCTATTTTCCAATACTTGTGTATTGTCCATCATTTTATATCATTGTGTCCACTGATCTGTATGAAGTTGTATGTGTGTAATTTACCAAAATCTCCTATGCATTCAACACATACTGTTTTATTTTACTATATTTTCTAACAATGCAACTATTGTGGTGTACTTTGTATAACCCTCATTTAACAATTGCATCTTTCTGTTGCATATGATCATCTTCATTTCATGTAAGTACCATTCGATTATCCCATCATACTTCCATCATTTTCTCACTTCCATTTTCTTCCTTGGGCAACTTTTGGCAAAGCGCATTCCTGGCATGAAATTTTTAATCCTAAACTACTTTCTTAAGTTTTGCAATCGAAAGCGCTTTGACAATATGGTTTGGTTTTTCCAGTCATTTAGATGTGGTGATAGAGAAAAGAAGTTATCTTAAGAACCTGTATAAATTATCTCACGGTTAAACATTTAGAATATGATAAGAAAAGACCAATGGTGCAATTAATGTGTGAGTGCTGATTGGTATTTTGTAGAAGTGGTTTAACTTGTTGTAACTTGTTTTTAGCTATCATTGTACTGAAGCGACTTTACAATCCACCAAACCAATTATGGTTCATCATTCTGTACTTCACTGTACTCAAATATTTCATCTCACATAAACTAGTATAATGCAGCTCTTGCAATATTATGTCCACTTTTGACATGACTTTGATAATGAGACTAAAAAGTGATTTCTGTTTACTTAGTTTGACATCATGATCAAAGGATTTCTATAAAGATTGGTCACTAATACAAACTAAATCATTCACCTAAGACTATTTCTACTTCTAAAAATGCTTTAAAGTTAGTTCTTCTTAAACTTCACACATTTGATGATGTAAAGTATGATGATTAATTAGTGAGAAGCTTTTGTATAAAAGACATCAAAGTCGCTTTGATTTAACATTATAATTCATGAAACAGTACCTCTTGATTAGATCTGTTTGAATGTTGTATTTTGGCAATGCGTATATTTTGTTTTATCATTCATTACTAAGTGAAAAACAGTTGATTCTAGTACAGAAAACTTATTAAGTGGAGTTTCCAGGGATGGGTTTTTTTCCCCCTTAATTTCCCGAATACTCCTAAACCTCGATATTACGCGCTTCGATTTTACGCGAATTTCTGTGTAACGCGGTTTGACCATGGACCCCATTTTTATATGTTTTCACATTGAAATATTATCGAAAAATACACTTTCGACACAATGTTTACTTTTTTGGCAGCCATTTTGCTGCATCCGGAAAAAATCGTGCACCTGCGCAGATTGTTCACGCGATTAGGTATCTAACCACGCAGTCGCAGCCAATGGCATGTTCCCAGTTAGCATGGATCCAATAGCAGTGTGTATTTGCAAAGATATTCTATTGCGTATTAAATGTTGGCATCAGACCTCGCCATGTACATATCCGGGTAACGTAAACAAACCAAATTTGAAATGGATTTCTTGACCACAAAATTAAAGTTTCTCATATTAAATAAGTATTTCTTGATTCTTGTAAACCCTCCAAATAGTGTGCTTCCATATAATAGACTATTTTATAGGTAATTATTTTCACATAATCCATTGATAGTGAGCCTAACTCCAATTTTGTTCGAATTTACACGTTTTTTCTTACTCTCTACATAACGCGCTTTCGGGGTTAACACAGTTCTCGAAATCTGGACCCCAGCGTCCGCGTTATATCGAGGTTTAGGTGTATAGTAGTTGAATGAACGTGAAAAGTTAAAGGAAGAAAGAACGAACAAAACTTCACAACCACCAAGTTTCACCAAGCAATCAGCTGTGTATGTATGTTAAGGGTTGCCAGATAATGGCCTAGTTTGTTACGTTGTAATTCAAGGTTATGTATGCTTTCATATCTATACATGGACAAAGAGCTTTGGTGCGTAAGAAGTGCAGTGGCTCAAATTAGGCTTCTACTGACGCAGAGTCCACTTTTTTACGAATGTATGATGTAAACCAACAACATTTGGACCAGCGACACAATAAAAGTACTGATCTCAATTAAGATTCTAGGGGGCTTTCCTGAATGTGTAGTCATGCCACTCACCAAGTATAATACCTATACTGTGAAGACCATGATGTTGCATGTGTGTGCTGTTTCAGGACAAGCTTGGTCCGGCGCTCACCATGGTGTACTCCAAGGCCAACTCTGTGGTCATCTCCGAGGTGGAGGCTCCTAGTTGGCTGCACCGCTTCATCATCGGCAAGAAGGGTGCCAACATCCAGAAGATCACTCAAGATCTGGACAAGGTAGCATCTTTAATCTTAGAATTTTTACATGCCAAATGCTTTATTTCCATTTTTTCATAACCTAAAATACATATTTTAAGGCCTCTGGTAATGAGGACAGAATGTGAGAACTAAAAAGCATGTGATCGGATCCATAAAATGTGGTGGCCATACATAACTAACGCTGTTATTTTTTCAGGTGCACATTGAGTTCACTGATGGGCAGGATAAGGTGGTGCTGGAGGGCCCACCGGAGCAGGTGAAGCAGGCCCGCGAACAGCTGGAGGCCATTGTCAAGGACCTACTGGCCCGCATGGCCTTCGCAGAGATTGACGTTGACCAGAAGTATCATCGCCACATCATTGGGAAGGCAGGCGCCAATGGTATGTTATTTAGACACAGGCCAATGATTATTATTATGAAGTCGATAGGGCAGCCAGGTCACGCCCTTCTCACAATGAGGAATAATTAGCGCCTGCTGACCAAACTAATCAAACTAAAAAAAAATCATGTTTCCTCATCAACTTCTACTAACGAGACCAATAGACAAGTTTTTACATGAACCGTTTCACTGTCCAATGTTATGATAATTTTAACCTGCTGCCTACAGTGACGCGTATCAAGAATGAGACCGGCGTGCAAGTTCGAATCCCATCTGACACGGAACCGAACAGCCGCATCATCCGCATTGAGGGGTCGCCAGAGGGTGTGGCTGCTGCCAAGCTTGAGCTCCTAGAAATGGTGCACAAGATGGAGAACGAGAAGTCACGTGACATCCTCATCGAGCAGCGATTCCATCGCACAATGATTGACAGGCTGGCGGCAAAAATCCGCGAAATCAGGGACAAGTTCAACCAGGTAAGAATAAATAGTTATTAGTAAAGGCCATTTTCAATGAGGTGGGAATCCAGGGGATTCGTTTCAATATCCAAGTTCCATTATCCCATGTCAATGGGCTTTAGTGGAATGTGGACTTTTAGCAACACATTCTTGCCATATTACAGAGTGTAGTCAATTTTTCAATTTGATTAAGTTTGTGTGCAATTTCAACTCACAACTTTTTGCCTCTTCCCATATTCTACACTGACAAAAGAGCAAAACCAAGCGATGTGCTGTAAATCTCACATGTTCTAACTGTACTAACTGTACCTCAAGGGTCAATAATCAAACCGCCTAGTCAAATGTATTTTCCCTTACTTTTAGTATGTACCTTTACTAAATCTTATCGTAAGTTATGGTGATTTTTTAATAATAATTAATATATTTGAATGAACGTGTTGTAGGTGCAGATCACGTTCCCAGACCAGGGCCGCAAGTCAGATGTGGTGACCCTGCGAGGGCCCAAGGCAGACGTGGACAAGTGCTACAAGTACCTGACTCAGCTGCACCAGGAGATGGTAGGTCTTTTTACTACTAGAAAAAAGCAGAGGTTTTATCTTTACGACTGACATTATAGGATTCTTTCTCCATGTTTTTGAAGGCTCTATGGGTCAATACCAGTGGCCATTCTAATGTGGAGAACAGATTCTCTAATTTTAATGCTTGCACCCAGGTCCTTCAACAACGTTTCGATGTAATCTTTTAGAATGCTCTTTATATTTTCTGGTTTCATAATAATCTTTAACAAACATGTTAGGAAGTTTGAAAATTTTGATGCACATTCAATTATTTTTTGATCTTTTATTACTTGAAATTTGGTCCGTGTTGATTGTCATATTGTTGTTCTGGCTTCTGCACCCTTTCCGAGACTGTAAACATCCTAAGTTGCTCACAGTCTCCAACAAGGTGCAAGAGGAAACTGTGGGTCTTTGGCAGTTGCGTCATTTCTGGCGCACACTGTCACTCAACCCACAGATACTGCACACACCCACAAGCTACAATATACCCCATTTTTCCGGATATGTACGTAGAGATAACTCACGGACCCGAACTGTAGCTAACAACAACAGTGGACAAACAAATGGACCCTGGGATTCCGGCGATTACGGTTAAATCACATGGTGCCGTGTAACAAACAAAAACACACGGTTTCCTTATTTCAGGTTATAGCCGTGTGGCTTGTGCAAAGGTTATTAAATGATGTTTCATTGAGCTATCATTATATGGATATTGATCTACGATGTACAACTTTAAACAAAAGTGATGGATGAGTTATTATAAAAGGTATGTAATGAAAATCGTCTATTATCGTCAGAATGTAAGCAGAATGCATGTAATTTTGACAACTTTGAGCTAATAGTCATTTCCCTTCATGTTACTTCACATCATCAATCACTTTTGGATACCTCAAATTTTTTATTCTCTCGAAGTTTAAGTTACAAGGGTCCAATTGTCAAATTGCATCACTTCCTTCCTTTCTGGCTAGCAAGAGTAGGAACTGATCAACTTGCCACAAGCATTAGGACAAGCACTGATACAGACCCTGCTGTACTGACCACCTCCTTACTCTTCAGATTTATTATTTCAGTATTTCACATTTGTACCCAGTTACAAGGCCTGATGAATTGCACCGTAAAGGACGTTATTTCATTCTTCTATTCACCTGTAGTTTCATGATACCACTTATAAAACAACTCAACAACTGTTTGTTATAATACTCACCCTTACTCGTCCAGATCCAGAACAACTACCAGGCCGAGGTGCACATCTTCAAGCAATTCCACAAGAACGTGATCGGAAAGGGCGGCGGCACTATCCGCAAGATCCGTGACGAGACGGACACTAAGATTGAGCTTCCTAGCGAGGCTAACGACAGCGACGTGATCACCATCACTGGGAAGAAAGAGAACGTGGAGAAGGCACGTGCCAAGATCGAAGCCATCCAGAAAGATCTCGTAAGTGGAGAAATTGTCACAGTATATAATGTATTTATCATAAGTATCAAGAGAAATTGTCACATAATTCAAAACGTATTTGTGATAAATATCAAAATCTTGTGGACATTCAATAATCTCGGCAGTATTCCACGCCTAAAGAAATCAATTGCTTTGAACGTCATTAATCGCGCTTTTTTTGTCGTCAGGCAAACATCGCGGAGGTGACAATCGACGTGCCTCACAAGTTCCACAACTCGATTATTGGAGCCGGTGGCCGGCTGATCCGCTCCATCATGGACGAGTGCGGCGGCGTGCTGATCCGCTTCCCTCCGGCCGGGTCCACATCGGACAAGGTCGTCATCCGAGGGCCCAAGGACGACGCAGAGGCAGCCAAGAAACAGCTGCTCGAGCTCGCTGCGGAGAGGGTACGTGGCACACACGCATACACCCGAGAGAATGTGTGGCACGTGGCTCTGGATGAATGCCCTTTGTAGACAATATAGCATTCAGTGTTAATCTCAAGCCACTCATTAGAATATGATTCTCAACAAAATACCATTGAAATGAATGCTTCCATTTTTCACTTTCAATAGCCGCCATGAAGAGACCACTTCTGTATATACATTTGCATAACCTGTCAATCCTCTAATTAAGACCATCTCCATGCATGTAACCTCCAGTCGTCTAATAGATGAGTCATACCACTGTATTAACGGCTTCTTCACTCTCTGTCCACAGAAAGAGTCTGGTTTCACTGATGAGGTGCGTGCCAAGCCAGAGTACCACAAGTTCCTGATCGGACGTGGAGGCGCCAACATCCGGCGCGTGCGTGAGAACACTGGCGCACGCGTGGTCTTCCCGACCTCTGCCGACACTGACCGCGATGTCATCACCATCATGGGCACACAGCAGTCTGTAGACAAAGCCAAGGCAGAGCTCGAGGCCCTCATCAAGGACCTGGTGGGTACTAAATGAAAATAGATGTTTGAGTTGTTGTTGGCTTATCAGTCTTGTCAACTGCTCAGCCAACATTCCTTCACAATTGTATGGAGTCCATGATGATTCATGATGCTTCAGATGGGAGACAGGTTGACTCTCCACCACAGCCATGAGTCTCCCGGGGCTGTGTGAACAATCAGGGAATGATGCGTAGAGGCTAACACACGTCGGCCCTGACCAAGCAGGCTGCCAAAAATGTGATTATGGTTAGAAGATCTAGGAACTTACCAATAAATGCTGTGTACCACAATTTAATATTCCTTCAGGAAAAAAGTGTACTTGGTGCTTCAATACCCTTTTAATAGCTAATAAAGCGTTCTTTATAGGTGCATACTCCTGAGAACAAGGACTGGTGGGATCCAAACCTTCCAAGGGTATTTTTGTGTAATTGCAACATTTGTTCTATTTCTTTTATTTGTTAGTGTTGAACTTTTATAATTATAGTTTCTACAGGTACTACAAAAACAGCTGTGAGACTAATTTGTATATTCCTTGTCGTTGAAAATATGTGATTCAAGAATGTGTGGTATTCCAAATTTCAGAAAAATAAAATTTTTGGATCACACTTTACTTGAACCTGAGAAAATAAGCAAGAGCGCAAATAATGAACAGAAATTATAGCTTACAATTTGTGAAAACAATTTTCATAGCACTGGCCATGACCAATATCAAAATTTTAATGATAGGGAGGTTTGATGACAGAGAAAACAATGTCACTAGGACGCCTGCACCCTTAATACTTGGTGGGGACTATAGGAGTATTATTGCATGTGTTATGTAACAAAGTTAAAATTTCTGTTCAAAAATAGCTATTAGTTATACATTTGTACACTACTATTTTACATACTTTCAACATCTATTTTACAGACAGTTTTGAGCATCTGATGAGCAATAGAACTCAACATCAGAGGCATGCTATGACCATCTAAGATATTCTTTACTTTGATGCCGCAAATCCTTTATTAGTAGTAACATGGCAGCTTTGTTTTGTGCTTGCTGTAGGACGACATAGTAGAGGGCGAGATTGACGTGGACCCCAAACACCACCGCCACTTTGTAGCCCGGCGGGGGGAGGTGCTGCGTGTGATTGCTGATGATTACGGTGGTGTCACCGTCAGCTTCCCACGCTCCGGCGTCAAGAGCTCCAAGGTATGTGGCTCACGTGACTCGTGCACAACAGCAGAAGAAATTAATCAATGAGTACTTCTGATAAGAGGCCAAAACTAGAATTTTTAATAGGCAAATTGCTTGGTACGTGGAAGTAAGTAGTCCAATTTTTGCATTGGCAAAAGTGAGCTAAACAAACTAGCAAGTTAGCTCTTGTAAATCAGACACAGCTACAGAGTAGTTACAAAGAACTATGAAATTAAGTAAGGAAGTGTTGAAATATGAACTGTTTTATTTTTGATACAATAAAGTACATTGTACGTGTACTGGTACATTTCTTTTTCTGTATGTCTGAATTCGCTCTGCAGGTGACTCTGAAAGGAGCCAAGGAATGCGTGGAGGGAGCCAAGAAAAGGATTCAGGAAATCGTTGAAGATCTTGTGAGTAGCATGAATGATTATAGTGATAAAAAAAAAAGGTTTAAAGAGTATGAAAATTACCAAATTATGGGCTAAGTAATACTGACCATCTGTTACGTCTGTCGGTATAAATGTTGCAACAAGTCACCGTTGGTAAACTTATGACAGTGACAAAAAAACTGAGTGACTGGCTGTGGAAATAACACACAGGATAACCTTTATTTACGACCATTTTTTAAATTGCAGGAGGCCCAAGTGACAGTGGAGTGCGTCATTGAGCAGAAGCACCACCGCACAGTAATGGGAGCGAAGGGCTTCAAGGTGCAGGAGATCACCAAGGAGCACGAGGTGGGCATCAAGTTCCCAGACCGACCCAATGCGGCTGCTGCACCAGCCCCAGAGGCTGCTCCTGCCGAGGCGGATGGAGGCAGTGGCGACCCACAGCAACCGGTATGTCCACAATCACAGCCACTAGCTACTGCACGCTTTTATGATCACGACTCCAATGTCTGATACGACCGAAGTCAGGACGGACATAGTGATGGTGTGCAATATATCGAAGTCCGATCTGTCAGTGTCAGAGGTGCAAATTATAACATGACACACTGTTCATGATGACCGACCTATCTCAGGATACACATAATGGTGATTGTGGTCATGATGGCAATAATGTGCACCGGCGATAGTCTTATTAGTTTATCAACATTGGATAGTTAACACTTGATTTAGAGTTCTATTTCAACTATTCAGGAATACTTTAACTTGAGGCGTTTCTTACTAATGTACAACTCTGCAAACAGTTTACATATTGGGGGATATCATCAAACCTGATTTTTCATCATGTCTGCTGGAAAACTGATTTATGACAATTTTCAGATCATGAATGGAGATGCTTCTCCGACGCCGAACGGAACATCGTCCGAGAACGGCGATGGGTCTGGCGACGGGCCCCGCAAATGTGACATCATCCTCATCACGGGGAAGAAAGAGAACTGCGAGGCCGCAGCCGCGCACTGCAGGTAAAAAACAATTTACTGGCCACACGGGGACCATTAGGAGAAAGGTTAGAATAAACAGGGTCAAGATTAGTACTTGTTTGCTCAATTTTGTAGCACCGGATGAGTGGATTTTCCATGAAAATGATGATATTCTGGATGATTACTTGTGGTGCTGACTATTAGATAGCACTTTCCCAAACCATCTTCATCCTAATAAAGCTTGAAATAAGCTCAAATCTTGCAAGAGTGTATTAACAGCAATTAGTTCTCATGCTTAGGAGTTTGTACTTAAGTTTAAAATCCTTTACCCCTCAAAACGGCCTAAACCGGCTGGCTGATTTCACGTATTTGGGTGTCAAAAGCTTCGTTATAAAAGTCATTCGTTTGGGGTATAGCAGTGGTGCCATCGTGATTAAAACTAGATAACTTAGATGTAGAACCGTATGAGGAATCGTCGTGTATAATTTATTTTAATGTTTAGCTTTTATTTTAAGAGAATATACAAAAGTTTCATTTGACAGCATTAATTTCCACTTCGAAATGGCACCATGTTTGCCACATCGCACCAAATGCAAAAAACACCAATGTTTGATCTCGTTGTAGACATACTCATAATGGTTCAATCTTGATGAGAAATACATATTCGTGTTTTTAACAACTTAAGTTTTATTATGATATATAAATGAGTTCCAAAAACACCTGATAAATATTTTTAATTATTTTCTGAATTACTGTGATTTATTTATTCGAAACTACTCTGCAAATACGGGTATTATACTGCAGTCCTAACCGATCCAAACATGGCCATTGGAAATGTGATGCTTTGTTTCAAAACATTTGTGAAATTGGGAATGGGGTAAGCCAAAATGGTTGCTTTGTATTTTGGTGAAAAGATGGTTGAAATACGAGCATTTTTAAGGAAATTATGGTAGTTTAAAGTTGGCAATGCAGCTCTGACAAATGGAAAGATTTTATACGCGCTACGCTGCAAATGTTTGCGAGGATACAAGAGCTGTCATGTAATAAAACGTGAGGGGTAATGGGTTAATTGTCAGAAATGATCTCTGGATAAATGCCCTAGACCCATGATTGAAAGCAAGTGAAATGATGCTGACTACTTTTTTAGATTTTTAAAAATCTGTAAATATAATCTTTCCGTGTTTTGATGTTTTTGTAATGTTTTTGTATATCGTACATTTTTTATGTGTTTTTTTATTGATGTATTTTCAAATAAAAAAATCTGGTTCTTGCTTGTTGGATGTAAAACACCTGGTAATAGTCAGATTTTTTTTTAATTCAGAAGTTTTAAGAATAATGTGTCTATTTGTGCTTTTGATTGTGATGTCCTGAGGAGTGGTTGATAAGATCAATATGAAGTGTTGCTCCTTTTCTCCTGCAATATATTATGACTTCCCGGTGCTTTATAGAGCACTGGTAGCAGCTGGCCAATATTTTAATTGGCAAACAGGTGCACTATTGTGGTGTTTTTCAATCAATACAAGTTTTGCTGAAATTTAACAGACAAAATTCGCTGCCATTACAATAATTCTGATCTGAGTAAAGTGTAAAACCAACTGACGTATTGCTTGTTTGCCAATGAAAATTTTGATCTGCACTAGCCTGAGGGATCTTTTAGTCACTGGCCCCAATAGTGACAACATTTTAGAACATAGCAGTGCAATGTAAGAATCTGGGCCACGCACAGGAAAACTGTAACATGCAGCCCTGGTCTCGCTGTGTTCGCTCACTGCTCGCGTCCCTCCTAGGCACTGGTGCCAGTCACTGAAGAGGTTCCCGTCGCGTATGACCTGCACCGCTTCATCATCGGTCAGAAGGGCCGAGACGTTCGTAAGATGATGGACGACTTTGATGTGAACATTTCCATCCCGCCGGCTGATGACAAGTCCGACATTGTCAGGATCACAGGTACGATGTGGCAGCTTGCAATGCACCGTACAATCAACCAAACAGCAGCCTTTATCATGTTATAAGGTTGCATACTGAAGATAGCCTGTGGGCCTGTGACAACCAATAAATAAAGACTACTGACTGGACAAGGCCTACTTTTCGGCACGATTGGTAGTTTTCACTAACAAGCCCTGAGGTCTGGTTATAATTTTTTTTCTAACACTAGCTATGGCTATTTTACGGGTGACAACACCGACCATGTTTTTTGTTAGATATTGCTTTATCAAACAACAATGATACATTGAAAAACTGTTTTTACTTCATTTTGTTGTTTTTATAGAAGTGGTGCGTTATTTTTTCTCAAATGTTTGCTCTTTAAAATGCTTCTCTGTATTACCTTTTACTGGTGTTTTTTTCTTCTATGTAATAGCAATATGTTAATTGATTTTATTGTGCTTAGTTTTCTTTTTCTAAATTTTTTTTTCGCTCAACACTGTATGGCACTAGATATTCCAAACATCTCCAGTCATAATCCTGGTGCCAATTGTGGATCAATGAATAGGCATCAACTGAGCTGTAGCCGTCTATTAATGTGAAACTTATAATAATTTTCTCCTGGATTATATGGCCATGAATAACGTAAACATGGCAACCCTAAGGAAGTAGCCTGTTGGGCTGTGATCTTTTGAAAGAAGGAGAAATTTGGCTAAGATCCAGTAGTGGCACCAGGCTGGCACACATTTTTCATTTAATACCTTGCTACTGGAATGAGTACCGTATACTATAGCCATAACATTTGTTTGTAAGTCTGGTGAAAATCAGGCCAAACTCTACTCGAATTGATAATGAGGGCGTGCTACTCAAATAAACTATGGATTAGGTTTGATAGACCGTGGCTGTTTCTCTAGGAGCGCCGGCGAATGTTGCTCGGGCGCGCGCGGCGATGGACGATCGCATAGAGCAGCTGGAGGGCGAGAAGAAGGACCGGGAGCTGCGCAGCTTCCGCCGCGAGATCTCCGTCGACCCAGTGTACCACCCCAAGATCATTGGGCGTCGCGGAGCGGTCATCTCAAAGATCCGCGACAATCACCAGGTGAATACGTTGCGCTGATATGGCTCAACGTTCTCTTACTATGTTAATGTAATGGTCTACCATTCTTCCTCATTTGTCGCTAGAATTAGACATGTTCTTGCAGTTAGCTACTACTCTACTGTGTAAGATAAATGTGGAGGGGTCAATCCTCCGCTGTTTGTATAATTGAGTAGAAATTCGTCTATATTTGAGCAGTACTAGTAGATTATTCCTGAAAACAAATATATTATCGAGGGCTGCTCATCCTCTGACTAGCATCTCATCCCCACCTAATCATGCCAATGATGTGATGGTGAATTCCTGCTGCAGGTGAATATCCAGTTCCCGGAGAAGGGCAGCGAGAACGAGTCTCTGATCACGATCACGGGCTACGAGGAGGCGACTGAGAAAGCGGCGGCGGACATCCGCGCCATTGTGTCGGAGCTGGAGGACATGGTGACCGCTGAGGTGGAGGTCGACCACCGCATCCACTCGCGTCTCATCGGAGCGGCGGGGCGCGCCATCAGGACCATCATGAATGACTTCAAGGTATTACAGAGCCACATTCTGTCGACGTCCATTTTACGGACACCTGAAGTGTGTGAGCACTTCACTTTTTTTTTCCTATACAATGTACCGTATATCATTATAAAGGGAACCTCTCTTATGAGGACACTTCAATTCACCTGAAGGTATCCACATTAAACAGTTTCCAATGTACAAGGCAACCTACTGCCCTTGACTATGCCTCCTCTGTTTATTTGTCACCACCATGATTGTACTAGAAATTTAAATTCTAAAGTATCTTTCAAGTAGTTGAAAGATGTTTTAAAAGAGCATTTTATCTTTGTTTCATGTGTCAAATATCAATAGATTGGAATGTTTCCATACTTTTCTGACTGATGCGTAATTAAAAACAAAACTTGTGTGTCCTCACTTTCATGTGCTTACAATTTGTGCTTGTATAATGATGTGTAATCATCAGTAGCATTGCAATCATATGTTAGAAACATGTTTGTTCTAAGAAAAGAAAGAGGAGTGGGGATTGTTAATGCTGGTTATGTTGTTCACCAGGTGGACATAAAGTTCCCGAACAAGGAGTCTGGCAACCCTGACATTGTGTCCATCACGGGCGCGGAGGACGATGTCTATGACTGCAAGGACCACATCCTCAACCTGGCAGAGGAATATGTGAGTACTACTGCCTCTTTTCATCTCATCCATCTTTGTCAGGCTTCTATCTGAAAGTCTTGACTCACAAACTGCGATTCTTCCATAAGTTTCTCAATCTAAAGAAGTTTGGCATTTACTATAATTACATTGTAAAAAGTGTGAAACCAGCCGCAAATTACCATTCGCCAGTTAATAGCCAATTTGATACCTGACCTGGTACTGCCACAATGTCTACCATTCTCTTCAGATGCTACTTATTGATATAAAACAAATTTTTATATGAAAATAGATTTAAAATATATATAATTATTAACATTCAACCTCTGAAAATATGCAGTCATCCAAGTTTTAATGGAATTTTTTGGAAAATTCCGTAATGTCATAAAGTCATAGAATTCTGATGAGATAATTTTCAAGCCTCACATAAACCCTCTCCTCGTGCTCCAGATGCAGGACGTGCGTGACCAGGAGCTGATGAACGAGTTCATCCGGCCTGCACGCAACTCGTCTCCTCAGCGCGGCCAGAACCGCGGCGGCGGCGCTGGCTTCATCGTGACCAATGCTCCCTGGGACATGAGCTCGCAGTCCGACTTCCCTGACCTGGGAGGAGGCGCAGCTAACGGTGGTCCCAAGGTACATGGATGGTGCCATTATGGGCTTTGAATTGCAATAATTTTGTACTCGTGAGATATGTCTGCACTTTCTTGTGAACAATCAAAAATTATGTTTGCCAGGTTAATCATATGAGCTGCAGGTGTTCCACTCATTTTTGAAAAATGGCTAGTCTAACTTCTCTTTTTTTGTAATTTAATATTACAAGTAATAAAGACAGTACAAAATAAAACTGTTGACAAATGTTTCAAAAATCAATATCCGCATCAGAAACCTTTTTTAAACTTAAAATAGTTATTGTTTAAGATTGAAAACCAATTTGCTGTTTTTCCATTCCAGGTGAGCTGGGGCCCTGCCAAGCGCTAAGCTTGCTGCAGCCTGGAAGTCGACGACCGCGCAGTCAGTCGGCAGAGTGGTTTCTGCAAGAGAGGAGTCTTCCTGCCTGTTGTTTCTCCCTTCTTGCTGATCCCGACTTCTGTCTCAACTCCATGGACTTCTGTCTTAACTCTGTCTCCTCACCAAGCAACCACAACAATGGACTATGAACACTGATTAACGATTCACTCTACTGCTGGCAACATTAAAAAGGATAAATAATGACAAAATTCGCTCTCACTTAGGACTAGATTTCTGATCACGAAGAACTGATTCACACATAGTGTCAAATTATTATCGCTCAAACCAGCATTCATTTATTTTGGTTCTTTTAACCATGCCTCGTATGTTGTTTTTTAAGAGGCCAAGAAAATAGCTGATTTTGAAAAGCTTCAGATGTGAATGAATTCCAACTTGCAGAATTTCAACAAATAGGTTTAAAACATATATTCTTAAGGTTCTCTACGCCTGTATATATGAAGAAAAGAAAAAAGAAAAAAAAGAACATGAATTTGTTATTCTGCAAGTTGGCCCAATATTATATATTTATGAGATGTAGAGACTATTTAAGACTTGTTATGTATATACTTGTGTACGACAATGACTAGCGTAGGTGCCGATTCCCCCATATCAGTGGCCGCCACCCGTCAGTGGCAGCCACAGTCTGTTTGAGTTGTGGACTGTGATCCACGTGTCTGATAACCCTGTTGATTGTCGTCGTTATTCTTCCATATTATATTGTGCAATTTTGTTGTTGAGTCTACTAATGATGACCGCCGCCCGGCTCGCTAGCTGTCTGCCCAACCACAGCTTGCGCTTTTGTTGATGCTATTTTCACTTGATTGTTGTGGACGAGTCCATTGTTTGTCAGCCGTGGGGGTGGGCAGCTAGCGTGCTGCATTGGCAGCCGTTGTAATTGTACAGTTTTATGCCACGTTAACATGCTAACAATGTACTATGTGCCAGCAAGGTGCACAGAAGCAGCAGCCAGCAGAGTATCTATTTTTTTTTGAGCTGTCGACTCATCTTCGAACAGCACTGCCACCATGAGTGGCACTGTTGAATTAACTGCCGACCCCGCTAAGTAGATTTTAGTGTGATTTATTTGGCGGGGGCGATAGTCACTACCCTTGTTGTCGACCGCTGTTTCTCGGTGGCGATATCAGGGGAGACTTTACGGGCTGGGTTTTATTTGTTTGGGTCGGCGTTGTCGTGGTAGTGGTTGGTGAAGCAGCGGGGTATGTGTGTGTGTGAATGGATGCAACAGCCGTGGCCACGATGACAGGAGAATAAAAACCTTATACATGAACTGCTTCTTTTTTATTCACATTTCACAGCGTTCTTTTTTTGTGTATACTACATGTATTACTATTATATACATAAAACTGCTAACCACATTGCTACATAATAGATTTTTTTATCGTGTACTTGCATATGCATGTACAAACATTTTTTACGAACAAGCGTTAGAAAAGCAATATTTCTTTTTTGTTTTTGTCCATATCTATGCTACAAAGTTTATATTCAATTTTTTCAATTCATTATTGAACAGTAGGTGTACTATGTATATTTTTGATAGCAGCATCTACAGTGATCAACTTTGTAAGCTTGCATGTATTTTCTGATTTACAACAGTATATAGGCTGCATGGTCCTATAATTTCCACTATTATCAACCCAACTCGGTTGTTCGCAAGACTGAGTGAAAAGTCACTCGGCTGTCCATCCCAAATAATTTCACCATATTCTGTATAACTAGAAATATTTGCAAACAATACATCTATTAGCAAATTTCTGCCAAACATCCCATATTTTGGACAGTAATCATTTAATTCTTGTCCACAGCACTAGTGCTTATATTGAAAAAGCAGGTTGTTGGGTACCAAAATAAGTTCGTTACAATGTGATCGGTCAGTCAAAAAACAGATTATTTTCTCCCTTATATTCGAAAAAGTAAACTCCAACATTACCCAGAGTTGGCAGAGTTGTTTGTGTTCTAGTTTGGTCATGTTACACATAGATCTAGTTTAATTTCAAATGCATATAATTTGCTACTTCGGCAGGCAATGCAGCAAATTAGATTGAAGTAGTTTAACTGATCAGATCTATGCAAAGATAAAATATATGAAATGGAAGGATTCTCCAGTGATAATTGGGAGTTACCCGGTACTAAATGTTAGTCTAGTTGCATACGATGCTACTCTAGTTAACATGTTAGAACTTCGCAGGCTGCAGTATACATTCATGGGTCTCAATGTTCTGCATTCTCATGGGCCAAGGCAGATCAAATCAACAATATAAATACAGCAAAATACAAATCTGCTAAGCGTGAAAATGTGAGGTCAGCCTGAAATTTTATCAATATTCACACCTGTCTACCCTACTAATAAAAATGTGATTAATATTCCCAGGTTCTTTAATGTGTAGTGAGTTTAATTTCTTAAATTTCAAATGTTTGTTGAAAAAAAAGAGAAACTGATCTAGTGTTCACTTTAATCATTTATTCTATTTAATGTTCATGTTTTCTAATCAATACAACAAACCAACAAATAATACTAACTCAAAACATCAATTCACGCTAATGAAGATTTATGCCAATACGTAGAGCTAGGACTAGGTGGGTATTAAATTAACCAGTAATTTAATTCCGGATTATTTTTTCTGTATTCCAATTAAGATTTTAAACTTAAAACTATTAGATGCAGGCGCACTCTTTCCAATACTTTTTGTGACATGTCAATAAGCAAGAGTTAGTAAAATAGACATTATCTGTATCAACTATATACAAAGTATTGACATTTTTTTAATAAATATCGTTGGAATTCATTAACTCTGAAATTGGGTATCCTCATAAAAGTTATCGGTGAAAGTTTCATACATCTTTTTATTCTGGTATTATTGAAACTTGCAAAAATACTTCTAAAACACATAAAAAGACTTCTTGGCTTATATAAAATTACCAATGAGGCTAACTTATGTTGCAGGAAACAAGTCTGTTAAACTGAGCTTAAGAAGTCTGCGGTAATCCGTCTCTTATTCTGTAATGAACTGGGTTGTTTTCCATCAAATTAACTGCTTTGTTGTAAGATTCACCATCAAAAGACTGAGATGCTTCTGGTCCAAAATTGACAAAATTGAATCCTTGCATTTGATTGCCATTGGTTGTCACTCCTTGCACTTCAACAAGTCCTTCGATGTAATCTAGAAGTTGCTCATTGAGCCTGACATGAACTTCTACTCCATCTGTCGTTTTAAGCATAAATCCCATTCCATCTTGGTCTGTGTCATGAGCACTTCCCGTCAAAGTGACAACTTTCCCTTCATATTTGGGTAGCAAAGCACCGTTGACACGAGGTTTAGAAACGCTTAAATCTGCCATTTTACTCCAAATACGATCAGGTACACTTTGAAGTATGTACGTTGCCTATGAATTTGATATATTTTTGGTTTTAGAATATTTTAACACCTTTTTCAACAAGTGGCGGTAAAAAATATTGCTGATTTGCGTTTTTCAATGCCCCTGCGTTTTGGGGCGAACCACTGATGTATAGTCTCATTTAACTAGCGTCTGTATCGCAAGCCTGCATAAAGTCTGTGTTGATTGAGACTAAGTTTAACATTATATTTTGAACGTTAAAAATTTCATGCTTAAAATTTATGTGCTTCCGGAAAGTTGAAAAAAGAGAGATTTTTATAAATAAAATAACGTTTTCTACGATATGTGACACAATTCACCCGCAATTCATATGGTATGTTCTTCCACTATTTGTGCAACATGTTTTAACAGCATGATGATGCGGGGATATGGTGGTATGTCAAAGACGATCGCATAGATACGGTAGCTTTGAAAAGCAAGTTATTTTTTTAAACCCCAATTGAAACAGAGACATGTTCACAATGCCATCAATATGGGGTGTGTTACACGATATGATGTGACACTGTAGCTGATACATTCACAAAGATTGCCACATTGATTTGTAAGTGTCGAATCGATAACAATTAAGCCTAGAATATACTTTTTAGTATGTACTACTTAATTGCGTCGCTTCAGTAGCTGAAGCGAAAGCCTTGTGATCACTTCGTTTCTATGTATCTATGTATGTATGTATGTCTCCGGACAAGCTAGAGCTTTTACCGTTACACCGATTTTGTTCAAACTTTACACAACTATAAGGTATGAGGCGACACCGAAGTGATTCGATTTTGGGTGCTCTGCCAATTAAATTGTGTATTTTAGAAGGCCATTTATGACATTTTACTGATATTCAGTGCACTTAGCCAGCAAGAAAAAAATCAATACACAGCCTAGCAGCAATGTCTATAGCCAGCATGATAAAATCAATATATATATACCTGCTGCAAATTAATAAAATCAATACAGCATACTTATGCACAATATCATTTGTGGCTGATTACAGTATTGTGTACTTTTAATCAAGATTTCCAAAACATTTTAGTCAACTTTTAACAGTTGAACTTGATTAACAGTAAAGTATGCATCGTTTCATTATATATCGTAATTGCCCATATAGATCAACGTTGTTCTATAGCTAGCGACGCCGTGTTCTTTGAACACTTCTGATCTAGTTAGTACAGAGTAGTTAAACTATATTAGCGAGTAGAGCATCAATCACACTGTTCGCCCATACACACAATCCGTGAATCTTACTATGACGCGAACTCCTCGTAGTAGAGGTCACTAAATTTCATACATAAAATTCCTTTCATTTCAGTTTTAAATGTATATGGCGTGTTTCAGCGATTGGTAATCTATAAATACTTTCTCACCCGTTGGGAAATCCTTGCAGACATGGCAACTTTTTCCTTCTGTTACTAGTCTATCATTTGGATAAGAACGGGTAAAGTAATTAACTTAGATGATCCATAGAAACAGAGTGCATGATGATTGATTAGCTATAGCGCCGATCGCATCTATATAGTAGCTTTGAAAAGCACGTGAATTTTTTTACACAATAGAAAAAGAGAGATTTGTTTGAGTCCGTTTATACAGACGGGACCTTGAGAGGAGATCCAGATATCTGAAAATTGGGAAGCTGGATAATTAGATGGTTACTGTATTTCGGAACGAACAGGCAGGTCATGACCCAGAATGAGGTGACCCATCTACTCTTATGACTTTACGACCCATTCTTAGCATGCCGGTGGCAGTCGTTAAGATTGACTGCCTGATATGCACTGATTGTCATTCAGATGTTGCTAACCGTTAGTGCTGTACACGAATCGGTGGTCACTCGGTTTATGATTCGCTTTGTCTATGAAATTTCCTCATCGAATTGAATATTTCAGAATCGAATCAACTAGAATCAACACATTCTAGAGCAAAAAAACGTACAAAGATGTAATTACATAATATTATCGAGAAATTAGTGATTTTTTCAATCAGAGATCAGCGGGCACAAGGTAAGAGGGTAGTTGCAAATGCTGATTACAGACGGGGATTGCTTCATTGCATAACCTCCGTCCACACACATTTTATGCGATTAAGCAATATATGCAATTATCAGTACGTTTTAAAAGATATTAATAAACAAGTGGTTTTACAGTCTTTGTGCAATTAAGGATCATTAAGCAGTGTTGTGCAATTATCAGATATGCAAATATGTGATATCGTCTGTACATGTATTTGGTTGCACAAATCTGTAATAGAAATTGTTTCTATATTATAATATAGTAATTCGTGAAGTCTATACTGGTTTTCAGATTTTCGTACATGTATTATTTTTTCTTTCTATTCTATCAAATAAGTTCTAAAATATTTTTACAATGTTTTTGAATTTTTATTATGATTATGGCTCTTTAGAGCTGAAAAGTTTATAAGCTTAGCTAGCTTTGATAAGCGTTATATAGATAATATTAATAACATTCATAACATATATATAAAAACAATTTGAAACATTTTCAAAATATTTTCGAACTTATTTAAAAGCATAGTAAAAAAATGTAATACTAAAAAATGAGAAATTGGTTCATTTTTTGCCTGTGATCAGTGCATGCATACTTGTGCTAACACGAGACTGATAAGATGTGTCACACTTGGAGAACTGCTTCATCTGATGGTGCTTTTACATGTGATAAATAGTCCAATCACTGGTATCATACTTCTAACAAGATTATCTGAATTGAATAGTTTACATTTTTGGAACAATAACATTAATTGTATTTGTTAATAAATCAAAATTGGGATTTCTGTTGCAAAATTTATGTATTGACTTTGTAAACAGATGTCTAAAATTCAAATGAAGATGAATTGTCTTCTAAGAAGTGAAATTTTCATTGCAACTTTGTATTAATTCGCTTGTGATAATATTGTGATATATATCGCTTGTGATAATAAGTGTGCACTTTAATATTTATGTCAAGGTAATACTCTTTGTGTCAGAACATGGAATAGATGATTATATGCATAGATAATTTCCACAGAAATTGTTTCATTTAAATTTGTATATTCAGATTGCTTGATCTAACACTGTTTGTTCTTGAAGGTATCAATATTTTTTTGTGTAGTTGCCTTGTATCACACGGTTGTATAAGAAAGTTAAGTATATCTACTGATATTTTATTCATAAAGTAAAATTATTTAGAACTATTTCCAGAAAGTAAAATTTTTATGTTTATTATGGCAGTAGTTTAGTAGGTTAGGGTTGAACTAAACAGAGCAAAACCTGGGGTGACCACTCGTTTCACTTGTTTACATGATTATGGCCCGGTAAAATCTGATAATTTCAAAATAAAGTAAAGAAATGATACAGTACTACCACTATTTTAAATTCCTTTATTTTTCCTACTAATCATGAATATTTGAAGGAGCAAAACATACTAATAGAACAATGGGGAATGAAACTGGCTATTCTAACCTATTTGTGGGCTAAGGCAACTGAATGGTTTGGTGGTGCCTCATAGTGGTTAACTTGGTTCAGGAGGATTTGGTCTTATAGGATCCATTGAAGGATGAATATGCGTGATCTAAATGCTAGATCCTTTCCATAGTGTAGAGGGGAGAGTGTGAATTCAATTCCAAGAGAACCCCTGAAATGCTTACTGAAAATTTTAGTTTGTATTTAACTTGACCGACTCTGGATTCTGATCTGATGAGCTGAAATAAAAAATATTCAGGTTAAATAGTTTACTGTTAGACTATGTGGATGAGGGGTTATTTTCAATAACATGAATTGAATAATGAACCAGAAATAGATGTGGATATCCTAAGAAAACAGAAATAGATGTGAATATCTTTAATACCAGCACAAAGGAGTTCGCATTTGTATTGGAACCCAACATACGGACCTAAGGGTATATCTGTCAGACATGGATTCATATCCTGCAACATTTTTTTCTCAGTGATAAGTGTAGTTATCTCAAGCACTAAAAACATCTGTGCACCTACAAGTTGAAGCCAATGTTCTTTTTTTTTTGTCTGAATCTGTTTTCAATGCTCTAGTTCTTCACCTTTGCAGTGATGACAATTGAGTGAGTGATGGCAAAGGTGTTATCGATCAAGGCTCGTGGTGGTGATGGAGATGTCCAGCGTGGATTATCTAAGCCATTTGTGCTGGCACTAGACATGGGCACAACCACCCTGAGAGCACACGTGTACGACCAAAGTGTCAGCCTCAAGGCAAGCAGCTCACAGAAGGTAAGTCAGAGAGACTTGGGGCCATTTTACAGGCAAACAGTTGATACATGTACTTGGCTTAAATCTAACTTTTTTTACCAATTATGTTACGCATAACCTGCAACATATTTTTACTTGGCTACACAGAAGATTTGAATGCTTTCCAGGAGTAAAAGAGTGCTATGTGAGGTGAAGCTATGTAAAAGGCATTTCATGTGTTAACAGTGGCGTAGGCAGGATTTTGCTGATGTGTATGCACAGCTACATTTTGAAAAACATGTTGACAAAAAAGATCTATATTGTTTGTTATTGGTAGATCTATATAGTTTGCGAAAGGAAAACAGCCCCCTTAAATATAGTCTTTTGGCTGTTATTTCATTTAATATCTGTCCTGTATAATTAGTATTGGTCAATCAGTGGTAATATGTGTTCCATCCATACATATCATTGTACATACTGATTAATTTTACGGGTTATAAAAGCCGATTTTGTCCGTGGTACACATGGAAAAATAATGCGACAAGATTGCCAAACTAAAGTGCTTGTACATCTTTACTATCTATTAAATCTCATCTCCATCCAATATGTTGTGGACAGGCGTATATAATCAGTAATTAGTACTTCTTCATTAATAGGACAATTGATAGACTTTAAGCACATAAATATTGTGTCAAAATACGGCAATTTTCCCTTCATTAACACGGGACACACTTTTATTTTCCTGTATCGGAAAGTACGTGGGCCATGCATGCTCCATCATATACTTTCTGACGGCAAACGTACGCACGTATGACTCAGTGCTTTTTACTCAAGGCTGTTTATTGAAACTGTTTAAGGTGTATCAAAATGGACAACACATTACTTAAAAGTTTTCAACACCGTCAGTGACAATGAATCCTGGAAATCATGTAGTATTTTGGGGTAGAAACTCAATAAATCAATGTGTACGCACTGCGTTGTGTGCGTTACAGTAGCTACGCCACTGGTTAACAATGCTGTTTGTAAGTGCATAGAATATATGTTTGCTGTGACAGTTTTGACTTCGTACTTTTACACAAGTTATGTTTGATTTCCCTGTTTATGGCGTGACCTCTCTTTCAGATAGAGCTGGAGCATCCGGAGCCGGGTCGCACAGAGATGAATCCAGATGTGTTATGGGACAAAGTTCAGGCTGTGATCCGGGATGCTATACAAGGTACACAGACCAGCCAGAGTCTAGGTCTAGGTGAATGCTGCACAGTGATCAACTTTTGATGACTAGTAGAGTGAGGCCAAGTTTCACACTAGAGTGAGATGCTGTATGTAAATGTTGTCAATGTTAAGGGATAGTTTAGTTAGAGATTTTTTAAAGTAATCAGGTAGACTCATTTATGAGGGTAGACTCAGATAGATGAGGCCATGCTGTATTTGTGTATGAGCCTCTTGGTAGGAAATGGTACACAAAGTGTGCCTTTTAACTTGGCTCCTGAACCTCATGATTAGTGTTTCCACCATCTTATTATTTGTATATGGTACCCCAGTATGTTCTATTTGACAGTAGGCACACAATGACAATGTGGAATGCCGAATGAATGCTTAGAAACATTCAAACATTCAACCTAAGTGTTTAACACTTAGATTCCCAGATCACCATGTCATCAGTTTATGCTGCACAGGCCATGAACTTATGGACACGACTAATCGCGTTACAGATCACAAGTTGTTTTTGTGATAGTCTACATGTATCACAGGATGTTTTATTAAATTAAATATGAAAAGCCTGTTATTGTAGGAGCTGGTCTGGAGGCAGCTGACATCACAGCCATGGGCATCACCAACCAGAGGAACACCTTCATCACATGGGACAAGTCAGTAGATTCACACACATATACACTATTGTCTAGATTTTGGGATGGGCCTTTACATTGGGGTGGGTCCTTGGTCGGTTGTATGCAGTATTTATGTTTAGAAACATTTACTTAAGAGTCGGTAATTCATGTACTTGACTTTACTCTAGCCAATGCTATTGTCTTGACACATTATTCTGATTTTTTTTATTCATACTAAAGTGGCATACATACAAAAATGAGAATTTTTTTGTTTCTGCATATTTTAACATGGAAAAATGTGCACACTTGTACAGACATTTGTTAACATTTTCATAAAAGCAACATTAGGTTAAAGGTTATCATTGAAATTATATAACCTGTGTTATTATCAACTGCTGTCTATTTATTTGTCTGTGTCACTAACTCATTGTTTGTCTGTGAGAATGGTTGATGGACTGTTAACAATTTTTTGTGTTACTGACTGATTTCTTCTGTCAATGGTTGATGTTTGGCAGTATGCCTGGTTGTTTGGCTTTGTCACTGACCGCTTGTTTATACCGTCTGTGTAGGGAGACCGGCGAGTATTTCCACCCGTTCATCACGTGGCAGGATCTGCGGGCGAGTGACTTGGTGAAAACATGGAATGACTCGTATACAATGATGGTACGTACACATGTGCAAGCTCCCACGACTCCTTTACAATAAAGGTACATACAGAAGTGGTGCAAACTCAAACAGGGCGATGATAATCTGCTATTGACTGATTTCATGTATCTGTCATGTTGAAATAGTAAAAGAGGCTCGTTACCATGAAATGGAAACCAACAAGCCACTTTACTTGAATTTCTACTAGTCCAGCACTGCTTTTCCATTGTGAAATGTACTATATGTTGACGAGAAGTACGTCAGTCTTTTAACAACGTGCATGAAATCACACTCCTACACCAGGAATGTGATAACACATGCATGTGTGTACATGCATGCAATACGGTTGATACACACACACACAACATAACAACGCGCTCTTACACGCATCATCAATAAGGGAACGATCATAAATAACGATACCGGGGGGGTTGTCCATTTTTTGGGGCTCAAAGAAAAAGTTAACCGACCCCGCCATCAACATTTTAAAAAGTTGAGCGACCCCCCCAACCGCTGAAGAAAAAGTCCTCTATATAGTCATTTCATTGCTAAAAGAAAATATTTAAAAAAAAATATACTGTAATGTGATAAAAAAAGTTCAGCGACAAAAAAGGAATCAGAAAAGTTGGACGACCCCCAACCTTTTTTGGAAACCCCCAGGTATTATTATTTATGATCGTTCCAATAATAATGTTTCCATGGACACTGTAGTTTCTACATACTAGAATCAAATGTGTGCATATATTTAGTGCAATGAATTATTCAAATAAATGTGTCAGAGTCTGCAGTTCAAGTTCTGAAGCAATGTTTTATCAAAAGAGGCAAGTTCTCGAGCTAAGACGAATAGACGATATGTAGTTCTTTTTTTACATGTTACTAGGAATAAGATAGTATTGTATTTTGATGCTACCTAGTAATTTGGTCTATGTGCTTCAATATTTTATAGCAAATGTTTTGTAAATGATCTATTCATTGCACACACCTAACCAATGTATTTCACCTATTCAACAAGGGTATTATATGTAAGTGACCACCAACGATTCTAAATTGCTGGTTCTTGTTACTAGTAATGTAAGTAGGTTCATTCTGTGCAAGGACTACAAAATTGGATCTGGTTAATCCAGTTCTGATGCCAATGCTCCTTTAACGGCAATGTTTCAGGGTTTCAATAAGGGCAGTAAGGTGCTCCATACTTTGTCACGGAGGAAGCGTTTTCTGGCAGCCTCAGTGCTGCGCTTTAAGTCAGGCCAGGTACACCTTGTGCAAGTCACACTGGCGTGGGGCAAACCCAATCAAATCGAGTGCAGTAGAACTTCTGTAAAAAGACCTCATGAGGACTTCAGATGTCATATTATCAGTTAGTTTTTTTATTAGAGCTTATATGTGTTAACAGCATGGGATATGGGAAGTGGTCATTAGAAAGTGCTCAGTTTGGAGACGTGGTCTTGGTAAGAAGTTCTACTGCACACGGTTGAATAATCAATGTGGAGAACATCAGTAGATATTGTCTTATGTGTCATTTTAACTCATTTTCCCCAGTCAATGTTTATTGCAAACATATCAACATTCTAATCATGCTGAATTACTGATAGACAACCAATGAACTAAGTCAGAGAGGAGCATAAAGATCTAAATAATAGTGATACAATACTGTGGGTGTTTGTTTTGCACTATCAGTGCCACCCTGTAGCATTGACATCTAGCTATAACATGAGACATGAATAAAGAATTAAAATGACATGTACTACATGAAGAAATCATTTCAAATCAGGTTTTGGACATCTTTAAAACACTAAATTTAGGTTTTAGTATTTCTGTTGTATTTTTTAAATGCAACATTAAGAAATGTACATTCTGTAGCCATAGAAATTGTGAGTACTAGAATACTAACATTTTGTGATTTTTGTCCCTCCCTCCAATGTTGTTTGTGGTCCTGGTGATTTTTACATTTTCAAAAAAAAAAAAAATGATTTTCCCACCCTTGATTGCATGTTTTCAGTGAACAACTTTCTATCTTAGTACTGTAGTAGTATTGGAGCTTTGGACCATGAATAATGGTCTTATTATAGAGGTGGTTTTAAATGGAGGTTCTTCGGTAGAGAGATATTGTTGCTAATGCCACGGGCCATCATTTTCAGGGTTTTAACAAAGGAAGCTCACTTCTGCATAAAGTGTCTCGCCAGAAGCGCTTCCTTGCTGCCTCGGTGCTCAAGTTTCAGTCCAGTCAGGTAGAATAAAACAACCAGATGCCTTGTATCTTTGTGAAGACTAGTATTAGAACTATGTGGAAATTAAAATGTGAGTGGTAGTGTTAGAAACTTAACCCTTACAGGTGCCTTGTATATTCAATGCGCAACATTGATTGCAGGGTTTTGCATCATGGTAACTTTATTCTCATAGTCCCATAGGTTGGAATTAGCTCAGTTTAACAGTTAGAATATCCTTTATTTTGAATCAGTGGGGAAACAGGTTTGCTAGGCAAGAGATAGTGGTTACTGAGTGAGTTAGTCTGTCTTATGCAAAAGATTTGTCTATAGATGCACAAACAATCTCATTATATCAATGGAATATTGAATAGATCCTAGAGATATCTGAGATACATATATTAAAAGTAAATGAGTTCAGTCTCTCATGTCAATGTAAGTTGGAATTAACTGGCTATTAATGATTCAAAATGAGCTGTGTTGAGATAATGAGGTTTGACTGTAATAGTTGTTCATCAATCTGTGATGAAGTATTAACTATTACACTAAATTGCTGTTAACACTTGTTTTGCGCTTTGTAAGCTGCGTACATTACTACATATCATGTTACTTCATGCATGTTTAACAAAGAAGAATTATCAAAGCTTTATTATAATGAATACTTAGAAAAATTAAATCATGCGTTCCTTTAAAAATTGCGATGTATAACTGCTTTTATTACAAAACATTGAATATTGTCACATAATGCAGCATGAATGGCAATTAATATCAATACTGCTTCATTTTTACTAGCCTAACAAACCATTTGCGTGTTTGATTTTAATGCAATAAATATGCGTTGTCAATTGTATCATAAGTTACAACCACAAGTTGCTCTATCCCTTCCAATCTGATAAACCATGGGCGCTTATAAAAGTGTTAACTCTGGACAGCCTTCTCATCTGTGTGACCCAGGACCACAAATATCTGTCTTGTCTAAAATTTACTTGTCCTATTCAATAAACTATGTAAATGCAATTGCTTCTTTAAGTTAATGTCAAGTGATTAACAGCACTTGTTTATAGCGCAAATTTTGTACACTTCCAGTTAATAACAAACGTCACATGAAAATGTGCATATTAACATTACATCACTTACAAAAATTGCTGTGTATCTAATTTGCAAACAGATCACTAGATAAGTCTGCACAGGGAGTTTGTGCACAGTCAACTTGTGTGTTCCATTTAATACACTAATTCATTCATAACAAAAGTACTTAAAATCATAGATACCTTACACATGATGACACCACATTTACAAAATGCATTCCCGGTGTGCAAAAATGCATTTCAGGCAAAGATTGTTTACAAATTATTTAGTTTGGTTATTACATATGCGACACACTAAATGACTGTGTGCACGAACTGGCTGTGCAGTACTCTAATGAAATTCATAGATGTGGTTGTGTTTTGATGTTTCATCTGTTGTAGCTAATATTTCTCTTGTGCTTAATACCTACCTTTCAGCTATTTCTCAATAGTAATGCACACTTACTGTCGTTAAAAAGATTTTATTTCAAGGTGGAGTCTTACTGCAAAACCGGGACACTAATTTCTGTATCATGTTGGTCAAACTCTTGTTGGTTCTGATCGGTCAGCTTGGATTTTAGGCATTGAGTGCGAGTTGCTCCATAATGCACTCCTTTACACACAGTCCGCGGTTTTTGCTGATGGCAGGGAGGGCGGCCAGGTTCAAATGTGTGCAGGTACATCTGCAAAAGTAGACTGCCTCAGGAAGTTAAGCTGTTACGTTCATTGTGTTTTATTTATCATTCTTCCAACCTAAAACTACCTACATGTAGCATTGCAGTGTCAAGATGATCATCAACATTAAACACTCGACTTCAGCTCATATTGGCAAGTGCAAATTTTCAGTTTTTTTTGTTTTGTTTTTAGTTGTTGTTTTTTTTGTTTTTTCAGATGACAGAGTAAATATTTTAATGAAAAGACTTGTATCATTAAAGGTTACCCGTTTTGCTGATTCGTACCACTTTTCCACCCAACCCTGACCATGGCATTGTAAATATGTATTGTGCGCACAGTTAAAACAGTTTACGATCAAATCGACATGCTGCTGTAGGCCATGACGTGGACCATGACAACACTGCATGCCTTAACCGGGCATTCTTGGCACCTGGCAGCCTCAGTTCTCAGGTTCAACTCGCCTCAGGTAACAGGACCCTGGCGTGTCCGCTGTGGTATCAGGCGACGTGGCTCTGTGCACGGCCATAGCTAGGGAAAGGAGCATGCCCATGGGTGAAACTACAATCAGGGATTTATCACATCATGTAAAAAGTCTATCGTGCATCATGGATTTGGCTAAATCATAGTTTTAGGAATCATGGTTTACTTCAACTGTTCACCGAGTCACAATGTAATGGTAGACATACATGTGATGTGGTTGGATTGCTTTATGTTTTTCAGGTGTGTTTTTGTATAATATTCATACATTTTATAACTAATGTGCGTGGTGCAAAAGGAGGTATAATTTTGCTTTTGGAAACTGTTAAGTTTGTTCAGTAACTTTGTATTAACTTTAACCAGACAGATAATTCTAGAAACTAATGATGAGCTAAATGAAAGCTCCCCTTTGAATTTACTGTAAACAGTTGAATAAATGCTGAGGTTTGAATGAACACCTGAAGGTGATTTTAAACAAATTTTTTAGTCAGAACCTTGGCTACATTGTGGCAAGGCAGTTGTCTGCCAAACATGTTTTTGTGAGTGATGATAAGGGACATTTTCAATATGATGAGCAGTATTATTATTGTTGCTTTCAAATAATCACCGTCCCGTTTTTGTACAACTGGAGGTATCCAAATATTTGCCAGCGACTATTAATCACCAATTTATAGTATATTCAGTGCAGCAGTGATATTTCAATTGTCTAGCAAAGCTAGCTGACTGGCTAACCTTTCACACTTTGCTAACAAGAGCTGTGTCACAAATGATCATTGTAGTGATTCCTGCATCGTGTGTTTTGTTACTGTAATGAACATTAATATAACAGGCTCTAAATAATAGTGGCAGATACATGGGGATGCTGTCTGTTTATAATTTATCACTTTCACCAGGTACCCTGGGTCTCAAGGTGCTCTCATTTCACGCACGAGCTTACACTTCTGAGAAACTGGGATCTGCAAATGAACAAAAAGGGATTCAAATGTCTTACAGTATAAGACGAAAGACATATACACCTTGCTTTCAGAACTTCACACGAGGCTCAAGAGTTCTACATTTTCTCACTCGTAAGAGACGATTTCTGGCATCTTCTGTGTTACGCTTTAAGTCCACACAGGTATTATAACTCACTGGCTGGATGTCACATCGCATGGTTATTATTGTGACCTAATATTTGTACACAATTTTTGTGACTTTTACATTTTCGATGATATTTGTTTCTATCATTATACGAATGTCAGTGAAAGTTTGATTTCAAGTGTTTTTGTAGATGCAGAGGTTGCTTTAGGATTTTTAAATTTAATTTTGAATGCAGTATTCTAAATTATTGCAATTACATTAAAATACCTTTGAATATACTTGTACAATTTTCAAGTATAACATTGCATGAGGAAAATACTCGAGGTTTCTTTAATTTCTTTGTTTCATTTAGAATGTCATAAATAAAGATTCTGATTTTTTTAGCATGTCTACTGTTGTGTTACATATTGTGACAAATATAGTCGTATTTTTTATTGCTATTGAAATGTGCATTTAGGTGGCATGTAATGAAGTGTGTTTCTTCACATAGTTTTCAGTGTTCATGAGTTCCAACAATACAATAGTTGATAATGAATTTTCATGTTCAGTGCATTTAAGGCCTTTATCTACATTAGTTGATAGGTAAATGTGGCTTTCAAAAATGTAGTCATGATATAATTATATGATTCTCTGGGGGTGGTAGGGTTTGGAGACAATTTTGAAGACGTGCCTATTATACTCATATGTCCTGTATTTTAGATTCAGAAAATGATCTAAGTAAATGTAAATACATGTAAGTCCCCCTACCTATCTACTAGGTCAGAGGCGCACACATATGAACATGATAGGGTCAGTTTTCTTTTATAAATTTACCAAAACAAGACTACAAATTTTAGTCTATTGAATGTTTATTCCTCACTCTTATGACTCTGCAAATGCTTTATCATGTGAAATAAAATGTAATATTATTTGATAAGATGGAAGGAGGCTACTTGCATCATGCTGAAAACTGTTAATATTGAAGAAACTTATTCTAATTTATATTTTTATTTTTAGAAAACAGTCAGTGGTGTTCCCAATGCTACTCTTGAATTTTCATGGATATTTTCTTCATGATGTTCTCAGAATATATTTGTCAAAGTTATATATTTTGTACTTGTAGTTTTATGATATTAACTATTCACACATTGCATGTTTAAGCTTTATATCTTCTGTTCTTATATTCTATTCTTGATTTGTTGATGTGCAAATTCATTTTTAAGATATTCCAAATTATATTTAATAATTAAATAGTTTTTCGTAGCAATTTATGTACTATAAATATGTATTAAATTCACTGCTTAATTTAAATTGTATACCTCATTTCTTTAGGTAATGCACATGTTTAAGATATAAAATATATATAAATATATATTTTCTAAATAGATATAATTTTATAGTTACAGCTGTTAAGTGGTGAATTTTATGGATTTGTCGTTAAAAATGTATTTTAAACAAAATAATTATGGATATGATTTATGTTGAAATAAGAAAATAAATATGAAACAAGAAATACGATTTGTATTTAATAATATCAAACTATTTACGTTACAATATAGATAGTATTTTCATAGATTTAATGAATTATAGCATTTTATGCTTAAAAGACCACGACTTTTGTTCTAGGTCACAATGAGGCTGCTTTGGCAAATTAAAAACAATGAAAAGGTCAGTACAAGGTTATGGAATCATACTAATATGCTTAAGATTATTGTAGACTTCGATCTAGATCAATTTTTTAAATCAAAGTCTCTTTTATTAAACAAATGGAATCGTAATGTGTTGTAGCTGCGTTCACGTATAGCAGAGAAGCAGGTGCGGTTTGGTTGCTTGGAGACATGGTTGCTATGGAAACTCTCCGGTGCTTATGCCACTGACTACTCTTGCGCCAGTGCCACTGGAATGTTCGACCCTTTTCAGGTGATAATGATTGACAATATGCTTTGCCAAGAAGTTGCTTACGGGGGTAACGAAACAACTAGCAAACATTTTATATACTGGGACTCATGCATGTCATTTGGATAAATGGGATATCAGAATTTTTATAGTGAATATTTTGAGAACCACGCTGAGGTGGCCAATAATTCAAGTGTTGTATGATTACTGACATACTTTGAACAGCATTTATAAGTGACAAAAGATACTACATTTCTTGTCAATAATTTCTGTTATACGGAATTAAAATTACAAGAACATTGGGTATAATCCGTACTGTTGTAAGTAAGTACGATCTCGTCACTAGCCCGGGGTCACTACCTTTAGACAGCAGGTATTGCCATATGTGTCAGAGTACGAAGCCAATATCCCACATTACTACCCTTGTCTGACCTTACAGATCATAGTGAACAGCCCCAGAGCTTAGCTCCGTAAACGTAAGTTGGGTGGTTTGACGATGGGAGCATGACAGTTGAGGGTCTTTGTCACTTTTTGACAATACTTTATTACTCTTATGTCATAGTCTCGATCATCCGGATGAGCACTGCTAATGTCAATAGATAATCAATAGAAAGCTAAGTAGAATGCGGGTAGCAGACCACGTGGTTTTAAAAGTATGGTGCATTAAAAAGGAAGTGGAAAAAAAACGATGTAAAAGAGGCATATTCAAGTCCGCAGAAACAAAGGTGTCCTGGAAATTTCAGATACCAAGTAACGAGAAACCAGACGATAAGTCCATTACTGTGTTTTTATTCTTGTAGATGGAGTGGAGTAATATAGTGAGTGGTTTGTTGGGAATCCCTCTCCATATCCTGCCCCCCATACAGGACACCAGGTAAGAGTTGACACTAATTCGTAAGTTATACAAGCTTAACTAAGACAATAGCGCTGGATATACATTTGTGAACAAACTTATAGAGCATGACTTACAGAGAATTTTCATATATCATCAGCCATATTTCCTCATTGTGTGATATGTGAAACATTTGTGTTATATTTGTGTTAGTTCATTTATATTTATGGGGTTATTTATATGAAATTAATCCTGTCTGTCTAGGTAATGCTCATAAAGTTATTCATTTGCATGTCAATCTGACATTTATATATTTGGTACTGACTGCTGTGTTTCAGTGGACTGTTTGGCCACGTAAGAGCTGACTTGTTCGGAGCTGAAATCCCCATCACAGCAATGGTGAGTTCCCACTAGTTAGCATGTACATGTAGCTCCATTAGTCTCATGTACCTCTTATCAGCTTAGGCCTAATAGTTTACAGTTGTGCATATCATGCTTTCAACATAACATATTTTCAATATTATTATTAAATGTATCAAGTAGAACCTATTCCATAACATCTATGTTTATACATATATTGTAATTAATGTAATTGAATGCAAGTATTGAGATATAGGTTTCTTCATATAGCCCAATAGAAGAAACAATCCTCGACGTCAAAACATTTTATATGATGTTTGTAATTGTGCATAGCTATATTCCACGTTTTCTTTTCCAGATTGCAGACCAACAGTCGGCCATGTTTGGCCAGTGCTGCTTTGACGTTGGTGATGTAAAATGCACCATGGGAACTGGCACCTTCATAGACTGTAATACTGGGACCAAACCACATGCCTCCATCGCAGGTTTGCTTTTTGGCCAAAGCCCTTTTTTCTTTTTTTAGATTTCAACGATTCTTTTCAAGTTTTGTTCTGTTCAGTACATGTTCCAATAATATCAAATAATGACTTATAAGAATGTGTGAGAAAACCTGATCATTGCTAACAATGATGCTTTCTGCTGGAAGCGAATGAATAGTGATTAAAAAAATACCACTATCATTTTTAACTAATCTGATGTTTGAGTGGTTTTGATTGGTTTATTTTTAGGTCTGTAGCCTCTGATTGGTTGATTTTTCACGGCTATACCTGCGGATTGGCTAATTATTCACAGCTATTCTTGCTGACTGGCTGAATTTATAAGGCTTAACTTGTTGATTGGCTGATTTTTCAGGGCTGTACCCTCTGATTGGGTGGAAAATGGGTTCGGAGCTTGTGTATGTGGCAGAAGGCCTCGCCTCAGACACAGGCCTGTGTATAGAGTGGCTCCAAAAACTGCGTGAGTAATCTTACCCACAATTTTGCCAAGATAATCAACAAGACATGGCTTCAAAATTCAATATGAATGTCAATATGTCCAAGATTTGTACCCATAAGTGTATACTTTTTTACTCATCATGAAAGTAATTGGAATATGGGTTATGCACTTTGTGGTATTTCACTACATTTGATATTGTGCATGTTGTGTGTATTTTCAGGTCTGTTTGAGAAAGTGGACGAGCTTTCACAGCTGGCTTCATCAGTGTCAGGTAAATTAACTATGATATTAATGTTTTCAAGTTCTTGTCATAATCCGAATTTAGGGGATTTTTTCCAAAAAGACCAAATGCATTTGAATGAACTTTTGTCAGCATACTTTTCAAATCCTCCCAAAACAACAGTTTCATGAATATCAGAGAAGTGTTTCGTACCATACAGTCCCATAGTTAAATCCAGACATTTGCTCTTTACTTACTGTATATAAAACATGGCAGTTAAAATCAAGATTTTTACTATTGAAAAATTGTATAAGGTTTTGCGCATATGTCAGGAAAATGTATTATATATAAAAAAGGAATTTTTTGGCTATTATTACTCTAATGGAATTCTAGTCACAGACACCAGCATCAGTGGTTGTAGACATAACTACTAGCAGAAACAGATAAGAGCATGCACTATTGAAAAAAAAATATCAAACAAAATCTAAATACTAATCTTTTCATGTCTTAAAAAGCATATTTAGAAGTGTACAAAATACCGTTGTTGCCTATGATTTTAGTCACCGTCATTACAAATATAATGCTTTTCAGATTCAGGAGGCGTGTATTTTGTACCAGCTTTCTCGGGAATTCAGGTTAGACCAAACTTTAGACTCTTCTGCTGTAAATCTCTGTATCAACATTTTATGATCAGATAGGATGACTTGCAAATATAAGACTCTTTCTATGTAGCAAAAGCAGTGCACCAGATGTAAGTTCTCTTCTTGTCCAAAACTAGTATCAAAGAGAAAGGAAGACTGAATTTCAACTTACTTATGCTGCAGATGACTATCCTTTGATAATATATTTTGATTCTTATTAATGTCATTTACTAGATAGTCGTTAATATATTTGATGGCAAACAAATAAGGTTTAAATATTGTATGAAAGGGTCTTGAAGTTTATTTTATGCACCAATGTATGACTTTTCAAGGATTCATGGAACGTGTGTAGGATATGTAGGACGAGTAACGTTTTAGGCAGACTAAAAATTTTTTTTGGCCATACTAACCCAGATGACTAGTATTTTTCTGTTCATCTGTTATCTGGGAGATTATTTCATCACAGAGTGGAGAATCTAGTGTTCATTATTTTCATTATTGTTGAAATAAAGTACATGCATATCTGGTATTGAGGACAATTTAGAAGAAAGTGTTGATATTTTCTAGGCGCCTGTGAATGATGACAAGGCGTGCGCGTCCCTTATTGGCATAACGCCAAACACCTCCACGCCACACATCGTGCGCGCAGTGCTCGAATCACTCGCATTCAGGTCAGTAGTGCGGGAGCAGGTGCTTTTAAAAATAAGATAAATGATTCATTCTGTGCACCCATGTCAATTCATTATGACAATCATTAAAGTCAAACTTTATAATGTACAATATTTTACCACATTGAATTTCCGTTTGGTGAATTCATTAAACATTTTAAATGTGAATTATTTGTTTGTTTTCTTGTCTTTCTAACACTACTATTTTTGCAGATTCAAGCTTTTGTATGAGACAATCTTATCGGAGTCTAAGACGCCGCTCACAAAACTCGTCAAGTAAGTTTTTTGCTACCCAATTAATCCTCTGTGTAAATATTACAAAAAACACAAGATCTAGTTATCCTTGTTCGTGAAGTTCAGCCGGCACTATATATTTATATTGATATACTAACATTATATTATATAAATGTAAATGTCTAGTTTATGGTCTTCTTGGCCGCTAAGCAACATCAGATGACTCTACATTTACACCAGGCTACTGTAGTGCAGACATGCTTATCAATCTACATTATCATTCACTTGCCTGACCTGTACCTATTTAACGTGTAGGTACCACAGAGCAGTGTGCAACCTATCAGGGGTATGTTTACTCAACATCTGGTCCTCGTTAGTACAGTGGTTAGCGCGTACGACCGACAAACAGGAGCTTCCTGTGTAGTAAGTTCGCGCCCCGGCCTCGGCAGACTTCGTGGCGCCAAAAAGTTACGTCGTGCGTCTGCCACTGTACTGCCGATTTCCACACAGCGTGTCGCTGCTGTCAAGTATATCATACAAGACGGTGACGACACCAAGCCCGAGGTTCGAAGCCCTGTTAAATATGTCCGTGTAGAGGACAGTCATCCCTCTGCACGTAAAAAACTCACCTAGTTTGAAAAACTATAGCTAGTGTGATCCCTCCAGTACACCCCTGGCTCAGTTGGTTACCTAACCTGCCAAACAAACAAGGACCACATTGGAAATAAGCATTACATATATATGTACGCGCTTTCATGTGCTATCCTAGGAACATTAGTTCCTGAAGAATATCAAATCAAATCATACCA
>CM032667.1:48035372-48108041 GCA_019095985.1 Streblospio benedicti
TTTTTTGATGAAACTATGTTAGATAGTTTTAGTAATCATATAATTGTTGCGAAGACATCTGAACATCTGCCCCCTGATGCCAATGGTGATGTCAAAAGGGGCACATTCCCCAATTCCCCCTCATCCCCCCCAAACGGGGGCGGCCTCTTCCACCATGGCCGGGAGACAGCCCATTCCCTCATCACCCCAACAGCAGGGGCGGCCTTTCCACCATGGGCCCCGGAAACCCCCTTCCCTACCGGGGAAAGGGGAAAAGAAATCAACCCTAGCTGCTGTAAAAGGCATTAAATTTATTTACAAATATATATGTTCCCGATCCTCGTGAAAAGTCTGAAACCCCCAGGGGGTTTTTTCAAATTAATTACATTGTTTATTATCTTTGCCAAATCAATACCATCCCCAAGACCATACTTGTATATTGTGCATAATGTAGGGAACAGTCAATTTCCCTTTGGGGGAAATTCACTACTTGTGTTCATTATTTTACCCTTACAAGGATCCCTGCTGGTGGTGCTGCCCCTGACATTTGGGGGGGGGGGGTTTTTTTTTTTTTGGGATCCCCGAAATACCCTTTGGGGCGGGGGAAAATTGAAATTTTTACAAATTTTTATTAGTAATCCTTTGCAGAATTTTGTGATGTAAGACATAATTTATTAATGTAGAAAGGGGTTTCAAAATTCCATTAATTAAAATTGGGAAATGTAAAACCCCTTTTAAATTGTAAAACGGTTGAAAGTTTTTTAAAACCCAGGTTTTTTTTAGAAATTATGTTTTTCCCTTCCCCAGAAAAAATTAAAATAAGTAAGTGTTTTTTTTTAATTTATATTCATGATTTCCAATATGGTCCATGTCACTCCTACCCATTTGTGCTTTACAATATGAGTGTTCCACAATATAGGGTCTATACTTAAAAAATGTTTTCAAATTGTTTGTATAAAAAAAGTCTCCCTGAAAAAATTTTTTATATGGATTTCGGTGGTATATGAATGTCATTTTAAGGACCCCTTTTTCTTAGAATTAGATCTAATCTGTCCTCTCCATTGAGAGGTGGTCTCTGTATGAAGGATTGGGACCGTAAGAAATGTTATTTTATTATTTGTTATGGGTATAGTGTACTTCCTGTGCGGCCTTGTGAGATATGAATGTGAATGCTGCAGTTGCAATATAGACGGTTTGGATAGATAATGTAAATGTTTGGGGATGGGAGGAGGGGTGGGGTGGGGGTGGAATGGAAACTTTAGATAGAGATCTTTTCATGCTAACGTTCCGTCCCTGTTATATTTTAGTGGTCACATGATAATAAGCCTCTATCGTTTCATCATGGCATAATACGAGGTGAAGTTACTCCATACTCGCTGTGTGGCCATGTCAGATCTCGAGAGTCAGATATGTATACTTGCAATGAAGTCAGTTTAGATGTATGATGTGTGGGGTATAGTGGAAACTTGAAATATAAGAAGTAGGGGACAAAATGAACTGAAACGAAAGCTGCTGTATGTAATATATTGTGATGTGACTCCCATGAATGTGTACTTGAGCATACATAATGAGCATGAAAATAGATAGCTTTGAAAATAGCAGGGTACAAGCAATATGTTGAAAATATCTTTAAAGTGATGTAACAAACACATGCTTCTAGTGACCCTGCAATGGGCCAGTGCTTTCTTTGTGTCAGTGGTCAAATGTCTGTATGGTTTGCAATGTGTAAAGATGTGATGTGCCAAAGTAAGAAGTAAGTAGTTTGATTAAAGTCTAATGTAACAGATTTCTTAGATTGTGAGTACATTTTTTTTTACTCGTGTATTTCCATAAGCATAATGTATCATTTGGGTTTCACTGATTGATTATATACCTGCATGTATTTGGGATCAAAAGTATGATGCATATCACACACAAGAAAGAATTACTATATAATAAATCCATGAAGTGTTTTATCAAGCTTCAGATTGTTTTTATGTAGTTAAACAAATGCAGCTTCAGTACGATGTTAGTAGCAAAAGATACACATTTAAAATGTGTAAGCTGGCAAAGACTGTATAATTACAAGCTTCATGTAATTTTGAGCATGTGGTTTCTTGCGTGTACTTGATTACAAATTATCTATTATTTAACATACATGTAATGGTCATATGTTAGAAGCCTTTTTACACCTAAGCAATGATTTACATGTTGATGAGAATTGTATAGTATACATATACCGGTAGTTGTATAGTTGTTGCATGAAGAGTTAGTAAAAAAAATAAGTACCAGTGGGGCTGTAGAAATAAATGACTTTTTTTTATTAGTTCTGGCTTTGTGATAAGAAGGCCTGTTTAGGAAATAAAAATTTATAGGCTTTTTATGTAGCATATATAATGTAACTTGAATAGTGATTAGTATGATTTTGTTACTGTATTTCTCTTGATTGTTATGAAATAGCAAGTGAACTGCTATACTATTATTTGTTTTCTTGTACTGTCAATTGTTTTATATTTTCTACTGTTTATATATAAAGCTAGCATACTTGTTAAAAGAAAAAATGAATTGTTAAAGTAATTCGTCTTTAGAATATAGTATACTTGTTAAAGAAATAATGAATTGTTAAAGTAATTTGTTTTTAGAATATAGAAGTTGAATTGTGTTAAGGGTGCAATGAAAGGTATGAAATAGTGCCCATTGAACCCATTGATGACCATTTCTATACATATTTCATGTATGAGGTGTTTAATATATGAGGGTGTGTGAGCGTGAATATTTTTCTGTAGGACTTGTTTCGTGTAAGCATCTTGGCATTAACTGTTTGACTACGTAAAATGTTGGGAACCAATCATGTCAAGTCCACTAAAGTGTCTGAGTCAATAGTCACAGTGTATGACTATTAGGATGTGAAGAAACATAACGTAATTACATACCTTGTATGTAGACAACCATCTTTGTATATGTACCTAACCTGTTTTATTTTAAATTCGTTGAAATTGAATTTCTGATACTGTGATCATGTAAGAAATTTTTATATTTTTTTTAATCAACAAGTTTTATGCAGAACTGTATAAAAGTCATCATTTTGTTTTTCTTGACTTGTAATTGTGATATTGTTGGTTTTGTGAGTGTCATTCCATTAGTACTATAACATTACAACATTTTGGATGGACAAAAAGTTTTAACGATTACATCAAGTTGATGTGCTTGAAATAGTGATATTGAGTACATAATTAAAATTTGTCAAGCACAACTGATAAAGCGCTTTACGAATATTGGAAATTTATTATTCAGTTCAGTCATGTAACTGTGTGCTTGGAAATTTCTAGTGCATGTTTATAAATAATTGTGAGAAATCTTTATGATCAGTTATAACTGTCTTTTCGATAAATTGGATACAAGTTTCATGAAATATGGTATGCAGCATGTGGTCGCATTTTCTTTTATTCTTTCTTCTATTTCTGCTGCTCTAATACAGTATGAATTAAATCTATGTTGGTCTAAATGTTTTATATATTTTTAGTTACTCTTTTACTCTTTCAATACCATCAGTATTTTGAGAAGGATACCGGTGGTATTGAAACATGTTGAAAGAGTAAATAGAGTAAATAGAGTAAATAGAAATATATAAAACATTTAGACCAACATAGATTTAATTTACACTGCATTAGAGCAGCAGAAATAGAAGAAAGAATAAAAGAAAATGATAAATTCGAGTTACATTTAGATGAAATAATCATGATGTTGAATTCTCCAGGCTGATGTGGTCAGAAAGAACCTATTAGCACTACTTACACTAAATTGAACTTCGCCAGATGTATGGTGACTGGATTTAGATATAACTTGTCTATTCATAACAGTTAATTTATATGGTTTTTATTGGACTGTAAATTATGAATAATTGTTTTGCCATGTACATAATTGTCAATTTTGCTCAATTTATGATGAAAATTACATTGTATAGTATTATATATTTTAGATATTGATTTTTACAACTTGATTGAATATTGTGCTCGTTATATGCAATTGACAAAAGTATAGTATGTATCCGTAAATGAAGGTTTACATTTGAATTACTCCATGAATAAATAAAGTAAATTTATAGAATTTGTTCTTATACTCTCTGGTACTACTCGGGGTTGACTAGGACTAACAATAAATATAGATGTCTGGACATGGTCAAGATGGCTTGAATTGCTAGAGCTACTTTTTATAGCAGTCAAAACTGAAGCTCCATGTGATTAATGTAGTACTTTTGTGATGTAAATTTCTGGGGTTATAGTCTACTATCTAGTATCCAGAAGTACTGCTCAGTCAACTCATGTACACCAGGTCATTGGTGTCTTTCACACTCAATTTTTACCTTTCCCAACTCCCTGGGGAGCGTGCAACACTGGCAGCATACAGCATTTGATGCTGGGGCGCACATGCGCTTATTAATCACATTAGCAATCACTCGCCTGACCTGCACATATTTTACATGTAGGTACCTCGGTGCAGTGTGCAACCTCTTAGGCTTAAGTTTGCTCAACACCCACCATCAGACCCAACCAGGAATCGAACCCACAAACATTCGGCCATGGTTAATGTGCAGTTGAAAGTTAACTTAACATAAACAATCCTTTTAGAGTTTACATTATCATGATTAATTAAAGCAAAATAATGCAAGTCCAGTTGCCGTGGGAAATGGTCCATCTAATATTGACAGAGCTGTTCTGTTAAAAGTTGTAGTCTTTGCTACATCAATTATTTCACAACTTAAAACGAGGCCGGGCGGAATTCCAAAGTTTTTACATGGGCTTTCCCCGTCAATCAATGTCAATGCAAACAATCCCTGTTGTTCAGATTTTCAGGAGATTTTTCTCCAAAATGCCGCCCCTTGGACAAGTCACGAAGAAATTCGATTACCTCGTCATCGGGGGTGGATCAGGCGGTCTAGCTAGTGCAAGAAGAGCGGCTGAATTTGGACCTAAAGTGGGTTTGATCGAGCATGGAAGGCTGGGAGGAACGTGCGTGAGTGACGGCTTTTACGATTATTTCACCAGATCTAATGATTTTAGTAATTTCTGCCATGTCATCCTGATCCAATAGCATGACTGTGCAGAAAAGTGAGGTGCAATTGATATAGAAGTTAGTTTGGCTGTGACAAAATCTGACATTAGTGGTATATGGTCTACCTCAGAAGCCCGGCGCAGACATCGTAACATGTTGTCTAGCTATGACCTGTCAATTAACGTGTAGGTGTCATGGAGCAGTGTTCAACGATTTAGGGATGAGCATGCTCGACCACCACCAAACTCGACAGGGAATCAAACCCATTCTGGTCATGAGTCCAACTCCCCTAGCTATCAACTCGGCCACAGAATCACACAATCTAACTATATACCCAGAATGAATAAATGAAGCAATGTTCATCTACTTGAAATTATGAAGAGTGATCGTTGATTTTTGAACTTGACAAGATTTAAACTCAACCTAATAAATTGGTAGCAGATGAGACTAGTTCAAAAAAGTCAATCGAAATCAAATAATGTAACTTAGTTTCATCTTCGCTGGGGCAACTACTAATGCAGTGAACTAAAATGGCAGTATAACCATCACATATAGATCCATATATCACTTCAACACTTGATAGAACCAAATACATAATCCCAATAAGAGCACTTGATATATTTTGTGTGTGTGCTTGCGCACACATCAGGTAGTTAATTTAAGATATACTAGTCTGGTATATTAGTACCCTCCTCGTTACCATGACTGCATGACAATCTTTTCATAAATTAATGCTACATGTTACCTAAAGGTAACGAATATGCTCTAATTTGATATATATTGCATTGAACATTGACCATGTGTCGTATATTGTCATATTATTTTGAAACTATCTTCTATCTGACATTCAAATTGACAAAGTTGCAACTTGTTTGGTATGAGTATATACATGCATTGAATAAACATGCAAGACTATAGCTCACCAGAATAAATTGTGTAGGTGAACGTTGGCTGTGTGCCAAAGAAGGTGATGTTCAACACGGCTGTGCACCGGGAGATGATAGAAGATCACAAGGACTACGGATTTGATGTTACCTTCAACAAGTTTGACTGGAGGTGAGATTTAAGTAGCCAATAAATTTGAAATGCGATTATAATGATATTGATTAACCAATGAAAAAATATCACGTTTTTAAAGTATTATTTCAGATAAAACATAATCATGTTTGTTAAGAATACCTAGATAGATTGTCTATGGATATGATAGTTTGAAAAGTGATTTGATAACTATGCATATTATAATCTTTTCCATGTCATTATAGTGTAATAAATTTTCAATATATATTAAATGTATTTAAAATAAGGAGCGGGCAAAAGCTGAGTGGCATTTATCAGATACTGACCCGTGCATACAGAGGTACAATTGTTGACTAGATGTGGTTGCCTGAGTCTCAACATATGTCAGAGTCTCGTCACATGTACATTTTAGTGATGTGACGAGACTCTGACGACTGCATCTAGCAGGATTCTCTTCAGACCACTCGTGTAAATGACTGATTTTTTGTCATCTTCAATTTTTTTTATAGAATATATTCCAGGTCATTGTATTTCAATATCGCAACTATTCAATACATTTAGTTGAATATAGTGATTTCTTACTTAATTCACTTTAATACTTAGTTTTTGTTTGGTATTTCAGTAAAATCAAGAAGTCAAGAGATGACTATGTGAAGAGGCTGAATGGGATCTATGCCTCCAACCTTGACAAGGTGGGACACTATATAGGTTATGGTGATATAAAGATTTTACTCGTTAGTTTAAGTCTAATTTTATTGGACATTTTAAACCTGATCGCCATTTTTTTTTCCAAATTTTGTGTTGCCTGAAATATTGCTAGATGCACTCTCCAGCAAACTGATATGCGGTGGCAAACTGACACGTAACTACTAGGTGTCGGTTTGAAACGCGTGTCGGTTTGCAAAAGCACGCATCTACGTTGGTTACAATGACCTGATGTGTGACAATGTGATGTAGTAAAACACCATAATTGTAATAAACATGTAACTGTGGTGTCCTTGCTGTTTCAGAGCCATGTGGAGTTTCTTTCGGGTCATGCAACGTTTGTTGATCCACACACGGTTGCAGTGGATGGTGGTGCCACCTACAGTGCTGACCACATCCTCATTGCGACTGGCGGGCGGCCGAGTATCCCCGATATACCTGGGGCGGAGTTTGGCATCTCGTCAGATGGATTTTTTGAGCTTGAAGACCTTCCAAAGTGAGCCTGCTTAAGGTTTTGCTGGACCGTTTTAAACAAGTTGATTGGCACTATCATTCTCTATCTCAAAATTATCGGGGACAACAGTTCACATACCTGATGATATTGAAATTCTCTAAAGTGGAGGAACTACATGTACCTAATCGAGTGTTATTGTATTTCCGCAATTTAAAGCCTGAGCACTATTTTCTCAACATGTCTCGAATAAGCTCTTAAAATGAGGGAGGTGTCAATATCCTTATGAAAGAGGCATTAATAAACATAATACTGGTGTTTGTGTATGCAAGTTTGTGCAGCCAGACCCTCAAAATGAGGAATAATTAGGGCTTTGTCTAACAAATTCAGGATTTGATTGATTGTATTTGTAGGAAGACTGTGGTAGTGGGAGCAGGTTATATTGCTGTGGAACTGGCTGGCATTCTAGCAACTCTAGGTATGACAAGCACATAACAGACATAAGCCCTGGTTTTACAAAAAAAAAAATGCTTTCATCAACTCACATTGTTTGGTATACAGAAACTTATTTTTCCTTTCAACTGGTAACTGTGCCGATCTCGACTTTAATACACTGAGTCTAATAATGATGAATTGAGAAACTATAAACTAGACTTGTACAATGTCTATGGATGTTATGTTCTGAAGGTTCATTGTAGCCAACCACACAGGGCTCAAAATAACAATATGGAGTAGAAAGTATTAATCTAATAATCTCACTTGGAATCATCTGACTTCTATTGCTTAGAGGTAGTAGCTGTTACAACTCTGTCTTCAAATGTCCAACTGACGAGACAGTTGCTTTCAATAAGATTTGAAAAACTCCCACTTAAAATATACATGGACGGTCTTTTGAAGGACAATGTTCACAAATTTTGCCCTTCACTTGTGGGTTAGTCATTGTTGCGTGCTATTAGAATAAAGCCTAAAATAAGCATAAATTTACCAAGATTTGTGTCTGATTTGTCTGAATGCAGTGAGCGTCAATCGGGCATCCATAGTAAAATTCAGCTTATCTTAGGCTTTACTTTATTCTAGGCCTCAATAGTAGAACCATTTGCTGCTTTAGCGATGAGAGGTAAAAGCACATTAAAACCTGGTGCTAGATTCAACATATTTTTAACGTTTTGCTGACGTCGTTTTCTATTGTTCTCAGGTTCGTCTGTTTCGCTGCTGATCCGGTACGATCGTGTACTGCGCACGTTTGATGACATGATCTCGGCGTCACTCACCGATGAACTGGCGCACACTGGGGTCAATGTCTGTAAACGCACACAGGTGAGACGCAGACCACACACAGTCGCGCAGAGAAGTTATCGTGGGCCTCAGCATCATGGGAGGGGGTATATAATGGTCTACTACTATGGTTTACAAACACTATACCATACAGTATACACTATATATGACTTAGTCATATATAGGGTATACTGTATGGTATAGTGTTTGTAAACCAAGACTAATTAAGTCATATAGTATATACTGTATGGTATAGTGTTTGTAAACCATTATATACCCCCTACCCCTCCCCCTCCCATGATGCTGAGGCCCATGGAATTTATCATAGTGTCACGTACACATGTACATATAAAAACAACTAAGGCATATTACAATCTAATATCAATAATGCTTGGAGTGGATACTATAGACCTAGATTTACACCTATGCTAGGATTATTATTGTCAATTAATAATCCCAGACCTATGATATGCTTACACACACACATACCAGTGTCTGATCAAAAATTTCTCAGAAGTGCGGGCCCGTGCATTGAACACAAGCACCCCGAGAGCCATTAGGTTCAGGACCTGGTGAAAAAAAAAAAGCGCTGAGCGGCTGGTTATTTCAATTTGTTGACATCAGCCATGTGCATGTTCTCACTCCTCCTATTCACTTCTCTCCAGGTGGAGCGAGTGACCAAGGCTGATGATGGGCGTCTCACCATCCAAACAACTTCTGGCTCTGCGATTGAGGATGTGGATTGCCTTCTGTGGGCCGTTGGACGGCTGCCAAATGTGGAGATCGGTCTCGACAAGGCAGTAAGTGTTTGGATAAGAAATATTTGCTATAAGGTTACGGTCAGTGATTTGACAAGTGGTACGTAATATATGTAATGTAGGGATTTTAATACAATTGTAGTTTAATGATAATTAGTGACAATGTTCGAACATGATGACATTAAAAAATACCTAAGTGATTAAACATAAGTAATTTTTAAACAACCCATAACTGGTCACCAAAACAGACATAATTATATAATAGGAATAAGAACTCCCCAAATGTTAAATGTCACGTCTGCCATTATAATTGATGAATAATCATCTGATTATATAATTCAAGAGACCATGTGTCATAACATCTGGCTACAAGCATGACTGGATGGTATTTTTTTTCCGAACATTTTAAATTATAATATAATGTGAAACATAAACCTTAGTTTCTTTTATAAAAAAAACTTTAAAAAAAATGCATCTTTTATTGATACTAGTGCCTACAGTACAAATATTTTACCGAGTGAGTAAAATGTTTAAGGTAGTTCTGTGCCTAATAAATTTTAGGCGATTTATTTTTTATTACGTTGGAAGATTTTTGATTGAGATAAAAGCTTTTAGAACAGTATATAAAAATATTAGATATAAATAAAATATTCAAAATGATATTTTGATTGTGAGCAGCCTACATGTCCACCCATTGTTTTCAGGGTGTGTCTCTGGATCGAGGACACATCGCTGTCGACAAATTCCAGACAACGTCCGTGCCGCATATATACGCTCTGGGCGACGTGTGTGGGAAGGCCCTACTGACACCAGGTAGGAGTGTCATGTGGTTTGTTGTTTCTCACGGCCTCACTACCAGGTTACTGACAACGGTTACTTGTCTATAGGACTGTTATGGAAAAAAGTAACCATAGTCTCTTCCATAATTCAAATAATATTAAAGTAACGGAAATAAAAAAATAAAAAATATATATATGTTTACTGCTGTAATAGCAGATTTCAGGAGTATGGTTCACTATTACAAGAAGTGCGGACTATTTTGATATTTTTCTGGAATTGAACCTTGACGCCACTACAAAATACATTGTAGTATGTAACTGAAGCAGTACACATGATGTACACATCATGGCATGATATAATGTATATATATGATACGAGTACTACATTTCTGAAAATACTCCTCGAAATATGTAAGAATAATTTTTTTTTCATTATATTGGACATTTTGAACTATCATTCTATCAATATGCCATTTCTTATTCTGCACTAAGCAAGGTAACATTTATGGAAATCGGTTTAGATTGCAGAAAGTTATGGGTAAAAAAGTGAGTTGTTTTTCTATGATGGCCTATGATGGTGCGTAAAAAATGTGACTCATCCTCCATCTTCTACAGTTTCCAAGCACTACACAAGCCTTTGGTACAAAAAGTTTCACGTCAAACGATGTACAGAACTTATTTCTTTTAGCGCATTTTTTTTTTAAAAACTTTGAATTTGACATTTGAAATGCATGGTAAGAATAAAGAAGTAAGATATTTTTGTTCAAATATCTTTATACTATTGCTTATTGGTAGTTTGCAAGAGACAGTTTCTTACACAGTTTCCGTTGCTTTCAGTTGCCATAGCAGCCGGTCGGAAGTTGGCACATCGTGTTTTCAATAATGAGTCAAATTTGAAGCTAGACTATAACAACATCCCCACTGTAGTTTTCTCCCATCCACCCATCGGCACCATAGGACTCACTGAAGGTAGGTCAGCTGCACAGACAGATGGACGGATAGATACACAGAAAGACTAATACATGTTTTATACTATAGTTTCTTTTTCGCTGCTTTATTCATCACACAAACTAATTAATAAAATTCTACTAGTTTTGAGATCTCCTTTTAAAGGAGACTGCAGATCTCGAAACTAGTAGTATTTTATTAATTTGTTTGTGTGATGAATAAAGCAGAGAAGAAACTATAGTATAAAATGAGACCTTATGCTGCATACCAGGTACACTCAATTTTACAGTACTAATACATGTACAGTCACGCATGGATTCATTTAAACAGTTGCACAATATCGGGTGTAAGTTCCTAAACCATGGTCCCCTTAATCTAAAAAATCCATGTTTATATTGCAGCGTGCATAAAACAAACTGGTATGTAACAATAGGAGATAAGATACGGTATTTCATTATTGAAAGACTTTTATTGACAAAGAGTGTAGTAGCATTATACATTAAAATGGAATTTTTCTTTCCAGCTGAGGCATCTAGCCGTTATGGTGAAGACTCAATCAAAACGTACACATCGAACTTCACACCCATGTACCATGCTGTGACCTCCCGCAAGGTCATGTGCCATATGAAGCTTGTGTGTGCTGGGAAAGAAGAAAAGGTGAGATGTGACAAATTGTGGTTTGTGAGACTGTGGTATTCTCATGTCTCCATCGGTAAACAAAAAAACACACAAAAAACCCCACATTTTCATGTCTCCAGTTATCAGGGCCTGTTTTGTTTTTGATTTACCAATGCAATTGGCATTTTTCAAAGTCATTACTTAGTAATACGGATTTCTTAGCATTTATATTCATGATAAATAGAAGAAAAAACCTCAGATGCTCTCTTCCTCTCATCTCTAGCACCGTTTCGAGGACGGTTCCTCCTTCTTCAGGCTTCGATGGCAAACATGCACCGGTTATTGTTTTTCACCTCACTTGCATTGGCTTTGAGTTATGTGATGTGTGCAATTTCAAACGTTCTTTCCTTCTTATTCTCTCTACACGTGTTTGTCAATTCTGCCCTTCACATGACTCAATGTCTTCAGTTATATTGTTTGATTCATGCAATATTATGTTGTACTTAGCAAGTATTTCTAATTCTTCTAGACAGTGCTAGTATTGTATGGATTATTACTCTCCAAGTGTGGCAAGTGACTTGGAATATACACTTGCCAGCAGAAATTTATACTAGACTTGGGTGAGTGTCATCTACTCTGAACGATGGACTTAACACTTGTGTAACCAACAATCTTGTTGACTTGTGCCTGACAATGAATATGCTATTTGATTTGCCAGGTTCTATGCCATAAAGAGTCAAAGAAGAGCTATTTGGTGACTGTTCAGTGCCGAAGCAAACTTATCTTCCCGTGATTAGGGGTCATATTTATTTATCACATTGGAGGGTTCTGAATCATAGATGATATTAGATGGTTAACCTTGCTAGTCATGCAGAAATATTACTGCTTAAATTAATTGTGGTTAATTCCTGCACATCTCTTTATATCTTAGGTTTGCAGCTTGACATCCAGCGATATTCAATATCTAGTAAAACTGAGTGATAAAGGATTGTGCTATGCGTTTTTTAGGTTGTGGGTTTGCACATGATGGGGCTGGGATGTGACGAGATGCTGCAGGGATTCTCTGTGGCCATCCAGATGGGGGCCACCAAGGCAGACTTTGACAACACCATGGCCATCCATCCCACGTCCTCTGAGGAACTGGTCACCATGAGATAGATTGGCGGTGATATGAGTGTGACCATCAACCAATTAAGTAACTTTGTTAAGGAGTTGAGATGTTTAAACACATCATTTGATTAACACAAGGACTTTACAGGTTACTACTTTAAGTAGGTAGAAAGGAGCTTAAGTCCGCACACTGTGACCATATGGGACTACCATAACAGAGATGTGTTAACAACTTGCTGCGCAATGAAAGGAAGTATTGTGAATATGGATTCAAAATCATGTTTGTAAAAATTATCTTGAGAAACCTTTGCAAAGTATTTTGTTAAATTATTGTGAGGAACCAGATTTTTCATACAAGCTGGCTGTATGTATGATAATGATCACACATTCACATCACTGTACTTTGCCATTGATCAATGCTACAATCAGAGTGGATTTATCCGATTAAGATACAGGTGCCTAGTACCTGCTGCCAATCAAGAATAACCTCAATCAATCAATCAATTTTCACAAACACATACAAAGAAATAAAATTTAGATTTACAATTATAATCTTTTCCAAACAAGCTATACATGTTTTAGTATTGTTTGTATTTTGTGAGCATTATTTCAATTTCTAAAAGTTGTCTTATAGGGTGTATTATTGTATTGATTCAAATGAAAAAATTACAGTAATATATGTGTAACAAAAGTATAACATTTCAGGGACCAATTGTTATGAAAGTATGTAGCACTTATTGTTTTTGTTAAAGAATCATGAGTATAATTATTTGGTTTATTTTTTTAATCATAATAGTTATGACATGAAAATTTCATGCGGATACAGTTTGAAGAAGACTATTGAAGTTGTTAATGAACTTATATTTTTTGGTGCCATTGATAACCATTTTCAAGTGTGACAGTGTTGATATGTAGAATATTTCTGTACCATGTAGCATATTTCTGTGTACATGTATATTAGTATATTTAATAACAATGGTACATATTGTTAATTTTTATTGTTATAAACTACAAAAGAATTTTTACAAATAAATATTTGAAAAAATATGTCTTTTTTTCTATCCTTTTGAAGTGGGCTATGATTTTGCATATATATCTCAATCGACAATTACTAATCATGGAAATAAATGAAAAATATGAAGAACCACCACTAGGTAATCATAGAGCATTAAAAATTACCGTATTTGGCAGTGGCCTGGCATGTTTCAAAATCAATCAACACTGTACCGCAGTATGCAGTTTACAAAAGAAAAACAGACATCCTTTAAAATCTGGTAATAAAAATAAGACAGTCTCTACTAACATGAAAATACGTAAACTTATCATCTTACAATCGAACCCAGTTCATGAGACCAACCCGCTAACCACTCGGCCACAGTGAATTTATAGTTCAAGAATTGACTGTAAGATGGCGCATCTAATTGATTAATTCCAATTTCACAGGTGGTGGAGGAAACATCTGGTCAGGCGACGGTGCTGAAAAATAGTCCTGGCTCATGGTGGTTGGCACAGGAGGAAGGCCTTTGTGGAGGCTGCTGCTGCAGTGGTGGATATTGCTGAAGGGGTGGTTGCTGATGCTGCTGTTGAAGCTGTACAACAGGCGGCTGGTGCTGTTGTTGCTGCTGCTGGCTCGAGGGTGGCAGGGGGTGGGAGGTCATAGGGCCTTGTTTATTAACGTGACTTTGTACAGATTGATTTACAGACATAGTTGAAAAACTATGAGCGTATGAAATCATGTTGAACTGAACTCCTTGTCTTAAATTTTCAGGAACAGTTTCCAAAATACTTGAGAGGAAATGACAAAATGAATTAATTTTTGGATCGTTACTACAGGGACGAGGAAGATGCTCAAGAATTCTATTCAGAGACTCTCTCTGTTCATCTCTGTCTTTTAACAAAGCCTCATACGTGGCTTGAGTAATATTGGTGGTTCTAAAAATTAACCCACCCCCACCACTGGGACCCGCACCACTTCTCGAACTCGCTGAAAGACAAGAACATGTTAAACAATGTTTCACTTATTTGCTTAGTCTTGACCAACATGCAAAGTGTACGTAAACCTAATTATTTACTTTTACTGCCATATATTATTTTGAAAAACATGAACAATGTAAGTATTTTTACTTCAGATGAAAAACATTAAATAACATGAAATAAGAAATACTTACCACCACCAGCACTTGCAGCTGAAGAAGGTCTTGCCACTGTGCTTCGAGGTTGAGGAGGAGGTGGTGGGCCTTGTGACAAAGGAATATCACCAAACCCCTGGCTATCATCAGAAAGTGGGGCTAAACTTATAGTACTTTGCGCTTGTCTCTTTTGATAAGGCAAAGAAGACGTCTGAGACGGTTTATTATGAGACACATTGCTATGCAAAAAGTTGGCGTGTGACCATATGAGTCTCCGCCTGCTCCCTTTTGGGACAAAAACCCCAGAACCAGACGCTTTAGAAGTGAAGTGCATTTTAGTGTACGTGTCTCTTATATTTGCCCAAGCCTTTTTCATATCTTCAATAGACTTGAAACCACTCATAGCTTGCAAACCAGCTTCCCAAATAACATTTTTATCTTTTTCTTTTCTAAAATTTTCATCATCACGGTCCCAAAGGGCCGGATTAGCTTTTAGAAACTCAATTAACTTTTGAGCTTGTTCATCAGTAATCTGAACTTTTCTTTTTTTACGTTTTTGGGAACCCCCCACCACCTCCTCAACCTCACTTCCCTCCGAAGGCTCTGCAGATGCCTGCGTCTGCGGGATGTTAGAAGGACCTTGAGGGCTCCTGGTGACTTCGCTCTCGTCGGAAGACATCGTGTGAACTTGAAAACAAATTTCAAAACCTATTGGATGGCTTTTCCTCAGTAGTAATAGATCTAGGATTATTAATAATCCTAGTAATAGATTGATATTTAATTTCTCCACTAATGTAAATGTCTTTAGATTTTAACAAACACGCGCTTATTGTGGGTACCAAATTGTATACCACCACACGGTATAGTTTCTAACTTAATTTTCATCACAACTACTAGATGCGCGCGCCAGCACTCCGTCAGATGTTAACAATCCGTCACATGTACATTTTAGTGACGTGACGATCTGCAAACGTCTGACGGAGTGCTGTCGAGCGCATCTACATTGTTTACAATTGAAAAGGACTAAATCATAATTGCAATTGTGTGCAAAATTCTACAGAAATTATTGGGACAAATTCAGTAAAAAAAGATGGAAAATTTTACTAACCTTCGCTCACTCTCTTGGTCACTCGGGCCTTCTTGGCAGGAGGAGGTGATGATTGTGGTGATGGTGCTGGTGAGGTCTTGGGCGTTGTTGTGGGTGAGGTCCTGGGTGAAGCTTGGCCCCGCGTTGGCGTCTCCTCCCTCGTGTCTTCGGTCTTGATCTCATCTTCTTCTGGTTCCTTGGGTGCTTGGCGTTTCTTCATGGCACCACCAAGAGTTCTTTCCCCTTTTCCCCTCCTGGGTGGCATTACTAATGATCTCTACTCGACTTTAAAAACTTGTAAAACTTTAACTTAAAATGTCTATCACTTAAATCTTAGTTAATTTAAACTGAATTAATCAAATATCCACGTGGTTTGCAATGAACTATCCAACGAACGTCTGGACAACTACACTATCCGAATTCCAACGAGCAAAGAGGCCCCTTTCCGCCAATCCGCCCTTTATATAGCGGGCGGCGCCTGTTTTACTACGGCAGCAGCATGACGGAGTCGTTTTACACCGGGCGCCATGTTATTTGGCCTATCTCGCACATTCCCAGTGGTCCGGCCGGAGGATTTTCATGACGGCGCCATAGTTAGACTGGTCAAACCGGTTTGGCGAAGCTCCGTTACAGCCTCCGGTTGCATGTGACCATTATATTTTTACTCCGGCGACGGAGCCTTTGGGCTGCCGGGTACATAGGAGCACGGAATCAACATATTTCGGGGATGGAATAAATAATCCGCCCGGATTCTTACAAATTCCGGGCTAAATATAATGGGGGTGGGATGTGGGGTAGTCTCAATCAACCAGACTCTGCATTGGCGGTGCTCATTTCATATTTATTCTGTATGCAATACAGAGTCTAGTTGAACGAGGCTAGGGGGCGGGTGCTGCTACCTCGTGTCCAAATTTAGTACTAGATATATTCGTGTAAAATAAAAATCCACTCAAGTAAAACTATGAATGTGTCTAATATTCCCTAATCACGTAAGTCGTTATAATGTAAAGGAATGGTGACAATATATTATAATTTAGTCCTTATTACAAAATATTTTATTTACTTCTGAATGTCAACATGTCAGCCCCCATGAAAAGCCGAAACAGAGCTGGTTGGAAACGAGAAAAAGAGAAATCAGACACATGGTAAATTACCAATCATGTTTACACTAACCCTACATATTCATCGTATATTGCAACACATTATCACAGCTTAATTTAATCATTGAGTCATCATTATATATGGTTAAATTTAAATTAAAAGGATGAAATTTTGTTATCGTCATAAAACAAGAATTGTCTCATAAAAGATTTTGATCTTAGAGGGCGTGATTAAAATGACATAAAATGCATTTTCCCCATACCTACAAGAATGCCAATACTAGATTTAGAAGTTGAAATAATAGAAAATAAAATCCTGTTCAGATATTACAGAAAGACCATGGCTAACTTTCATGTGCTAATGGAAAAATCAGCAATCACTGCAATGCCCAGAAAAATTGTAGAGAACATGCCTCATCCAGGAGGCCGTTCATATTCAAAGAAACACAAGTAGGGCACACCCAGTGGGTATCAAAAACGATTTCCTGAGCGAATTTTGTGTGAGAATGAAAGAAAGTGACTACCCACATAGATACAGACTGGAAATAGTAAAAAGTGCGATAAAGTCGTATGAAAAACAAACCAAAAACGATGAAATAGGTATAAGGCCACTATATAGACCAAAGAATTACAAGCTTGATGAACGAAAGAGGAAAAAGGACATTAGCAAAGTTGCATGGTACAAACCTCATGATACAGTCATGTTCTCGCCCCCACCCCCAACAGTGTTCTAGCCAAACAACTGAAGAAAGTGGCAGAAGACAGCAGAGGCAATGGAGGAATAAGTATAAAAGTAGTGGAAAGATCTGGTATGAGCATAAGATCTCTGCTGCCTGGACTGAGCAGTGGAAACAAATGTAACAGACAGGACTGTGTTGTACATACTAGTCAAGGCAAAGGGAACTGCAACCAGGAAAATATAGTGTACAAAGGACAATGCATGAGATGTGATAAAAATAGTACCAAATGTATGTACATAGGGGAAAGTAGCAGATCAGCATATGTCAGAGGTCTACAGCACAGGAGAGCAATCAGTGATCCGACAAAGCACCAGCATAATGCCTTTGCTCGACACATGGTCGACCACCACCCTCAACAGAGCCCAGAATTCAAGATAGAAGTGATCAATAGCTACAAATCCCCACTAGAAAGACAAATATCAGAAGCAGTAGAAATAGCAAATATGAAATGTGACATTATGCTTATACATTTGAAACTTGACCATTATCAACCAGCCTTCAATAGAATAATATTTACTAATCAATTACCTGGTCCTTAAATATAATATTGTTAAATCTCCATGTTGTGTTGTAATGTGTATCATAATCTGTTATAAGGATTTGTCTTAATCTGTTAAGTAGGTACTGCATGTATATTGTTATTATTGTTAAACTGATGATCTTACACTGTAAAATTTTACCTGTTCTTCATTTCTTTTGGTGTTTTATTTTGAAAAGGAGCCTTCAGGAGCTCGAAAACGTTAAATAAAAATTGAGATCAAAATTAAACTTTAGAACAAAAACGTTTCATATTAGTAATAATACAGCCGTAAAAAAGAAAGCAAGACACTATTGACAATGAGACCTAGTGCTGTAGGCCAAATATACAGAATATTTAATAAAACATTTAAAAACAACAAATGTATTCATAAAAAGGCACATCATTATAAAATGATTAGACCTTATGAATTTGGTTACTTCAAACAATACATGGGGCCACACTACGTTCCCTAAACATGTTTATGATCAGAATAATAAATGCAAAAAATAATAATTTCAGCAAGAATAACGCCTCTGAAAAATCGACACAACCCCCTTCTTTCTTAATTTTCACCTCTAACAATTTGAGAGCCCAAACCCCCTCCCCGCCCCATGGACTTTCGTTGTACTAAAAGACTCAGGCACTTGAAAAAATCACTCACAAAAACAGTCAATTTTTGGCGCTAAATTGTGCAACAGCATCCATCAAGACACATCTTGGAAAAGGGCTTAATCGTTGGTATAACCTCTTGTCAACAACATATCAAAATTAAATTGTTTTTACTTAGTGCACAACGTCCGAAAAAAGCCACGACATTTGGGAACTTTGACCATTTCAAACAGCTCTGCCCATTTAAACACATCATAACAAATCTCACCTACATAACTTCCAGTAGAGGAAGTGCACACGTTAAGGGCAGTACTCACATTATGGGCACATCCATCGTAGGGTTGATTATTTCGCATATCTCCAAGGGAACGCACACGTTTGACATAACAGAACATAGTCAGAAATAACAAGCTAGAGAAGAATTGGCTATATGTTTACTTAATCAAACATACAATAAGTTTTAATATACATATTTGCTGAAGAACATTAGTAACTATAATTCAGGCAACCTGTTAAGTGGTGCTTTCAATCGGGGAGACATTTTACAGTATTCACAATTGCACATCGTGACCTGCCCATAACGTGAGCAATATTTCGTACGTCGAACATGTACAGGTGGAAACAATCATCAAAATATATTTTTTAAAAATATAATACTTGTTGGATGAATTTAGTACTGAATTATTGATAAAAGATAGAATATGAACTATACTTTAATTACATGTATCTGTTAAAATATCTTATATGTATTCATTATTTATGAAGGAAATTATGAAGGAGTAAGTGGGACGTTTCGGAAAACTGCCCATAACGTGAGCACTTCCTGTACTAGTCACACCAATGATAAACTTAACAGGCGTGGACTCATTTTGTTAATATAAAAAATCTCGTTAAAAACGTTTTATCATGTAGGATGTCATTTCAGAATATTAAGATTCGAGTGCGTAAGGAATGTATTTTGATGGCAAAGTTGAGCTAAAATGTGTATTTTGCAAGCATTCATGAACCCAGCACACCTTTTACTACCAGGAAAAGTCCCAAAATCAATCAACATCAAAGAGATGCCACAGTACCTCGACCCTCGTGCGTAGCAGTCATACGGCTGACGTAATCATACTGCAGAAGTGCGATCATAAATTGTCATATGCATCGTGCGAGTGACTGCGCCAGTGAATACGGAACTCAGAACTTCATTATCCACCCAAAGATGCACCAGCTACAAAATAATATACCATGCCTTTAGAAGCGACAGCCTTTGAGGTAAAACATTTAGCTGACGTGAATGATCGTGAATGACTAATTAATATCAGGTGCACCAGCATATACTGACCTGTAAACAAAGTAAAACAGGGCACACGACCTCTCGTCAGGAAGCACACTCTCGACGTGATGGCGAGTTCAAGTGGCTAATCCTGGCCATGCAATTGACAAAACTATTTTTCATGATAAAAATATTGATTTTTCTTGGCCCCATAGTAATGTAGATAGTATTTGTGTCTATGCTGACTCAAAAATTGCTTTAGTTATAAATGAATAGGATGTGGTTTAAAGATGTAGCCTTTTGACTGGAGATTGTTGGTTGAAGGATGTGGTTTAAAGAATGTAGCCTTTGGCTGGAGATCGTTGGTTGAAAGACGATAAGATGATGCCTGTGTGAGTGGTGGTAGGGAGTGGAGAGTAGAAATAAAGGTTGGTGAAAAGGAAGCGGAAAGGGGTGGGGCGGTAGAAATGTCTGAAATTGTGATGATGTTATTTGTGTTCTCTTCTAGCAATATGTGTGAAAATGTTATACTAGTCATCTACTCGAACTGTGCGTTGTATTTTGACTTGAGTAGATCAGCTATCTTTATTTCTAACTGGATTTTTGTTCAAGATATTGATATTTGAATTGTAAATTTGTGTTTTATTTACAATCCTTGTGCAGCCATGAAGCACTTCCTGCGTCTGTTGGGCGGATTGCGGAACCATGGGCCCCGTCTGGCCACACAGCATTTAAAGCTTTGCTGTCTGTCCGGCTCATTGCTGCCATTTGGAGCAACATCTCTGACTGTGATGAGACCTACAACTATTGGGAACCAGTGAGTCTCTCAACTTTTTATTGTGACATCATCATTAGTACATGTAGATTTACATGTGGAGGGTGGATTATGATGCTCCAGCAAGACAAAAAGGGTCAATATTTCTAAGAAACCTAGAATGGTTTCAGGATAGTTCTGAGAAAATCACCATTTGAGTTATGCTTTTTTAACCTGGCTGTGGTAGCGAAGCGAAGTTGTGTTTGTCTGAATCCTATTGGAGGCTATAGTCATCAGGCTCCAAGACAAAAGTCAATGTTATACTTTAAACTAATTCAGTTCTATAAGATTTCAATTTATGAAATTCATCAGTGTAATATGATTGAATAATGTAGAACTGTTGTACATGTATATGTACCGACTTTTACTTGTCAGAAGTGTAAAAAGTATCAAATATCAAATCTACGAAGGAGTTTTTTCTCTTGCAAAGTTCTATTCATTCACTTATGTTACCCTCTTTAGCTGCACTACCTGCTGTTTGGCTGGGGTTTCCAGACATGGGAATATTCGCCGGCCTATGCCGTCCGCTCCTATGGTTACCTATGGCTATATGGACTGCCACTGAAACTCTACACGGCTATATTGCCTGTTCCCAAGGTTAGTGCATTTTTCTGAGCAGTATGTACATGTAAATGTGTCACTGGCCGAATGTTCTGTTTGTTTGTTTAGCTTTTTGGATTAACAACTTTTTTGTTTTTGCAACAAATTTTAACCGACAATATTTTTAGATCCTGCAGTTTTACTTCCTGCGCTGCCTGCTTGGATTCTGTTGTGCACTTGCAGAGATCTACTTTTACAGGTGAAACAGGTTTCCTAAAGTTATCATCTTTTTTTATTTATACTTCTACGTTCTTATTATGATATGAACAACATTATTTTACAAATGTTACAAAACATCATGTAATAAACGATTGTGAGACAACTAATGTCAGTATCTGAATAGTGATGAAGCAACAAAATTATGTTGTGACAAGTTGACACATCAAAGAATGTATATTGATTTCATACTGGGTTCAATTAATCATGATTTCTAGATGAATATTATTAGATACCTATTGGAACCTGACATTTTGGATTTACATTTTAAGGCAAAAATTAATGGTATTGGTGTTGTTTAGGGCCATCTGCCGCCAGTTTGGGGCCAACACCGGGCGGCTCACGTTTTACTTCCTGTTGGCGAGCACAGGCATGTTCATCGCAAGCACAGGTGCTGTCCAGCTTATAGAAACTGTGTCCATTGTACTTTCTAGATTTATAGCTTCATTTATGTTATAACATGGCGTAGTTGGCAAAACTGTATTACACAAGGTCAATGAATATTTGTTCAGTGAATGTTTATAGATTGTTTTGATGGTGCTAATAACTTGAGCACTGCCAATAACTTCGGTACGATGTCTAAAATACTATTTTCAATTTCTCTTTTGTCGAACTATAAAATTCAACTGCAACTTAGGTTTATCTTAACCATCGGTTTACATGAATCTCTTTCACCATGTGCATACATGTAGTTGTATGGTTTCAATACTATTTTAATAATTCGTCAATTGAATAACAAACCCCAAATCTATGAGGATGTGGCAGGAGGATAGGCTTGTACATAACGATTGCAAATCATGAATCTCGTTTTCTAGCGTTCCTGCCTAGCTCGTTTGCCATGTACATGACAATGGTGGCTGCTGCCGCCTGGTGGACACACGACATACCACTGGCGATCTTCGCTGTCGCAGCGAGTGCACTCATCGGATGGCCGTTTGCTGCAGCACTTGGGTATGCTGTGGCATTTTGGGTGTCAACTTATCTTGAACAACTCAGTCTACTGTGTGGCATTTATTGATGCCATAATCATAATACCTGTTGTTACTGGCGGCTGCAGCCAATTAAAACAAGTTAATTTGCATATTTGTCTTAAGGAAAAGGTGTTTGTATTCATCCCTTAAAGGTACTCCAACAAAATGTAAATGAATAAATGTAAATGTGGTGGTTTGTATACGTGATCCAAGTTTTGCTCTAACCACTTTATGTTTTGAAATGGAGGCATACTAAAATTCATGCTTTATTAGGTATGTGTCAAGACTAGGCATGTATCTAATTAGACTCCTCATGCTGAGCACAAGTCAAATTCTCTAATGAATTCACAAATAAGTTTTTAAAATTGTCATCATGCGGCCCATAACTCCTGACATTGTTAGATGTATTTCCAAGTTACCCACACAACTTTACTCCAGTGAATATACGCATATTTTCCAAAAAGCATTTAATTCATCCCTCACTCATCTTTTTTTTCAGGTTGCCTATAGCAATGGATATTCTGTTTAGGCAGAAAAAGTTTGTAACGTTTGTCAAGTATAGCGTGATCTCTGCAGTAGCATGTTTGGTGAGTGACCTCGATACAGTAATTATGCTGCTTTTTAAAAAAGTAAAGCACATGCAATTTCATACACCAATTAGCTCATCCCAAATAGTATACATAGTTTCATGTTTATCCATTTGCTTGTTTCTAGATGTTTCATATAATATTTAGAGATTTCATAATATTTCTTTGAACGCGTTAAATGTTTTGCTGTTGTAAAGTTAGATCCATTTCTTCACATCATAACACTGTATGTTTATTAAAAAAAAAGAATCATGTTTGTTAGATATATCTACCTGTATTCTATAGTATACAAAATAGCCATATTTTAGCTTCTATTTTAAAGCATTTGTCACTTATAATTTTCACCCGTCCCCAGGTACCGCTGGTTTACATCGACTCGCATTACTTTGGTGGTATTGTGATTGCTCCACTCAACATTGTCCTGTACAACGTGTTCAGCCAGCACGGACCCAACCTCTATGGTGAGTCAATCATAAATGTTCCCTGACAGTCAGGACAGTCAAGATGTCCCTTGATTATCAGAGTCGTCATCATATCCCTCATCTTCATCACAACAAAGTGATTTGACAACTTTACACTTTAGTTGAGTGATCTTTATGATGCCATTCTGATCTGACTTTTAAGATTTTAAATTGGTTCTCTCACTACTTGCTTCCTGATGTTGCAATACTAATACTCAAATGAGAATGACATATTTAATATTTTCTAAAAAGTTTAGTGAATATTGATCAAGTAATCTGCTGCTTTTAAGAATTTTGATTTTTTTTTTTCAATTTTATAATAGGGCACTTTTATTGATATTTTGATTGACATGTAGATGTTTACATTTTATAATAGACATTTTGACATCACTATAAGCATTATAATAAATCTTAAAACAGCACTTTGAGGATGATCATACTATATATGACCATCCAAACATCCATGAGCTTTTTGGCAAATTTCTTGTCATGAATAAGAGCGGATGAGTCCTTAATCCAGGTAATCCTGACCCTGATTTTAAAAAGACTTTGCTGGTTCCTTGCAGGTGTCGAGCCATGGAGTTTCTACTTCATCAATGGCTTCCTCAACTTCAACGTGGGCTTTTTCCTCGCTCTCGGCTCCCTCCCTCTCGCGGTAAGACGAGGCCCATGGGCCATGGTGGCATCAAAAGCAGGTTACTGCCCCATATAACTGATAAAGCCTACTAGGCAAAAATAAACAAAATAATGTCCTGTCATGTTCTACACACTTTCCATGCACTACACAAACGCTAAAGCTTTAAGAAAAGATAGTTATATAGCGGAGTAGTACTATGGATTATAATTCTTACTTGTCTTTTTTATTTACCATCCCTTTGGATGCCACCAGGGTCCTGTTACCATAACTTGTGAGTTGTCTGTTCTTATTTGAATAGGCACAGGTCAGGCAAGTGAATGCTAATGTTAATGTTAAGCATGTCTGCATTACGGTTGCAATGAGCTGTATGCTCCTCTGTGAGTTGAGAAGATGGAGCGTGAAAAGGGTGCCAATGACCAAGTGTGAATGTAGAGTTGTCTGATCCTGCGTAGGGGGGAAGAAGACAAACCAGACATTTACATTTACATGAACTATGTAATGGGTACATAGATTCGTACAAATAGATTTATTGTATTTCCAAGTAGTTATAACAATACATTGCTTAACATGTGAAGCAGGCCAAAGAATATAAGAGTCGTCACAAAATTAGTTATTTTTATATGATTATCATGCTGTTTTTGACACACTTGTGTGTCTCATCAAGGTTATATTTTGTTTTTGTAGATGTTGGTGAACTATTTACTGAAGATAAAGACTCACGGTGAGTTGTAACTCAATTACTGTTCCCCTCCATAGATTTTTTTTGAATTCATATAGTTCAATTCTACCAAAAGAACTTCAAACACTTTTATATCCCAATTAGTAAAGGGTACTACTATTTCAGTCAAGAATAGATAAGACTAAATTTTCTAGGATTGATGTATGAACTAGATAGCCATTTTGCGGTAATCAAATTTAGACGTCATGTTAGTCGCCAATATACTAAGACTGTATCAAGGACTAACTGCCCACTAAAGGGGTTTATCTGTAATAGTATTCAGTACGGATTATGTCTAAATTCAATAATTATTGAGATCTTCTCACCTCCTGTTGTTATCAGGTGTGCCGGTGTGGCTGGCCCTGGGTCCCATGTATGTGTGGATCGCAATCTTCTTTCTGCAGCCACATAAGGTGAGTAGATTGGGATATGTATACGCTGTACTACATAAACAGAATGTTGTATTTTCACCCAGTATAGTTTCATAAGATATTTTTTGTAAACGTCTCATCCAATGCACTTTAAAATCCCATTACACACACATACATTAGATGCATTTACTAGTGTTTTCCAGTGGTAGACACATTCCTGACTCTTTATTTGTCCAATGAGCAAAGTGACAAAATTTACTTGTCCACTGCTATGTAGTAGCAGAATACAGTATTTTGACACAAAGTCTATGCTTTCAGGAGGAGCGCTTCCTGTTCCCGATCTACCCGTTCTTTGCCCTTGGAGCAGCAGTCTCTGTGGACTATCTGCAGGTGGGGCCATGTCACACACGTATGCTCTACGCATCACATTATTATCACACTGAGGCTCTTTACCTGACAATGAATGAACAAGTGACATATATTGCACCTTAAAGGAAGAGCAATGTTTGATGCTTAAAGATTTACATTTTTGTTATCATGAGGTAATTATACTCGTTCTGGATGCAAGATATCACAGGCGTGAGATTAGTCTATAGTCCATCAATGGTTCTGGTGGAGTTGTTGATGAATTGGTTTAGTTTTATTGACTTGTTTCATTCACATGCTTTTTAATGTCTAACATACCGGTACTGCGAAAGACAGCACTCTGTAGCGGGCACTGTACTCATTACTGGAAATTCATGGAAAGCATCTAAAATATGTAGCATAACTTTGTAATGAAAAACTAAAGTTTCTCAAGCACAATCGCATTGAATTCTAAATAGGCACATTACCATTTACATTTCGCACTGTTTCTAGAAGCTGTATGCGCGTGTGTTTGCGAGTGCATCATCACGTCACTACAGCCAGCACTCCATCTATGTGGCCCTGTTCACTGGAACTATTTTTGCCTCGATGAGTTTCTCCCGTGGACTTGCACTGTATTATGGTGAGTTGTTATCAATTGCGAAGAGCATGTCTGGGTATTGGTCAACAGACCGGAAGGCGGGTGAGAGGTAGTTGAGTGGGCAGCTAGGCCACACGCTAAAAATAAGGAATGATTAATGTCTACCCATTGTACCCAAATAAATTTAGGATTTGAATGATTGATGTCAAGTGTAAGTCTAGTTGTAAGGGATTGTTCATTGAGAAATTTCTTTCTCTCTTAGTCTCAATATGAAGGTGGCCACAGCTAATGGTTGAAACCATCAACAGTGTCATAGAATGCTGGATCTTAGCAATAGTAAATAATATGAGAAGTCCAGGTGTGTAATACCTGTACTGCTGGTTGCCCACAGGGGCGTCAGAGGTAAAAAGTTTACGATTAGAACATATTGAAATCCAATTAATCTTTTACCAATCATATTTTTCGTGTTTTACAGGCTACCATGCACCTTTAGAAGTATATGGAAAATTCCACGAGATCGCTGAAGACCCAAAGATCCATGCCATGGCTCCGGAGAAAGATGTCAACATCTGTGTGGGGAAGGAATGGTACCGATTTCCTAGCCACTTCTTGCTGCCTGATGACAGGTACGATATGCTAATAAGTAAAATCTTTTGTCACACATTGCATCAGTCACTCCATCCTACATAATTTGTTGTTGGTTTTCCACATTAGTAGCGATTAAGTTATGTCGGTTTATAGCTTCAAATGTTACCGTGGTTTAAAAGTGTGAAATATTCGTATGACAATATGTTGTTAATACCTATTTGGTGTACATGAAAGAATTATTGTGATTAGCAATAATTAGACCTAACACTCATTATATGAAAACAAACAATAACCTTTGTTTAGCTTTTACTCTCTATTTAATGTGTTAATGTGATAAGTATTTCAAACTACCAGTACTTTATAAATGGAATTTGGTTAATTAAAGTGAAAGATAAAGTGTGGCCTATCTCGGCAATCCTGAATATGATCACAGTAGGTAAACAAAGACTGAAAAACAACAAAAATCTATCTACCCATTTTGTTTCCAGGTGGCGCCTGCACTTTATCAAGTCTGAGTTTGCTGGCCAGCTGCCAAAACCGTATGACTCCCAAGACCCTGAAGCTACACGCAAAATCCCAAGCCACATGAATGACCTCAACAAGGAAGAGGTCACGAGATATGTGAGGCCACGATGGAATTGTTATTTTTTGTTTTGTTTTTATGTTCCATATCATCCCAATATGTAATAAGATAAACTTGATAAAAAGATAATGGAGCAATATGAGAATTGGCATATGCTATGTCCAATTAGAGGGGCATGGAGGTATTCTCCCAAAAAGGAAATGGTACAGCCTGAGTGGTTCATTATTATACCAAGAGAATGCTTTATAGACAATAATATTGATTACTTTTATATGCAATCAGAAGGATACACCCTTACCACTGGAAAAAAAAAATTGAAGTTAGACTTGAAGTTTTTAGAATATGATAGAATATTTCCATTGTTTTCCAAAATCACATTTTAGCTCAACTTAAACATGTCTTTCTAGACGCCTCTGTCACGGTGTCATTACCTCGTGGACTTGGATGTGCCGCATGAAACAGAGCATGAGCCGAGATACTCACAACGCCCTGGGGAGTGGACAGTGGTTGCCTCGTTCCCATTTCTATATGCAGAGAAGTGAGTTAATGTTGAACTCCTAATGAGACCATTTCTTTTGTTCCCAAACTTTTATAAAATATAATCCTCTTATTAATTGTTATGATTTTTGTAATTCAAGCAAGGATCAAATATTACCATGGGGAGATGGTTGGTGAGATGAAAAGTGAGTTTAGTAAGATTGAGTGACACCTCCCTTCTCTTGTCTGAGTAACTGTAAATTGAGTGAAGCCCCTCCCCACCCCACTAGGAAGGTAGTGTGCCACACTTTCATTTTACGGGTTCCGTCCACATGGTTGGATTGTATTATTATGCACATGTCTATTTCAGGTCACACCCATTGCTGCGAGCCTTCTATGTGCCTATCCTGTCTGAGATGTACACGCAATATATCCCGTATAACATCCTCAAAACAACACGCACCAAGTCACGCCATAAACGCATCTGAAGAACAGACATCTTCACTAGATAGTAGAAATTGTTAATAGTTGCTGTCAAGCTGTGTTCAAATGCAACTTTTTGATGATTCATTGTTCACTAAGTTGCAAGGCTAGATAATTGTACATTGTATTTTTAGACAACTTCTATATTAGTCAACATGAAATATTTTTGCTATAGTAGTGTGATCTTTTGGAATGAAAAAATGATATATTTTTTTTTGATTTTGTATGAAATACACACGAATCTAAAAACTATGATCAATATTATCATCATCAATTTAAGCTGCAACTTGAGAATTTATATTTTAAAATGCTGCACCAAATATAGGAAAAATTAAATCATGCAATTTATAAAATTTTGAACAATCATTGTAAAAGATGTAAACCAATTTGACATTAATCATTGTCGTGAATGGACAGATAAATAGCTAGACTCTACAATTGGTCTTTGTAAAAGAACAGAGTCGTTCATTATTTTATTTTCACAACTTTAATTCGTTCATTATTTTGATATGTATAATTGTTTGGGAGAGAGAAGTTTGAAAATGTTCATTATTTTATTTTCACAACTTTAACAATCATCTGGTTCGTTTCTTGAATTCTCCCAGAGTTAAAAACCAACTTTGTTCTGGGGTTCAATAATAATTTTTGGTGTGCACAATATCATTGATTGATTTTTGCCATTCTTACATTTTGTTCTACGATATTGGTTTAGTTCATGAATCATGCCTTTGTGATTATAGTGGACCCTTTGTCAATTTGTCAAACATCATGTTTTGCATTGACATTAGAGGGGTGTGTGACCGAACGAGAACCATTTTAGACGTCTTGTGTCAATTAGAGGTGAAAGCTCCTTTTGAAAATCATTGTTATCAAAACTATTTGTGATCTTTCAAGAATTTGCTCAACACATCTTAGTCATATCCACATGGACCTATATTTAGCTCATGTGCTTACTATTTGTTATAAATATAGCTACACGCGCCAGCAAACCAACACATCATCACCATCATCATCATGTGTTTTAAGTCCCTATTTTACCATTGAAAGGTGTTGGACTGACTTATAGCTGCTTGTAATTTTTTTTCCATGTTTCTATCATTTGCCATCTTGATCTTTAAGTTCAGCATTTTCCACATCTATGTAATATAGTGACGTGCTGGTATGCTGGCGTGTGTATCTACCTGGAATTGTTTTTGCTAACTGGTCCTGTCATGCCCTGTCAGAAAGTTTAAGGATTCTGTGAAATATTGGAGCATTGGGCAATATTTCATAATGAAAATGAATGATGAGTGGGGAAATTTCACCTTGACCTATCCACTGGACTATTTTTAAAAATTGCAGGTTTCTACTTAATGCCCCGCTTCCCCTAGGACTGCATCAGTCAACACAAACCATGCTGAAATAAATGCTCTTGCCTTGACCCCTCCCACCCCTCGAGGGGGTTCCATATGATGGGGACGGTGTGTCAGCCTCCCATCTCTGTAGAGCGAAGGTCTCAGTCGCCTTATTTGAATCGCTTCCTTCACTCCATGTTCAAAATACTTCGGTTCAACTCATAGGACTTTGTATCCTGGAGAGAAATGCCATGTCCTTGTTGGTCAGTGTGTAAATGACGAGATACTTCTGACCCCGTGGAGCTTGGACGTCTAAGTTCCATAAACCTTGCTTTCAGGGATCGTTCTGTCTATGACCTATGACGTTATTTGTTGTGATCAAGGCAAGAGCATTTGTCGAAAGCTCAATAAGTAATCGATCTTGTTCTTGTTATCATGCTGAAATAGTTACTAAAAGTGTCCTTGTATGACTTATATAATCAAAGTGTGAGGTCGTTAAAATGTGTATTCAAGTGAGTTCCCTTGATTTGTTTAGCAGTCATCTTTCAATCGTATATTATGTATGGTTTTATAATCTATGATTTATTTGATGACTGCTGGTGAAGTAGACTTTTTTTTTCATTTTTCTATTAAATATATGTAATATTTGTTATTTTATTCCAATCTATGTATAAACAACATAGCTATTGTACTAATTTGATATTGCGTTGTATGACTGTTATTGTGAAGGATTTATTATAAATTGTTAGAATCTAGGGTTGAGGAATTTGGATATTAGGTATTTTATGATGATAAGAGTTGTGTGTAATATATTGTTACAAGATAACGCTTAATTATGAAATTATTTTAACATATTAAATTATTTTTCATTAAATTTATTGTAATTATTTTTATGTGCACTTTGCTCAACTTTTTTATTCTTAAGGATAATGCTCAGTCAGTAATGTTTTTTTATGTAAAAGCTACTATCAATTGACGATGCTTTTTCCATTGCATGTGTAATTAAATTAATATTCATGTTTCTCATGTCTACACTGAAGAAAATATCAGGCTGTCGTGTTTATGAAAAATATGACTACACATGAAGTACCGTATATAAATGATTTTCCTAAACAAACATGCATTTCTAATAGGCGACATCACATTTAGCCTTGCAAGGATGAACTGCATTTTACGACCACTTTGAAGATATATACGTCTGACGAATCATTCTATTTGTAAATTGCTTCGTCATGTTTTAAATGGGTTTATAACTAACTGGATTTTCATGCAAACTATTTAAATTCCTCTAGTTATTCTGAGCTTGTTTAAATGAATGAAATTTTAGATTGCACAAAATGCATCATAATACATGTACATCTATAAAAGGTTACCGGTACCGATACTTGTTCAACTACTGAGCATAGCCTTAAAGAATGAATGTGTTACAATTCAGTACAATGGTGTGATAGAAATTGTATGTTTTCAGGTGTGCCAGCTGTAAATAAACAACTAAACAAAGTGCAGTTTTTATTTCTTAAAATATTCTATTTCTCTTATTCTTTACGAATAACACTATTTAGCCCTCTAGACTGTGTGCAACTATCCAAATGACCATAAGCTTTTAGGTTGAAAATTGGTCAATCTTGGGGGTTGAGCTTTTCAAAGATTTAGAATTTTGAATGTACCAAAATTTTGTGGTGGCCCCTAGGACGGTTGTATACAATACATGTCATAAACACCCTTTGCCTGTACACATTACAGAGTATCTTACAAATATTTATCAAAATTAATTTAGTGCTAGATTATTACAGTGTTTTAATATAAACCAGTTGTCCACTTTACTTTGATTCATTTTACATATGATGTATATGACCCAGTAAAAAGAAAAAAGAAAGTTGTTCAGTATAGAAGAGTGTCTGCATGAATAGGTTCCACTGTATAAGACTGCATTATGCTGTTGATTTTCTCTTCTATCAGGACACTCCACATAGATACTGGCACTAGTCACTGAGTTTTAATGGGGATTATTTTCTTTGCACAATCATGTATTAAAGAATTGTCATACAGAACAGATATGCCAATGCCTTATCTTAGATTTGAATATACACATACAGTATTTTATACATTAATTAGAGAAATGTTTCACTGAAAATGACGATCAGGACAGTCAGCAAAACTGTAGCAAATCATGAAACTTTTTAGTCTGCATATAGTACACGTAATGCCATAACAAATTACTTTCCAACCAAAAACATTTTACTTTTGGATCATTATTGTGTAACCCCAACCACACAGTTGTGCCATCATTCAATCGTTATGTTTGAACATGTGAGAAACATTCAAAGTATCATATTGAAATATATAATTTACATGTAGGTCCCTTTGGAATATATGTTCGCTCTGCCCATGCACTTTATCAATCCACAGAATGTAGGCTAGGGTTGTACGTCTTCCTCAAATTTCCATTTTGCCAGCGTTCACACAGCTTTGCCTTTTATCAGAAAAAAAACTTTTAGTAAAAGTAGAATGTGATTTGTTTTCAACCATTCTGGGTCAACCAAATGTGGCACCTCTGTACTTCCACCTGAGAATACATGCAGACTAAATACTGTCAAGAATTGCTGCAGTCTTGCTGAGTGTCCAGATCGTCGTTTTAATGTAGATATTTCTCTGAATAATGTCTATGATATGGTATGTTTATATTCAAATCAAAGATTATACAAATGTACATTTATTATCTATGACATAAGTCTGCTACATGATTGTGAAAAGAAAATAACTCAGAATAAAAAAGCAGTGACTAGCGATGAATCTGCATGGAGTGTCCTGATATGAGGGGAAATGGACAGCATAGTGCCAACATTTACAGCAGAACCACCCCATGAAGACACTTGAGAGACAATCTAAGTACCATATTGAAATATACTTCACATGCAGGTCCCTTTAACTCTACGTTATTCTATATTTTTATGAATTCTCGATAAATTGTGCATTTAAACAATAATTTTATTATTTGTATAAAGAGTTTGAATGAACCACACTGTGTGAACTACATGGAATATCTTCGCTCTTCCCACTTTCTGAATCCACCCCAAATTTCCACTTAACCAGAGTTCATACCTCAGGTTCATACACCTTTACCTTCAATCAGAAAAAAAAAAAAAAATTGACACAAAAGCAAAATGTCATTTGTTTTCAACCACCATGGGTCAACAATATGTGGCACCACTGTACTACCACCTGAGAATACATGCAGACTAAAAACTGTCAAGAATTGCTGCAGTCTTGTTGACTGTCCAGATCAACATTTTAATGGAGATATTTCTCTGAATAAGGTCTATGATATTGTATGTTTGTATTCAAATCAAAGATTAGACAAATGTACACATATTATCTATGACAAAAGTTTGCTACATGATTATGAAAAGAAAATAACCCAGAATTAAAAAGCAGTGACTAGTGATGAATCTGCATGGAGTGTCCTGATATGAGGGGAAATGGACAGCATAGTGCAAACATTTACAGCAGAACCACTCCATGAAGACACTTTTCTTTCTATGTCTAGTCTATGGGAGTTCCATGTATCAAACTATTGTTATGGGTACACATGCCCCATCTTTGATTTCAATATAAATACATTGTATAATAAACATTAGACAGAGGAATGCTATACTGTAAAACTAGAATATTTCATGGCTATTAAATTTTGAAATTTTCATCTGTAAATTATTTTCACTTTAATTTTACGATTTTGGTCCATTCTGGACCTACTTTACATATATGTTTGCGGACTATTTAAGTTTGTGTTTTTGCACCTACCCACAAAATTCGCAAATTAAAACATGCGCAAACATTTCTAGTTTTACAGTATTTTTATTTATAAAATCATTCTTCAATTCCCAGTTGTGCTGGACGTGTTGCGCAGTAGAATTAATCAATGTCAATAGTCGCATTACTATATTTGGCGTCATTGTAGACTAACACAACTAAGTATTCTAAGGTAATTTTCACATATCACTTATCCTATGTCATTCATGGTTTCCTAATAGAATTTTGAGCGAGGATTATGAATTTATAATCGGATTTCGGTTAGCAGTGAAATTGACAAAGATATGGGCAAAAGACCGCTCTTTACAGACGACCTGTGAAGGCTGCGACTAAAACATACCTGCGAACTTCAATATTATGAAGAATGCACGCCTCAAAATCCTAGTAGAATTTTGAATGAGGATTATGAATCTGTAATCGGATTTTAGTTAGCGTGAAAATTGACGAACTTATGGGCAAAAGCCGATCTTGGTCAAATTTGCAGACAGCCGTGATTGGAGCTAAGTTGAGAACTTCACTATTATGAAGAATGCTCAAATAGATGTATTTACTTAATTTTCCAACGTCTATCAGCATAACAATAATCAATGTTATGTAGAATACACATTTTGAATGATATACCAATAAATGCGATTTTAAATGGGCTTATAACATATACCGGAAATACCCATGGACTTTCGTGTCTCAAAATCAAATAAAAAAAGACAAGTGCGCAACTTTTCTGCGCAACTGGGAAATGAAGAATACTTTTAATAATATATTGTATACAAGACGAACTAATTGTTACTAACTATGAGCGAGTAAGAATCCACATCTTAGATAAGTACGCGTGCCAACGGAAGATCAAGGTTGTAATGATTCAGAACACACAAATGCTGCTATAGACAATGCACTTTGTGATGGTGCAGTTTTGCCATAAGATCATTATAAAGCATTCAAACCTGATGAACTCACAAATGTTAGTATAGAGCAATACAAAGACAAAGGGGATGACACAATGACGAAGAATGGGTTTCGTTTGTAACTAACTATGTACACAAGCCAACACAACCTGTTGGTAAATTATGATTAGAGCTGTCAAGGTGGAATTATAAGTTGTGTTTGGTAGAATTTTATCATGCAGTTACACCGTTCCATAACTAGCTACTGAAAAAACAAATTTTTAATAATTAAGAAAGAATAAAAAAAAACGTAATTTCTATGATGGCATTTTACTTAAGCATATAATTTAATGGTAAGCTATATACAATTACATATTAAATGAAGCTATATACAATTATATTGTCATATTAAATAATCATCAAATACATTATTGTGCGAAATAAAAGCAATAAAAAAAAAATCCTTGCTATCAAAGAATGTCATAAAGCTTACATGTATCTAAGAGATTTCCTACATTTCTATCTACAATGAAATACATAAAAATATTGAAGAACTACGTATCACATTCAACAATCTTCACAGCTATAAACTAAAGTTCATGCCAATAATAAAGATCAGCAAACCTGCTGAAACAAATCACAAGACTAATGTGAAAACTCATTGACTCATTTAACTTGAGATAATTTTAATATTTTAAGAGTATAAATAAAATGTTAAAACTACACATCTTAAAGACTCCATCACAATAACAATATCAGCCAGTCAGTAACTACTAGGGTCCTCACAAGTTCAAAATTTTGAACCTTGGCACCCGAGCACCCAATCCCGACTCAAAGTAACACACAAAAAAAGTTGTATGATCAAACTTGTTGCTTTGTTATGCCAATCCAACAGCTAACCCCTGCTGTTTCAAGTCATAAGGATAAAATGGTCATTGCTAAGTAGGCTGCCCATTTGATTGTAGAAACAATGCCGCACACATGTATAGTAATTGTGCTGCTTATTTAAGGATCGTCATCAGACTCGGATTTAAATTCATAGTTAGATTAATCTATCTTGCATCACATAGGAAAAATAATAACACTATTCCCTAACACTGTACACATGACATCAAACTGTAAATATATAGAGAATGCACAGATCAGAAAACAAAATAACATTTATATTAATTTAAAAATCTGAGGTCTTCATTGTTTTTAGTATAATATTGTATATAATACCATCTTGTTCAAGTAAGTTAATAATAAAAAAAGATTTCCCTTTCCTACCATAAAAAAAAATTCTTGGTCCACTATGCACTCTATGTATAATAGACTTGTTAAAAACAATGAAACTGGAAATTCCGAGTCCCATCACAAAGAAACTTTTAACAGCATTAGCATTTTACATAATCAACATACTAGCCTATACTGAGTCTACCCACTTCAGTTATTTACCAAGACCTGGCTTGTTATACGGTGCATGGTCAAAACGAGTTTTAACATAACTGATAAATTTAGCTGGTCAGTACAACGACCAGAATCTCTTTGATGTGTCCTTGACACATGTGAAAATCAGTGTGCATCGTTTTTGGACAGGTAGCAAATAGCATGGAAAAAAATGGCTGCAGCCAGTAAATGTGTTTTCTTGACCTATCTATTCCATCGGTACTCGGCATGGTAAAGTTATAACTGCTAGTATACCAAACCACCAGGTTTCCCGAGGTATTCGTGAGGATCCTAATAGCTACCCCGTCACATGCAGACATCTGAACTCAACATTAGTCAATACGCAATAAGCTTATACACTAAAAAAATTCATCCTAGACACAAGAGTACTGCAATTCTCTTTCAATGGGCCAAGCTATATGTTCTTAAATATGTTTTTGACATTACAATTGTCAACAAAACAATTTTCAATCGAATAAACAGAAAAATAATGCTGTTGTAGTTATCAACAGTATTGGACTGATTGACAGTTCCATACAGCAGCCCGAGATTATTCGAACCGAATAGACTGTATGAATGACAAGGTTTTCCACGGCAAAATGAGGTGAGCACACCAATTGCCCCACTAGCCTCTAGACATGTACCATGGTTCTACAGTACCATGGCAGTGAGCACCAAAATCATAGAACTGAGCATGGCGGTGACGATTGCTGCAGCACCTCGCATGCGTCCCTCCTCACGCTCCAAAGAGTTCCACGTTCCCTCGGTGGTATTCACTGCTTCTGTTTCTTGTACCACATTCCACCCGCCATACGCCTCCCCCTTAGCACTCTCAACCATCTTCTCCCAAGTATCTGAAAGAATATAGCAAAGAATGTAAAGATCATGAGATTTGACACAGAATTTTAGGTTGAATAGTGGTCAATTTGCTGATAGGTTGGCCTTGCATTTGCAACAGTTCTGTAAGTTGAGCTTTTTTTTTCAAGAGGGGCATTTAAAGGAGTACGAATTTGATGTTTACAACCATCATTGTTCATTCCTGATGTCATGTCCCTTAGGTTGGTTTTGAGAACCCCCTAAATTCTTAAGTTAGAAACGAAACAATCACTAGGCTTTCGTTTCATCTGCTGAAGCGACGCAATAAGACATAAGGCAGCACAAATTCTGAACAGTAAACATGACCAAACCAGGTTAGACTATGATCCTTACCATCACAGATTTGTATATTCCCGTGCCACTGTCCGTCGGCCCCACACACCAGCTCCACCTGCACATTTGTGCTGCAGGTGATGGTCGCGTTATCCCCATACTCTGTTAAATCGTAAGATACGACGGCATCCCCAGGCACTACAGGAGTGCCACAGTTCACTTCTACAACAAAACAGTCAGGTAGCATGCATTTAATAGTGCTCATATGATCTCTTCATGTGACATAAATTTGAAATGTTCTGCTTAAGTTGGACAGACAACGGTGTGGTTCATATCAGAAAGAAAACTATATGACAAGGATGTCTTACTCACTATCACTAGCATGTGTATTGCTAGAAAAATTTGAGATTGGTTATTCAGTGGAAGAAAACTTAATGATTGTCAAATACAAAATTTGCAATGAAATTTGGTAAAATATTAACAGATTTTAATGTTGGTAGTCATAAAAAATAAATACAGTACAACCTCTATTATCCGAATATCTATCATCCGATTTTCCAATTATCCGAATGCTGGGAAAATCCCGATTTTCAACAGCATAAGTATCACTCACATCATCAAAAAATCTACTTGGTTCAAATAAAAATTCATAATATCCTGGTTCCAGTTTGGTATTCAATCTATGATTACATCAAGCATAAATCATAAACATATTTGTTTCAATTAAAGCATCTAAAACAAAACACGTGTGATTGTTTATGTGCAATTTAAAGTTCAGTACATTAGTCAACGAGGTCTCAGACGTAAAAGTGTTTAGAACATTTTAATTGACTTGTTGTGGCAACAGTTATTTTTACAACAACTTAGTTGAGGAGTTGTTGGTGGAATTGTGTTGTGGCAACACTTAAACCATAATTTCAAAGACTTTCATGAAAAGATTACTGAAAGTTTAGTATGTAATCATGTGATTCCTAATTGAAATTGTAAATATTGAATAAAATTGTTTGATTGCTGTGAATATTATGTATGTATTGTAAATATGCATTTGTAAGTTGCAATGAAATTTTTTGTCAAAATTATGAAGCTATTAACCGAGATTTGCAATAATAAAGTTGTTTCTTCTATTATCGTCATAATGGTGTTGTGAAATGCCCACCTCCCTTATCCGAAAATCCGAATATCTAACTAACATCCCAACAGATTCGGATAATAGAGGTTGTACTGGGTTACTCGATTCAATATCCCACAATGTATAGAAAATTGATCGTAGCAACTATTACTCACTGTGACAAATGAGCGGCTCGCCGGACCACGTCTCATTTTCCAAGCAGTCCACTTGGGTGTCTCCGCCTATCTCTTTATAACCTTCATCACACTCATACTGTACGGATGAACCCAAGGTGAACATCGATGCATGTGTTGCAATGGGAATCTGACCACACGACACCTCTGAAACATATCGGATACATCAGATGTCATTTATCAGTAAAGTGATATTGATCAGACTTTGGCAATAATGTTGAAAGTATCAAATGCACTTTGATAAAATGTTGCCAATATACATTTCAAATCCTACAGCAGCAACATGTAATCCTGGTTGTGCGCCTCCCCACTTTTCCTATGACGGCGATATAAGTGTCACATGCCGGTGAAATTATTCGGCAATTTTTACCATGAAATAGCAGCAGAGATAGGGACTTCAATCACATAGCTAAACCGTTCTGATGAGAAGTGACAAGATTCTTACATAATCAGCAATATTGGCATCTCACTGTGTGATGACTTACGGTCGCAAACAGCAGGCCTCCCGGACCAGGTGAAGTTGGCCTGGCAGGTGTGTGTGGCATCTCCATAATCAAGGTTCAGCTTGTAGCCTGAGGCACAGCCCATGGTGAGTTGGGTGCCATATTCGTACACTGCAGACGTATTGGGAGAGATCTGCACCACAGCCGGGCCAAATGTGGGTGGACCGCAGACACCGCCTGGTGATCAAATATCGCATGTTGTTTTTCAATCTTTTAACAAAATTTATCCATATATAACCATATATTTTGTATTTAGTGGTAATTAGTTGAAAACTGAGCATGACCAAATACCAAATAGTGGCCAAGGAGGGGTTACAATAATGTGTTGAAAGAAATTAATCGTTGAAATACTTTTTGTTGAGGTTAGTCCAAACTTAAAATGAAAGTAGAATGCACTAGAATGATGCTACTCAAATAGGTGTGCATCCATTTCTTTTAGGGTAAGGGTGGGGGTGAGGTGTTTGCCACTGGCTGATGTCAGCTTTCATCCCAGTTTTACAAAAACAACAGTGGGTCAAAAATAGCCAAATGTTGGCTGTCATAATTTGTGAACGATCTCTTGATAATCCATACAAAGTACAATAACTATCACACATTTTTTAAGAAATATCTGAAAGCCGGTCGCCATTTTGTCAGAGAATTCTAATTCTAACACAGGTGCATTTATCATACGCATCCCCGTGTCATTTAGCATAATGATAAAGTAACACGCCTTATTCATCCTGACTTTTGTAGTTGATCAACCAGACCCTTTGGTGGTGTGTGCTCACAAGATTCTAGATAGTCAAGAATGTTACAGATGTCATGCTGTTTGATAAAAAATGAGCATGGTTATAAAATATTTGGGTATTTCCCACAAATTCAGGAATATATATGATTCCGTTGGAAGGTTCGCTATCAGTGCTAGAAACCAGAGGAATTCCGATTACAATGTAGTTGACTGGTATTAAGTATGGTCACTCACGTTTACAAGACGGCCCGGTGCCAGAAAAGGTTCCATTGAGCTGACAGCGTCTGAGTGGACTGGGACTATTGGCAGCCAATACAAAGCCCGCAGTGCAGCCCAATTCCAGCGTAGAGTTGTATGGGTACCAGCTGGACTCAGACAGCCGGATCTGTGGGAAAACCACTTCAGGCAACGGGCACTGTATTACTGAAACCAAAAGCACAGGCCCCTTAGTCATTGAATATTGTGAACAGGATCCTGTTGTCTTAATAGCAAGGTGGGTTGTAATTACAGCATAACTTCCGCTTACACTTTACAGCTACTAGATCAAGGCTTGTACTCGTGATAAAAATTCACAACAATGTACTCCATAAAAAAAAAAAAACAACACTTCCTCATGATAATGACCAATTGCCAGAAAGTGACTACTAATTCTACCTTTTACAAACACCTTCATAGCAAACATTTATGATGGCTGTGGGTACTCACTGTCACATCTGATGTTGATTGGAGAGAAGCTGCGGTCACCTTCACACCTGCTCATGTTCGACCCACTCACATAGGTATAGCCAAGCTTGCAAAAGAACTTCACGGTGTCGCCGTATGGTAACTGAAGCTTGGTCGGCTCACGCCACACGCCCACGGGTAACTTTGGAACTAAGCACACCACCTCTGAAATGGGGTGTAGCTGTTAAAGGTTGCCTCATAAACGGGTTGTCAATGTTCCTGTTAAGTTAAAGACATTATGCTATTTTGTACTAACTTACTACCGTTAATTTTCCATTCAAACATTCCACGGTGTATACCGATTGCTTCTGGAGTAAAAAATAAACTGTATGTCTCGATTTCGCTCCGGCACTAATTCACTACTATTAGCACTTTTCGCTGAGTTGCTTATGCTACCACCTGTAGTGACATTCTGTCACCGTATTGGAATCGCTCCCAAACGCTTATCTCAATTGTCGCCATGCTAATTTTTTAAGCAGGCGACAATTACGACAAGCGTGAGAAGTGATGTTTAGATTGTGGGCCCCTCTGCGGCTGGAAGTGTGACACTGCACTATTGGCAGTTTTTCGCACTTTGTTGACTTGGTGCTTTTGAATCGTGATTTTCTTCAGTGAGGGGATGAGATGCCACCTGTGGGTTACAATGCTGTTTACCTGACCTTTGTTGTAGTGGGTGGCAAGATGTCTCTGTCACCCTGATGCGTAATTGGCGTCAAAACACCTACACACCAAGGTTCACAGTTTTAGTGTTTACGGTCACCCGCCTGTTTTCAGCATGCAAAAGATTCACATGCATGAATTTCACCGCCTTTGTTCTTGGAACAATACAACATACTGCATGATGATCATCAATCTTCTGAAGAAGCCGTTGAACTGTCGAACTTTAACAACAAATGGTTTGACTACAGACAATATATAATTATAATTATCTGCATCCAAACCATTTATCATTACAGCCAGCACCTAAACACGTCTTGTGTGGTTCATTTGTCTGGTTGATGATAATTATTCGAATAAGAGAGCGATATGCATAGAAAGCAAAGGCATTAATAACCAAATAAACAAACAGGAACTAATACCCATAGTCATAGTAATGGTTTGAGATTTTATCTATATTGAAGGCAGAAGTGCTTTTTGTAGTAGTGGCTAATACAAAACAACAAATAGTATAAAATTATTGATATTTCATTATTAAAAAAGGATATCATAACATTACATTAAAGCAAGCATTTGATAACATTGCTATCTCTATGCAAATTGACAGAGATATTGCAGCTGCACTGTTGATTGCTAAAGGGTCATATAGAGGGCTTTCAAGGATTTCTAATTCATACCAATTTGCACATCTCATGTTGTGTGGCATAAAACAAGACAGTTAATCATTACAGCTTGTGATAAATAGTGCTGGACACATGAGCGTACGAATGTCTAATGCTGTAGTTTAAGTGTATTTGGTTAATATTAGCAACGCTAATCAGTAATCAGCGTCTACGTTTAGACTGCCTATCCCATTCCTAATTTGTCATATTTTGAAACAAAGCATCATATTCCCAATGCTTAGAAGGGCATGATACAGCTGAATTTGTCTGTGCACTTACTCTGGCAGACAGGGGGCGTTCCTGTGAAGACCCCATCCGTGCCACACCGTAGTGTGAAGTCTCCGTCAAAGAGACTGGAGCCTTGGTCGCACTCAAAGTACAGTGTGGTGTTATAGGGGTACAGCTCGCTGGGTTCCGGCTGAAGCTGTTTCACCATTTCATCCAGCTCTGGACGTTTGCACTTTACCACTGCAATAATAGGTAACAATCAGTTATAAAAGTTGCATTTTTCAATGAATACATTTATTTCTCGAACTTATACTGCTGGTTTGAGGGTTAGTCAATGTTTAGCACTAACAAATTTCAATTTTTGGATCGAAAAGATCAGATGATGTATGATCAATGAAATGATAAAAAAAAAAAAAAAAAAGAAAAAAAAAAAATCATAATCCATACATCTAATTTGAGGCACTGTCCAGGAAACTCTGTTCTAAGGGGGCTAATGTCATGAAAATGATACCATAATGGTTTCATTTTTTTATACATGCCCATGGGCCATAATATTCTCCAGAAAAGAAACCAGTATATTACATCTGAATTAACTTGACCCTTGGAATCATTCATAAATTAGCAGGAGGGAAGCAGGGAAGGAAAATTGGCATTATCCTTTCTATCACAAGTCTGATCAATTGTTTTTTGTTCTCAGAACCATCTTTTTACCTGTCATTGCAGGCGTTTCGCTCATGTCACATGAGCGTCAACAGTGCTACTGGCGGCTGTTTCTCAGTTCCAGCGACCATGTAGGTCACGTGATGCAAGTTGGAGAAGGTTCGCGGGGATCTCTCTGCCTGCGTCGATGGTTGAGGTCGGGTCTGTCACGGTGGATGTGTAGGGCCTCGCGTATCTTCCTTTTCAGGTCCTTCGGCTCTTTGTCCAGGATCTTCACATCTTCTAATGTGAAGGAATGTTTAGTCTCGTTCACGTGTTGCCATATCGCTGAGTTGGGGTGTTTGCCATCCGTGTGTTCTTTAAACCTTGTCTTCAGGGCACGTGCTGTTTCTCCTACATATCTCGAACTACAATCCTGACATTCTAGTTGGTATACTACCCCACACATCTTCTCTTTTTGTGGCTTATCCTTTGGTCGGACCAGCAGAGACTTTAGGGTGTTGTAAGGCTTCAAATAGCTGTTTACCTCATATTTGCCGAAGATTCTTTGTACCTTCTCTGTAACCCCACTGACATAGGGGAGGCAAACCGGATATTTGGTACTCTTCTGTTCTCCCTTGGAGTCCTTGTCTTTGGTTCTCTCAGTTCTCTGTGGAATGCCCATCTCTTGTATCCATTCACTGTCAGAACCTTCTTTATGTGTGTTATCTCTTTCACTTTGTCCTCTGTCACTTTCTCCAACTTGCATCACGTGACCTACATGGTCGCGGGAACTGAGAAACAGCCGCCAGTAGCACTGTTGACGCTCATGTGACATGAGCGAAACGTCTGCAATGACAGGTAAAAAGATGGTTCTGAGAACAAAAAACAATTGATCATGTCTATACCAGAACCCAGTAGTAACCTCCATTCAAGGATATCACAAGTCTGTTGGCGCCATGTCAACAACCAACACAAATGGCAGGTGCCTGTGATCAGCTTTGCGCAGCGCACCGTGTTGTGGTAGATTCGTAACACCGTTCTTGATAAAGCATTATTGACATCCTTGGTACAAATGAAACGAAATTAATATGAAACAGCTTACTTGGGTGATAACTCTATATAAATGTCTTTGAATATGTTTGTCGAGTGCATACAGCAGCGTTAGCTGTTAAATTTCATCATCGCCAACATGTACACACAAACTATTACAATATCCACCAACGCTTGTCTTCGAGCCAACATCCTTTTGTCTGTGATTTCATAATTGGGTTACAATTGATGCGCTATGTGAATTCGTGGTGGATATGTTTTTGTAATGATGATAATGCATTATTTTGAAAAATATTCAACATTTGGCTGATCTAAACAACAGCCATTTTAGAATAGACTATCTTTGCCCTTATTGGTCAAAATGAACTCAGGTAATTAAGGTCATCTAATCGGCTCAAAGCAGATGTAAATATACACATGTACCACATGGACTGCACATGGCACTAGCCTATATCGGCTGTGTGCGCTATCACAACAATTCAAACTTGAATGATCTAGACTGAATTTTTCAGTGTTGATAGAAAAACACTTGAGGATGTATTTTGCTTATAAATATATTAAATATGAAAGCTGTATTCTTAAGTGTTTTTCCCTGATGATGTCATAATTAATCAAACCTCCTTGTTTCAATTGGAGAGGGCATTGGTATATGATATGGGGGAATATCGTAGAAATATGACTATTTTGCATCTGAATTTAGGCATCTAAAATGTTTGTCGGTTGCGTAAATAAATGTTCTCCCAAATGATAGTCAAAACCTATTAGTAATATCCTGCATATTTGCCACAAAAGTTAAAGGTGCTTGCTCTACCTCAAATCTTATCTAAAAGGATTTTCCTGGTCTTCTCACAGTTCTCTTGATGAACCAAACTTGCAGTTAGTACGTGGTGCCTCTTTCATAATAAGATGCACTTCCTTTATCACATATAAAACATATAATCAAATAAGTGTATACCAAAATATAGTGAATTTATTTGCACAAATACCGATAAAACTTTAGCCATTGTTGTTTTCCGCCGAATGGATTTGTGGGTAATTCATGACGCTTAGTCGTGAACGAACGGTCTAGCTCCACTTGAATGAATGGGAACATAAAATCCTATAACTTATAAACCACATTTCCAAAATTCTTGAAATTTGGCAGGATGATTTCAGTGACATAGACCTTGTATATCCTTTACTCTGATAATTTGATAATGACTGGATCTTTTATAATCATCGTTTTAATTTACTCCACAAACACAACGTGACGTCACATTGTGACTCGCAAGCTCCGCCCCATAGGTCCGAAACAGCGTGCGGCACATTGCTAAGTCTAAGGCATCGTAAGTGAATTCAAGAAAATTATCATATTTATTTTGAAAACCCCTACTAGAATCATTCATACCATTCGAAACAGCAGCCAAACGAAGAATGATTTGAAAAATCAGATGTCAAAAAATTAAGTTCATAAATAAATGCTAATTGTGTCGTCGTTCACAACAACTTCTAGACTACTAATAATGATGAGGCCGTTTGCACAATGTACTGCAGGTGATTTGAACGTAAGGGTTTTAGGAAAAAATCGTGTGAAGTGGTCGCACATTTTCCTTAATATCTCCAATGATTTTCGAAGTACAACAATTTAATTATTATATTCATAATCTACAGTAATATGGGTTTCTAATCATACCAATTATGAAAACAAAATTTTGTTCCTAAATTTTGCCAGCCAATATGTGCTTTGTTCCGACGTTGTTAACACGGTTATAATTTGACAAGTAGCGCAATATGAAAAAAAGCCAATAATCAATAGTATATGCTCGAATTGCATCATCCAATATACGTATCAGAATGAGAATTAAATGTACGTCACGCTGATGTGGTTTATTTTTATTTACCTTTAAAATTAAGTCAGTTTTGGCCCCAAATACGGCTGAAATAGACCGATTTTCATCATATGTGCCATGAAGCCGGTTTTACTTTGTAGTGCGCATGCGCGAATTACAGAGCGCGCATAATTCATGAGCTGCGAGTTCAAATGGTCAAATCCTAAGTCACGTCGGGCAATTTCTATATGTAATTACTATATTTATAAATTATTAAAATATTTATTATAAAAAATCTGGATGAACAAAAGATAAAACAAGACACATTTTTTAATCTATTTATTAGTTTTCTACACTTAGGCAAATGCCTGGCTGGAAGAAAAAAAATTCTTCGACTGCTAGAAATAACTCCTTTAAGTTGGAATGTACTGTTTATACTCTTCCTGTTGTAGTATATATCAAAACGATGAGTTTCGGTTTGAAGCTGTGGTGAAGCTGGGACTTATTTTTGCAACTGATGCGTAGTTTTTTGTGTCCTGCAGGATATATCCGACTCAGGAGAGTTTTAAGTTAATATATCAATTTTAACTAAATTTGATAATTCAACAGTGGTAATGATATCATGATCAGAGTTTCGCCATTAAATCATCAAAATGATGAATTTATATTTATTTTTTATATCACCCTTAGTCTATAGAATGCAATGCCTGCAGAGACCCCATTTCTATACCATATTACATAGTATCTGCCTGGACCCGAACCCTGGACCACTATCACAGTAGCACCTATGTGATATAGACATAGACTTGCACAATACTGTATTCTTTCTAATAAGCGCAGTGCGCTTACAAAAACAAATTTCAGTAAAAAAACATAAATTAATAAGCGCACCCCAACAATTTTTCGCGTCTCATGCATGATAACACAACGCGCCTGGATGGTTATGTGGTGATCCAAATTCGGAATAATACCGGCGTGTTATAGTCTTACAATATGGCACCGGTATCTTTGCCAAAAAAAGAGCAAGATTTGTATAATATTTAATCTGCATAAACAGGGGGTGCACTTAATGGGGCAGGTGCGCTAATAAGATCGAATACGGTAATTGTTATTTTGTGTGTAAATATTTTCTAACCCCATATTCTCAAAAAGTAGTGTTGCAATAAATAAGGTGCACTGAATACACTAAAATGAATAAACCAATACTAATTAATATGCTTTTATTTTATCATGTTTATATCTTTTTCCTTTGAGTCATTGATATTTAGTTGTGTCCTTGAGACTCACCCTTACTAAAACCTATTTACACAGCCGTACTATTTACTTCTTTTACTTTATTGTTTCTAATACCTTTGAATTTAATCGTTTAAACCACTTCCGATAAATAATAAATATAAATTACGTAAGTCAACCAGACCAAACACTACTGCTCACCCTTGCATGTAGTTTCGTTTCCTGTCCATGTGTCAAGGTCGCTACACATGCGTGTAACAACCCGTGGTGATGATGAAACTTGAAGAGGCACTTGAAGAGGCACTGTCTCAGAGATTTCTTCGTCAGGGTAGTAGTCCGGGTCACCATCACTGAAAGAAGCACCCAACACACGCATATTTGTTGTGGAATTTAAGAATCATGACTCTCAACGTGTATTGTATTTGTTTAGTGAAAACTAGAAGAAAATCACACATCAAATAGATGTCTAAACCAGACTTGGGGTCAATTACAATTTTGAAATTCAATTATAATTACACAATCCATATCAGTGTCAATTACAATTATAAGTACGGTCTGATTTTTCATTCTATCAATTATAATTGGAATCACAATCAACATAAAAATGTTATCTAATCGAACATTCCATTACCATGGTGCAAAGTAAATTTAGTATTTGTGAAAGACATATTCCTTTGAAGAACACTTGTGAGAAAACATGTAACGCAGGTTGATACACTGACTGCTGACCCATACCAGGTATAAATACTTAATAGTGTCTGTACATACATGGTTATAGACGATCGTTAAATATATTCAACGAGACAATCATGTGTGTTGATATTCTGCCTATAATGAGGTATTACATTTGATTGACCACATACCACAAGTATATAAATCAACGTGGATGGAAAATGAAGTGTACATAATCAAGTCAATTAAAATTCAATTGCAAAGCAATTACAATTATGATAAATCACAATTACAATTGTGGATTTACGTAGAAAAGTCAATTACAATTATGCCACTTATGAAAAGTTCAATTATAATCATACAAAAACGTGTAATTCTTATATTAATACTGAGTCCGTGAGAAGTGGGTGTGTCGCACATGGTTGTTTTTTAATTCTGAGGCAAATCCGTGCCTTTAGACCTCTTGGCGCCGATTCCCCTATTGTTGGCCCGCCAAAAGCTTATTTTGAACTTCTACGGTATTTTGAAAGTGCCTATGCCGTTATAAAGTGCGTATATCGTTTCTTTTTTGAGGAGATAGCTTTTGAAATTTGGTGTTTTTGCGTGTGAAATGTGGTGCCGATCTGCGCCATTGCCGGAAGAGCCAACGTTGTTGAGTCGTGTACGACAATTTCAGAGTCGGTGGTTGCCAAGTAAGATTAGTTTGATAGCGGCTGATGCTACTTATACAAGTCCGTAAATAAAAAGTCTACTTCTACAAGTCCGTATATATAAGCTGAATGTATTATTTAGGTGGGAGATCTATACTTCGAAGTACAACTAATTTACGTAAAATGTGCACAAAATAAACATTAAAGAAATTCACAAAACATTGCAACACATCATATACCTCTGCATGTCGCAAACAGAGCTATTACTGTTCTGTAAAAATAGAAAATTCCACCATGTTGAGTTTGTGGTTACAGGTCTGTACATATAGTCAGTCCCAGATGGTAAGTAAACAAATGCTTTCAGAATGTATCATTTTTAATCTAATTTTTTAACATACACCTGTTCTTGGATACGAACGTGCACGCTATCTTCACGAATGCATATCACTGATTGTTCAACATAAGTGGCAGGTGAGTAGATCTCACGATTATCAGTGAAAGTTGTGAAAAGCATGGACAGTGAGCGATAATTGGTTATTATGACAGAGAAGGAGACGTGATGTCTAGGCATAACATAACATAACAATGTCGGGCCGTTTTGTTCAACATGTTAGAAACTGTTTTTCTGCTTTTAAACAAAATATATTTGGAAACAAAATACACTTTTGTTCTTATTTTTTTTAAATTCTTATGAAATGTAATCTCATGTTGGGATGCATTTTTGTAAGTTTTCTGCTATGAATTTCCCGCATTAACACTCAAATGAATAAGTATGACACATAAAATAGTCTCCATAGGAGACGGGCAAGCTAGTTAATTACTATTACACAAATTACAATTATAATTGACCCCACCCCTGGACAAAACCATGACAGTCAAATCAAATCTCTTAACCTGCACACTATTATTGTAACATTGCAATACAGCTGTGAACAGGGTGCCCACTCTTTCTGCCTGATAAATAATCAAGCTTTTTGGACATATTTTTTCCAGGTTTCCCCCATTTTCCTTCTGATCATCAGATGATTTTTATGCATTTTTACTAGCGCCCGCCTATGAATGTACTTATCACAATGCTAAAAAACATTAATTACCAGCATGATCCAGCTATACATATATTTTCGTTTGATAAAATGGAGGTTGCATTGTGAACGGCAAACTGTTTCAATGTCTGTCGCACACAGGAAAATATGCGTAATTTCTAATTAATTTGTCAAAAATAAGGGTTCCCCCCCCCCCACCATTTTGGAGCTTTTTGTTAAAATTCCCAGTCTTAACCTGGCCTGCTGGACTTTCTCCCGGTGCATGGGAACCCTGTTTGAAAGTGTGCGAATTACCCATACTTTGTAGCAGCTTCCACTTCTGTTTGAGTTTTTTCAGATTCCACATTGGAAGTTTCCCCTTGCCGTAAATAGTCTGGCATTGGGACAACCATGCCGCTGTCATATCCATCATACGTCTGAACAGACTCAGTTTGATTGGTGTTTTCAGAGGTTGCATTCCAGCCATCAAATACATCAGAATCATCAACATCAGTAGGCGCCTTGGTAGTTGTTGTTGAGGCGGTAGTTGCCTGTGAAAAAGCTCAAACATGACTTTTCTAAATATAAATTTTTTATTTATATTGAATGAATTGCTTCGATAATCATTTTTAATCTGAGAGTTTTGCCCTATCGATTTGTCTAAAGAGAACTCTCTGGTGGGAAAAATTTGCATGGCTGGTGAAGTTCACATGGATTTTTAACAAGCAAAATCTAATAAACCTCCATTTAATACTCGGTTACCAGATCTAATTATGTTGAACCTGCGAAAAAGCCAAACCTATCCTATGGGTAACCCAACCTTTTACTTCCCGAACATGACATCCTTGTTATTATCTACTGCTTTATGTCCCAGATAAAACAACCATGTCGTTCTCTTCAAAACACTTCCTCACCTCTATTTCCACTCCACCAAACACAACATAACCGGCCATACAGGAGAACTGCAACTCTGTTCCATAATCTGCGACATCGGGTTTGCGCTCCCATTCCTCCGCAGACAGGGTCAGCTGAATGAGCGGGGTCTCCACAACTGGCCATGGACATGTGATAGCTGCCATAGAAATGCGATTGTCAAGAGGTGTAAAATATATCAACGTATAAAACATGCAAGTGCATATATTGGTGTGCGGATATCATTCTAGCAGATAGGCCCTGGACACACATCCCCAACAGTATTGTGATGATCACACTCATATATTGATTGTAGAACCTGAAAACTCCTGGCTCTAGCTAAAAAAAAAAAAGAACAAGAATAATCAGTAATACAGTGTGCAGATTTGCCACTTGCCACTTGAACTAAACTAGTGTAAATTTCAGCTGGCAAATGTAAATTCAAAGCCACTTGCCATAGCTGGTATGAAGGGTAAAAATATTAAGAGATTTAATGATGGCAAATATTTGCTAACTTAACATAATGCCAAAAATATGAGTATCGATGACGAGTATGAATTCAGTATAAGGGTAAATTAAAAGTCACTTGCCAAACTTGGCAATTAATATACTAAAAAAGACACATTGCCTGGTAATATGAAATTAAACAAATAAACTTTGAATTATAATAGGTTAAACTGAACAAGTAGAGGGCTGCCATCCCCCTTTCGTGGATTTCTGCTTTCTCAGTGTCCCAAATCAGTATTTTCAGCAGACCCATCATGAAGGTGGTACATATGTTGGAAGTTTGCCGAATCCAATGGAGTCTACTCTTGACGGATCGCAAGACTGCGGGGATTGCAAGACTGCAGGGATTACGAGACAGTCATGGCATAGCAACAAAAACAAACATGTTCATGCTTTAACACAACTCAACTGAAATCCATACTCAAACGAATACAAATCTGACCCCTCAATTCTATAGTACATGCTAATACATGTATGTGAAGAAAATTATTGTTTAATTTATTCTCTGCATACTTACTCTTGCACATTGGTGGTGTGCCGCTCAAAGTGCCGTTGAGCTGACAATGACGCCGCAAATCCCCATCACTAAGCGTTGTTCCATTAAAGCAGCCATACACTACTGTTGAGCCGAAACTCACAAACTGCACTCCACTGAAAGGGAAAAGAAGTCAGGCTCAGAGGCCATGTAGCTGGGCATTCCAAAAGATATTGGAGGTTGGCGGGCAATAAGTTGTTATTCACTACCAAAATTTATGCTGCTGCTGCTGCTGCTGCTGCTGCTGCTGCTGCTGCTGCTGCTGCTGCTAGGAATCGACACCTCTGCATAATTAATCATTTGCCTGGTTGACAGAATTCCTTGAATTTTCATTGAAAGGAAGAAAGAGCATCATATTATTCATCACTGCATTTTATTTAATGCAAACATACAATTTGATATAATACTATATGAGCCAACATACAACTTGGGACAGATTACTACACCTTCCTGACTACATCTTTTTTTTGGCTTGACATAACATCTAAAATGACTAAAGTCAAACCGAAGCTGGAACAAAAACATAAATCAAATAAATGGGTGAAAGTACCAGGATCCAAACACAGAAAGTTAAGAAAATGTTTTGTAGTATTTTGTCTTTAACAAGCACATAAATAAGAAGTCCCAGTTTGTTATTCGTTGACAACACCAAGGTCACGTGACGACGGCACATTTGTGTTGTAGATCGAAAAAGAAACAAAAATCTCAACTATTAATCTTGTCTAAATGTAACAAACAAGAATGGATAATGAAAAACACTGATACAGTAGGAGTGGAAAGGTTTTATTTCCCCCATAAACAAAAAACAACAAACTGATAACTACGAAAATTAGACTTAGCCAAAGGGTTACTAAGGGACGGTGCAATATTTACCAGGCAGGGGGACCGGTGCATTTGGTAGGGATAGGTACTTTTTTCAAGGTGCAAAGTAGGGGGACCTGATGATTTTTCATTCTCATTGGGCATGGGACGTGTACTTTTTTTCACCTGCTCAAATCCCACTTTGACAGGAGCGAATCAGTACAAATTATTCACATGAACGGGACAATGTTGCTCACCTGGTCATAGTTAAAGCCGCGGCTCACTGGTTCAGGCGCACTGGGAACTTACGCCCAGCTGATAAAAATCGGTTGGATATCCAGATTTTTTCATCTACACTAAACATCTTGGCAACCTCTCTGGGTGAAATTTCAGAATCCCAAAGCCAAAATTTCAGTATCTTACGTTTAATGATGTATTTTTAACTTACATTTAAATCAGACAATTTTATAACACTGTTCTGTGTTAAGTATGGTCAAAGAAGAGAAAAAAATGTACATAAAAGTGTAATTCACTTGCTTTCGACATATTTGATTAAAAACAAATACAAAGGTTTGGTCGTCTTACTTTTCCCGTAAAAATGTTCAAAGTAAAGAATAATCAATGACAAATGTGTCATTTTTATTTCAGCTATATTACCTGGTACACAGTTTTGTAAGTCATGAAATGATTCTAGAACTTAGATTCTAGAAGCTTGTTGGACATAAAGATCTATTTGAAGTCTTTTCAGTACCCAACTTTGCTGTATATTATACAGTAGATTGCAGAAACATGCATCACATTTTCAAAAGACTTGGGGGGAGATCCCTGGAATCCCTGCGAAATGACACCCAAAATATTACATTGACAGATAAACAGATTTGAAAGAGCATACGGGATGTGCAAAATGCGCCTTTCAAACGAAATATAAGTGGCCCTACATATTATTAAAAAGTAACAAAGTTTACTTACATCAGCTATACATCACTAGAAAACGCAGACACATTGGTAATCGACATAAATTACACTAATTATTATATATTTTTAAGAAAATCAGCAAGTCAGTCACCATTTTGTTGTAGAACATGCTATTCTACAACACATTTATCATATTTATTCATCCTGACTTAGTAATGTTTTCTATAGTCTCGATCAACAAGTTCCTATGGTATCAGTGTAGTAATAAGACAAGTAAGCACCAAGGATAAGAACTCTCATAGCTGGACTAAGCATGTTAAAAAGATACTTGGAAAATATGATTTCCAACATCAGTACAACTGATATATGACACAGCAGCAAAAGAGGAGTGGAAGAGGGTGTTGTATAACAGGGTTCATACTTTCTGGACCAATAAATTACAAGCTCAAATGAGTGAATACTTTTTCCTCTGCCTCGTCAACAGATATCCGTGCAATACTACCATATCAAATTAATCAATTGCAGGGGTGGGAGATAAACGGGGGTGGGTGTTTAGCATGAAATGTTTCAGACCGGAAGGGATGCTGCTTGGAGGTTGGTAGTAACCACCAACATTCGTTTATTGCTCAGCCGTGTACATTTTCCTATGATTCTGGATGTCATATCGATTGTCGTGGTATTAGTCAATTGTAGTTCTCAAATATATAATTGTAAAATCCATTAGTAACATAATCCTAATAATCTATTACGAATGCTCGTCGGAAAATCAAAATAACTTACTTATTTATGAAGTCAAAAATGCACATGACTTTTTTGTCTCAGTGCTCATGCTCAGTAATTTAAATGTCCCCCGCATGTTGCAAAATTGAAAACAAAAATGTTTGATGAATCGTTCGCTTATCACACCATTTCCATGAGTAATTTAATGTTTGTAAAAAATATGAAAAAAGGATGGGGTGGGTGTTTGAGTTGAAATGTTCCAAAACAGGGGGAGGGCGGATAAACGGAGGAGGGCGTTTGAATGAGCAGGCATGGTAATTCACCGCACATAACATGGACAAACATTAACAATCAGCAGCAAGTCAAAAAAGCAACACTTCAGATGCTTTTACTCATACAGATACCCCCTGACCTCAAATAAGACTGCCAGAGCACAGAAGGCTGTAGTTTGTCCACTACGCCACCAAGAACTAGAGACACTCATTCATTTCCTACTGCATTGCCTATAACTAATGAACAGAACTACCTACATCAATGGAATACTTCAATTCATCCGACCATATAGACTCTTAATAGACCCAGATAACCTCACCAAACTAATACTGGACAATACATACCTGCCAATAGCTGCATTTCAAACCATCTGCAGAAAGCTCATTAACCACTTTCATAGGAAAAGAACTTTACTTCTTCAACGCGCACGTGAGAGACAAGTCCTACAAGACTAGCTCCTTCAAACACAGGACACAAATGGAGAAGAAAGAAAGTAGTGTGCACTAAAAAGAGTCTGGATGATCGAGACTGTAGCAAGTGTCATGGAAGTTTGAAAAAAAAGTACAAGTTTTTAAAATATTTGATAATTTCCACTGAATTGCAGAATATATATGATTACATCAGAAGGTTCGGAATCAAAGTCAAATTTCGGAAGAATTCTGAAATTTCGGAATATATAGTTGGCAGGTCTGATTCTATGGTATGGTAAGCAAGTAAACATATCCACTTTCTTGACAGGTTCCATCAATTTGAAAATCAATGCTGTTGAGGACCATGAAGCATCAGAAGCTCACAAGAATGCTCTGGCCAAGAAAAGAATCTTGCCAACCCACAAGACACCACTGGTCCACTGCATACAAACCCTCTTGAAAATGAAGAATCAAGTTGCAGGGCTGCCAAACCCCTTCTCGTGGATTTCTATATTCCCGACGTCCCAAATCAGTATCACATGCGTACTGCTTGGCAGCCCTGAAGTTGATACCCTGAGAGTCCTATTTCACAATGCCCATGCCATAGCTAAGAAATGCAGATCTTTACTTTGTCGGATTTTGTATGGATGTGCCAGTTGGATCCTAGAAAAAAGATCAAGGTGATTGAATATTTGTCAGAAACATGATGTTTCAGCTTTTTCAGAGACTTGTGAGATACAGGATTCACTGTGGTCAAACAAGTAATCATCAATTTATTGTGTAAATATCGGTGAAAAAGTCTAGTCTAAGATAAAGTATAATCTAAGATTCAGAGTTTGAATCAGGAATGGGGTCAATTCCAATGGAATTGTGGAATTCAATTCAAATCATGGAATTGGAATGGACATTAATCCCATCAATTCCACTTCAATGACATGTCAATTCCAATTCCATTTCCATATTTCAACTTGATTTTACATATAGGTCTAATGACCAACTCCTCACATTAAAGCAATACAGAGCTTTAATGTTGGTATTGAAGTAAAGTACTGACCAGCGGTGTGTTGTTTCCTTTGTTAATTATGTGAACTTCCATCCTCTTGCACAGGTTAAAAATAGGGAAATATATATTTGTAAACACTGATAAAACAAATTCTCAGCAAATACATAAGTTGATGATTACCAATGTTTCTATAGACTTGAAATTAATCAGACAAAGGTCAATTGTGAAGCAACTGGTCAAGTCTTTTGTTTTTATTGCAATTCGTCTCAACTGTTCTCTGACACCACTGTAATAAAGCTTTATGATCATGGACGTTCTTTCACTGACGTCAAAAAGTCAAAAATCTTAATTTTTGTTTTTTTTTCCTGTAAAAACACGTCTCTGTAATAGGAAGACTTTATGGCCCCTAATTTGGAGAACGAGAGGAACAAAACTTTGAAAATTAATATATGGTGAATGACAGAGACAGATAAATGGAAAGAAAAATAGCGGGCCATCATAAACTGATCCAAAAAACCCTAAAGGTAACTAAAAATGATGACAACAACACAACAAAGACGCGTTTCAGAACTTATCTTTGAAATACTTGTAAAGACAATTTTTATTGGTTCAACACCTGCAAATCACTTGCTTTTAAAATGTGTTCCATGTGTTCCTCACCCATTCAAAATAAATCGAGTCACATAGTGAGACTATTAAACTTGAAAAATATTGTTAGAGGTCAATATCTGTAAATTAATGCAATAGCGTTAATTAAATGTACAAAAGATATTGATGTAAAACTAAAGGTAGTGCTGCTTGTCACTGATGAGTGCTGAAAAAAAATTGAAATTGCCAAAAATATATGGACAATGGTGTAAAATTATAACATACATGCGCATATAGACCCATCGTGCAATCAGCGCTGGGATTGACAGAAAATGGTGGTACAACTAGTGGTAAGGACAAAGAAACTTCAGTTTGAGGGGCTCATAATGCAAATTAGTTATTAGCTTACCCATTGTTGCCAGCATCATCTGCCTCTGCACCAGCATCTGTGCTGTTTATGACTTCCAGTATGTTGACATTGAAGGTCGTCCGTGGTTGGATCTCACATGTTATCACTACAATAAAAACTGCCATGTCAGTGCTATATGTATCTGCAGCCACATGAATGAGCAAGTAAAATTATTCCCAGAATTGGACAAAATTGTGAAATTCCCTGAATTTTTCCCACAAGGTTTTATTTTCAAATCCTGTGTTTTTCAAGTCTATGGCAACAATTCAGACTTGACATTGTAATATAATAAGTGTGTAAACAATAAGGATCCATCCATTGCTTCCAACAACGCAAGCTTAGAGATGGTACCATAATAAAAAGAACCTACCTTTCGTTACCAAGCACTGTTAATGTACTTACCATTTGTATACACAGAGAAATAATAGAATAAAAGTCAAAGTTCTAGGTGTATGTGCAATTTATAACTTAAATGTGTTAAATGGCATAATTAAATAATTTAAATTTTTAAAGACCTCAATTATCAGGAAATCCAACCATTTTGTACTGTATCCTGCTTTCGACACGCCATATATGATAATATGTGACACGTTGATGCATATACGTTATATGTGTGATGTAGCTCCACCAAGGTAACATGGATATGCAATGAAAATGTCGGCATTCATATGTAATATTGCCGGACTGCTTTTGGTTGTTAATTTTATAATTTAGCCGTTGACTTATAGACAAGCAAGTACTTAATCGTGAGTAATAAGTCGATTGTTTTTTGCTATCCATTTTTTTCTGGGAGTGTTAATCTAGCTACAGGTATAACCCTGATTATTAACCCATTACCCCTCACATATTATTACATGACAGCCCTTGTATCCTCGCAAATATTTGCAGCGTAGCGCTTATAAAATCTTTCCATTTGTCGGAGCTGCATTGCCAACTTTAAACTACCATAATTTCCTTAAAAATGCTCGTATTTCAACCATCTTTTCACCAAAATATAAAGCAACCATTTTGGCTTACCCCATTCCCAATTTCACAAATGTTTTGAAACAAAGCATCACATTTCCAATGGTAAAACGAAGCCATGTTCGGATCGGTTAGGACTGCAGTAAAATACCAGTATTTTCAGCGTAGCTTCGTGTAAATAAGTCACAGTAATTTAGAAAATAATTAAAAATATTTATCGGGTGATTTTGGAACTCAAATATATATCATAATAAAGCTTACGTTGTTAGAAACACGAATATGTATTTCTCATCAAGATTGAACCATTATAAGTATGTCTACAACGCGATCAAATATTGGTGTTTTTGCATTTGGTGCGATATAGTGAACATGGCGCCATTTCGAAGTGCAAATTAATGCTGTCAAATGAAACTTCTTTATATTCTCTTAAAATAACAGCTAAACATTAAAATAAATTATACACGACGATTCCTCATACGGTTTTACATATAGTTATCTAGCTTTAATCACGATGGCACTGCTGCTATACGCCAAACGAATGACTTGTATGACGAAGCTTTTGACACCCAAACACGCGAAATCAGATTTGAGGGAGAGGGCTTAAGGCCGGTTTAGGCCGTTTTTAGGGGTAAAGGGTTAAGACCTTTTCTGTTTTATAGATTTCTAATTAAAGATGTCTAAGCAGACAATAAATACTTCAAAACCCAGGACGAAAACGTCATCAACGCCATGGTCTACAATTAGCAACTCTGTCACAAAAATTCAGTAACTACACGGGAAGTACTCACGGGTACACTCTGGCAACTCCCCAGAAAAGCTTCCATCTGATTGGCAGACGAGTGTTGTTGTGACCGTGTCAGGTGTGTAACCTTTAATGCAGCTCAGTGAGAGTTCCGCACCCACATCATATTCTATGGCTGTTGGGGAAACCGCGATGCCAACATCAAGAACAGGCACTGCACACTTGATCTCTGAAGCACACAAATTTCTGGGGTGTCTAGAAAATTTGGGAAATTTTGATGTATTATTCCCAATACTTTTGAATCGAAACCCTCAAATGTGTCAAGCTCCCACATAAAAGAGTAAAAATATTTCTGAACTACATACAAACCATGGAAATCAGCACATGAAATTTCGTCCTGGTGCCCTACAGATTAGTTGTGATAATGGCAAACAAAATAATTATTTTTTCTAATCCAGCACAAATTTAAAAAGCTTCCTCCCCTAGATATCAAGTTTACTTGTGTCTTGCTTACGTCTACGAAATCCTGTCTAGCTAGTTACTTCTATGCCCAATCTCTCTGTAGGGGAAGAGAATGGAAAAGACAAGCAGCGTATTTTGTAATAAGTTGGCAAGCAGCAGAACCTTACCTTCGCAATGAGGCATGTCCGTCCAGCTGCCATCGGCACGACACGTCATGTTTGTAGACTCAGATCCTGAACAGAAACAAGTTTTCTGTCAGTGCCTTCAGTATTACATGACTTAACCCTCTCGACGCCAGGCGTAAATTTACTATGATACCCCCTCAGTGCCAGACACGCATTTTTCGTGACGTGTTATTCACTGTGGGGGGCTTCAATTGTTATAGTCGAAATATGATCCTTTGTAGCTCTTATGTTTTTCATCAGAACATTTTCACATTTACACTACACATTCAGGAGACGGTCTAGTTTCTTATTTTCACCATTATAAATAAAGATATATACAGCATCAAGTAACATTTTGACAATTTCGAGTAATCGTCCATTCATTTGACAGCTTGCATGGTTGATTTTAAATGTCGTAGTATCAGTAGAAATTTTAAGTGCAGCGACTTTTTATCCAGGATAGACACAAAAACACCATAAACCATCCCTATTTCATAATAATATATTTTTACTTACAATAATACGCACCAAAAACGTGTTCAAACTTGATTTCTTTATATTCGTGGGTCTTTGACAGGGGATCATTCTATCACCCGACAAAGACATCATCCGATTTGATAGAAATACTCGATATCCAACGTCCACACTTATTGGGTAGTTTGCCAAACGCTTTTATTTGTGATCCGAATCCAAGATACAATAAGATGAGGCGTAGATGACGAATATGATAATTCTTCTTCAAAAATTTCTATTTTGTCACAATCTTACCGATTTCCGGGATGTCAGCCTTGCGCAGCACGCGGCGCTGCAATAGATTCGTAAGAGCGCTCTTGATAAAGGCTTATTGCATCATTTAGCACTTGTCAAAATTGTTATGCCGGCGATTGAACCTAAGAAAACCGCTTTCAAGGCTGAAAATTCGATGTTTTGATATGACCTTGAAGTCTAGTTTCACATTTCATGTTGGGCCTCAAAGCAAAGCTGGTTCCTTCACGTTTCCAGCAATGTATGACAAGCTATGGTTTTGCGAACGTAAATAAGAGTATTTCAGGATTCAAAATTGAAGCAGAAAATGCGTGCTAGGTTGTCAAATATTCGTTGTCACGAATAGAATTAAAATATTAACACTATACTGCTTATTTCCTTCTAGAAATATATTGAAATGTCAAGGTAATGTTGTTGTTGTTGTTGACAGACCGGAATTTGAGACTTGAACCACGAGTATTTAACTACGAATATGCCAGTCAAACTCGAACTGTTTTTTGAGTGAGTCTGTCGACTTTGTCGACTGTTGGCGTATAGACGTAATTTACGTGTGTCGACAAAAAGACGCTCCGTCATAATGAAACTAACGGAGATTTTTTCCAAAATGTAGTCAAGTCATTCAAAGCCTACAATATGCTTTCGAAATCAAATGCGCTGTTTGTGAAATTGAGTGAGCGATAGCGAAAGTAAATTCAGTTGGACAAAAATCATTTTATTTATTCATTTATACCCAAAACCACTGAAATCTGTACTCTAAATGTGTACAAAGCTGTACTCCCACATTCAGACCCTCAAATCTGTACGAATACAGCGACAGAGATGTGAACCTGTCCACGTGAAAAATCTTAATCTGACCCTTGGAAAATCTAAATTTTCAAGAAAAAATCTTAATAAAAATTGAGAATAATCTTAATAAAATCTTAATGTTTTATTAGTTTGGTATATACCATTATAAATACAAATAAAATATAAGAAAATATTAATTCAAATACTATTTGTACAGTGGTTACTAAAATTACAAAGTTATATTTGATGGTTTTATACTTACCCATAGTCCACATGTCCGTGATACAGATGCATTTCATGGCTGGTGATAATGGCCTATCACTTTGTAAAATCAATTAAATATTAACTAAAAACGTTTTGCAGCAGAAGCCATTTTTATTGTGGCAATGGGCATGGCTACAGCGCATATACTAGTGCCCGATGCTAAATGCATTTATCACAGCGCACAAACAACAGCGAGGGAACGCGTTTTATATGCGCTACATTAATTACTGGCGTGATCCAGCAAAACGGATTTTGTCTCATAGAATGGAGTTTGCATTATGTTAATGTCTGCCATGCGCCTAACAATTAAACATGCAATTTTAAGAAAAAGTGCATATTTTCTCTGAAACTAAATGATTCCCGTAATAAACCTATATCTCAGACGTAATCATTCAACAGACCTCAAAAAACGCAATTTTACGTTTTTTCCCCCTAAGTTCACATCTCTACGGCTACGTCCGTACTAATTGGCACCCCTGTTAAATAGATAGTGGCCTCCACGCCCTCGAAATTTAGCAACAAATGTTTATTCCCGCCCTCAGTTCCCTTAATTAAGACTCAATTTCTTAGAATTATATGTAGAGGACATTTTCCATAAGGTGAAAGAAACTTCATCAGCCATAACCAAATTTCTAGACAAATAAATCCATAATCCTACTGGTCTACGTTCACCATAGATCATATAATATTTATGACTCATAAGTAATATTTATCTTACGAAAATATAAGTAAGGGATGATGTATATTTTGTGACCCTTCGCAAAAATGGAACGATATTCCATTTCGAGCGAGGGGGGGTTTCAGTCAAGTTTTGGATACACCACTTTTTTTGTGGGTCTAATATTTCATCGCACGCGCTAAAACTTTTCATACCAGAATTCTAATATTTTCTATTTAATTGTGGCATTAAAAGGATACAGAGCAGATATCACACATTCATTAATATTATGATTCCATTACATGATGTACATTCCAGATATATAATAAGTATTATCTTATGGCATATATAAGTAATATTTGAATGAATATCGCGAAACACTATGTAGATCTCTGTCTATGCCAAATAGTAGCTCTAGTCTAGATTGCAGAAAAATGCATAAAATTTTCAAAAATTTTCGGGGGGGAGAACCCCTCGCCCCCACGCGCAGTAGGGGGGTGTCCTCACTCCCACACCCACCCCCCGCGGCACCGCATAGGCGGCGCCTATGGCGCCGCTATCTAGGCTTCGCCGAGTTCATTACATTTAACAATTTCATTTAAGATTTACTTGGCACAGCACATGAAATGTGCAAAAACACGATTATCGCAGAAAAAACGGCTTGTAAAAGAATGCTATTGCCACCTAATCAAACGAATAAAATTTATCCGACACGATTAAACACTAACACGTTTAAATAACGATGTAATTTAAGAAAAATGTAAAAAATATCTAACAAAATTTGTAACATCCTCCATAGCGAGGTGCATTTCGTCACCTAAAACGGGCTTACACGAGAAATGATGACGTATTACGCAAGTAATTAATGATTAGCCTTTATTACACACCGAAACATGTCAACACCGACCATACTGTGATGCGATTAAGAGTAGCGCTACACAAGCTCATTATCATAATTTATTCATATGTATGCTGGTTTCAGAGAATCAGCCTTAGTCAAGCGCGCATGATTGTTGCATATTGTTAATAGCGCTTTCGATAAACGATAATAGCAGACAGGTGGCAGGGCGATAATAAAGAGCATTATTGTTATCTTGATCTGGGGAGTTTCGATAGATATTTTAAAATACGTAGAATATTATGGGTTCAAAGTGTGATAATAATAATCAACATCAATACTTTGAATAATAGAACCTTCTGGGTGCAACCGGCTTGTGCAGGTAACAATATATTTTGATTTCTTTATGTGGAAGTTATGTCCTGCTGGTTCCTCTGATTTCTGGGTAAAACGCATTGTGTTGCTTTATTACGAGTGAAAATGGAGCGTTTAATGTATTTTAACATGGACTTAAATTCTCCCATGAAGTTAGATTTGGTCACAAGCTATTCCAGAATAAAATACATATATCACAACAACGACATTACTATATTTATTTGTTAGTGATGATAAAGATTAAATGTTGCAAAATTAAAGAACTGTCAAATTTTCGGAGCTGTAATGTAATTCAATACGATTTCCACCAAAAAACAAAAATCTTGAAAATCCGGGTGGCCGAATAATATGATATTTCTTCTTCAAAATGTTCAACTTTGTCACTCTTGCACAAAGCAACCATTTTGGAGAAAATCAGCCCAATTTCACAAATGTTTTGAAACAAAGCATCACAATTCCAATGGCCCATGTTCGATCGGTTAGACTTCTCAGTAAATATCATTCGTGTTTGCAGCATAGTTTGAACTAAATAAATCACAGTCATTTGAAAAAATAATTAAAATATTTATCTGGATGTTTTGGAACCTGAGTATATATCATAATCACATTTGTTTAAAAAACACGAATATGTATTTTTCATCAAGCTTGAACCATTATGAGTATGTCTACAACGCATATACATTGGTGTTTTGGTTTTGCCCGATGTGTCAAACATGGCGCCATTTCGAAGTGCTAATTAATGCTGTCAAATGAAACTTTTGTATATTCTCTTAAAATAAAAGCTAAACATTGAAATAAATTATACACCATGATTCCTCATTCTGGTTTTACATATAGTTAAAGTTGTTTTAATCATGATGGCACCGCCAAGCTAGAACCCAAACGAAGACTTGTATAACGAATTTTGACACCCAAACACGTGAAATCACTTTTTAGGCCGATTCGAGGGAGAGGGTTTGTCGACTTTGGGCTGTTTTGAGGGGTAAAGGGTTAAAACGACTTTTGTCGACATATGTTAAAAAAAGTTCCAATCATGAATGTTTTCAATGTTGATGGCGTTTGCTCTTTCAGACACATTTTTGTGGTCTAACCATATGACATCTGTCAAAAAAATTTGAGCTACCTCCATGCAAAGGTCACCAATCTGGCAACTTTATCTATTTCTTGCAGTGTCATTTTTCCGAACTATCCTTATTTTGTACTATGTGGCAGTGTAATTTTCAAAAGCCTGTTTGAGTCTTCCACACCCAAAATTCATCATTGGGGCGCATCTAAATTCCAACATCAAGAACAGGCACTTTTCAATGTGTGCTGAATGATTTAAAATTCTGGGGTCTTTAGAAAATTTGACATTTTTGTTTAAGAACCAATAAAATTTGAATCCCAAACCAGGACCAGCATTCTCAAAACATAAAACACAACATTATTTCTGGTAATACATACAAAACATGCCTGCCTCACAAATATCTGTTATTGCCCTTGAGAAGAGGAACCCAACAAACAAAATGTTTCACCCGACTGAATAGAACATTATTTGACAAAATGGCTGCTGCATTAAGGCATTGTTTGACCTACTGTCTTTTTTACATTCTCATACTGAAATCATTTTCTAATTATGTTAATTTAAGATGATTGATCTTAGCTGTTTACCGAATGGAAAATCCAAATAGGCTTTTTGTGAAAATTGTTCTGGTAACATTCGCCCATGGCGTGTGTTTAGAAGGTATGTACCGGGCAAATACATAAACACTCTAACCGACTCACAGCTGTTCAAGAGCAAGACTTCTGTCCAGTGCCTTCAGTGGTACATGACTTAACCCTCTCGGCGCCAGGCGTAAATTTACTACCCCCTCAGTGCCAGACACGCATTTTTAGAAGTGACGTGTTTATTCACAGTGGGGGGCTTCAATTGTTATAGTCGAAAAATGATCCTTTGTAGCTCTTATGTTTTTCATCAAGAACATTTTCACATTTACACTACACATTCAGGAGGCGGTCTAGTTTTTATTTTTCACCATTATAAATAAAGATACATACAGCATCAAGTAACATTTTGACAATTTCTTGTGTCGTCCATTCATTCCACAGCTTGGCGTTGGTTGATTTTTAAATGTCGTAGTATCAGTAAAATTTTAAGTGCAGCTTTTTTATCCAGGATAGACACAAAAACACCATAAACCATCCCTATTTCATGATAATATATTTTTACTTACAATAATGCAGCACCAAAAACGTGTTCAAACTTGATTTTCTTTATATTAAAGTGGGTCTTTGACAGGGATCATTCTATCACCCGACAAAGACATCATCCCATTTGATAAGAAATACCGATATCAACGTCCACACTTGTTGGTAGTTGCCAAAGGCTTTATTTGATCAATTCCAAGATACAATAAGATGAAGAGGTGTAGATGGCGAATAATATGATAATTCTTCTTCAAAAAATTTCTATTTTGTCACAATCTTTACCCGATTTCCGGGATTTCGGGATGTCAGGCGCTACAGTTAAATAACAAGCGCTCTTGATAAAGGCTTATTATCATTTTAGCCCTTGTCAAAATGTTATGCTGGCGATTGAACCTAAGAAAACCAAGGCTGAGAATTCAATGTTTCGATATGAACTTGAAGTCTAGTTTCACATTTTCATGTTGGGCCTCAAAGCAAAGCTGGTTCCTTCTACGTTTCCATGAATGTATGACAAAGCTATGGTTTTGCTTGACGTGAATAAAGGTATTTCAGGACTCAAAATTGAAGCAGAAAATGCGTGCTAGGTTGTCAAATATTAGTTTTAACGAATAAATTAAAATATTAACACTTATTTCCTTCTAGAAATATATTGAAATGTCAAAGTAATGTTGTTGATGTTGGCAGACCGAAATATGAGACTTGAACCACGAGTATTTAACTACGAATATGCCAGTCAAACTCGAACTGTTTTTTGAGTGAGTCTGTCGACTTTTGTCGACTGTTGGCGTATGACGTATTTCCTACGGTGTCGCGTCGAAGATGGTTAATTGTTTTAAAAGGCGGCTCCGTCCTAATGAAACTAACGGAGATTTTTTTCCAAAATGTAGTCAAGTCATTCAAAGCCTACAATATGCTTTAAAAAATCAAATGCGCTGTTTGTGAAATTGAGTGGCGATAGCAAAGTAAATTCAGTTGGACAAAAATCATTTTATTTATTCATTTATACCCAAAACCACTGAAATCTGTACTCTAAATGTGTACAAGCTATACTCCCCACATTCAGACCCTCAAATCTGTACGAATACAGCGACAGAGATGTGAACCTGTCACATGAAAAATCTTAATCTGACCCTTGGAAAATCTAAATTTTCAAGAAAAAATCTTAATAAAAATTGAGAATAATCTTAATAAAATATTAATGTTTTTATTAGTTTGGTATATACCATTATAAATACAAATAAAATATAAAAAACTTCAATTCAAATACTATTTGTACAGTGGTTACTAAAATTACAAAGTTATATTTGATGGTTTTTATGCCACCATAGTCCACATGTCGTGATACAGATGCATTTCATGGCTGGTGATAATGGCCTAATACTTTGTAAAATCAATTAAACATTAACTAAGCGTTTTGCAGCTTGCCGAAGCCATTTTTATTGTGGCAATGCGCATGGCTTTAGCATATACTAGTGCCGATGCTAAATGCATTTATCACAGCGCTAAACAACAGCGAGGAGCAGCGGGAATGCTCACGCACATTAATTACTGGCGTGATCCCAGCAAAACGGATTTTGTCTCATAGAATGGAGTTAAGCATTATGTTAATGTCTGCCATGCGCCTAACAATTAAACGTGCAATTTTTAAGAAAAAGGGAGATTGCATATTTTCTCTGAAACTAAATGATTCCCGTAATAAACCTATATCTCAAGGGCTAAAAAACACCCAAAAAACGCAATAAGAAATTTCACATACTTCCTTCTTTTTTAAATACCTCTTAAATGAACGCGGCCTACAACCACAAATGTCACATTTTTAATATTTCATCTTCCTTTCCGACTCAATTTCTTAGAATTATATGTAGAGGACATTTTTCCATAAGGTAGAAAGAAACTTCATCAGAAATAAACCAAATTTCTAACAACATATCCATAATCCCTGTGTTACGTTCACCATAGATCATATAATATTTATGACTCATAAGTAATATTTATCTTACGAAAATATAAGTAGATGATGTATATTTTGTCACCGGAAATAAAAAGCGAATGTCCAAGTTTTGGATACCACATTTTTTTGGTAACAAATGCACAAAGCCAAAATTCAATTTTTTCTATTTAATTTGGCATTAAAAGGATACAGCGCCCTATCGGCTTCATTAATATTATGATTCCATTACATGATTGACAGATATATAATAAGTAATATGGCATATATAGCCATATTTTGAATGATAAGTTTTCTTGCTATTTTTCTATGCCAAATAGTAGCTCTAGTCTAGATTGCAGAAAAATGCATAAAATTTTCAAAATTTTTCGGGAGAACCCCTGCCCCCCCGATGAAATCCTCCCCCACCACATTAGTACTGTCAGCACCCCATGCCATCCTACATTTCGCCGAGTTCATTACTTAACAATTTCATTTCAAAATTTATTTGGCAGCACATGAAATGCAAAAACACGGCTCGCAGACAAAAAGCGCTTGTAAAAAGAATGCTATTGCCACCTAATCTAATTTAAGAAAAAAATCCGACACGTTAAACACTAACACGTTTAAATAACATGTAATTTAAGAAAAATGTAAAATATACTAACAAAATTTGTAACATCCTCCATGGCGAGGGCAATTCCACCAAAGCGGGCTTACACGAGAAATGATGAGCGTATTACAAAAGTAATTAATGATTAGCCTTTGTTACACACCCGGGCATGTCAACACCGACCATACTGTGGCGATTAAGATAGCGCTACACAAGCTCATTATCATAATTTATTCATATGTGCTGGTTTCAGAGAATCAGCCTATCATCGCCCAAGTTGGCGTTATTTTAATAGCGCTTTATTTCGATAATTTGGACATTAATCTATAAGGCAGTGGTATTAATAAAGAATATTATTCATTGTTAATCTTGATCTGGGGAGTTTTAAAACACTGGAAAAGCACTGGATGCACTCTTTTATTGTCAAAAATCAATATTCATGAGCAGCTATAGACTAATGTTGGTTCATATACTGTGATATTGAATACTATAAAAATGGACCTAATACATCCCAATATGGACCATTTGGGGCCACAAAATAGGTTCTTGTGGTCACCATTTCCAACCGACATGCCAAATCCATTCTCAAACGAGGTGAGGGGTAACAACCGACGGACGGACGGATGGGCACGGACGGATGGGCGCAATTAACAAGCCAGTGTTATTTTTTGATTTCTAACAATATTTTTGATTTCTTTATGTGGAAAATGTCCCTGCTGGTTCCTCTGATTTCTGGGTAAAAAATTTGTGTTGCTTTATTATAAAATGGAAAATGTATTTTTAACATGGACTTAAATTCTCCCATGAAGTTAGATTTGGTCAAAACTATTCCAGAATAAAATACATATATCCAACAAACATTTACTATATTTATTTGTTAGTGATGATAAAAGATTAAATGTTGCAAAATTAAAGAACTGTCAAATTTTTAGTTCCGTAATTCAATACGATTTCCACCAAAAAACAAAAATCTTGAAAATCCCTTCTAATAGAAACATATATAAATTTACTTTGAAGCAACCTCTCTACCCGCCCCCCAAGCTCACAATACAATCATTTAGCACGGACAAAGTTCGCCTAAATAAATAGAAACTAAGCATAGATAGTGACCAATTTTTTACTTTGGTAACCATTATAAGAAAACTCGCCAAATGGCCACGTCGGTCAAACTCATTGTAATGGAACTAGTTTCCAGAGAACACCATCGCCGCACTTTGTTGGATTAAATAGCAGAGCCGTGATTGGTGGGGCGGAATCGAATCTGAACTGCATTAAAATTTTTTTTTGAACTAGGTTAAAATAAAAAGTGCGATTATCATAATCGCAATTGTTTGAAAATTACATAAATATAATATCTAATAAAAAACACACGTACGCTAGCTCAATTTTTTAACTTTCACAAACTAAACTAGAGCTTTTGCAACAAAATGCAAATACTTGATAATAGTGATTTTTTTTTTTTACTTTTTTTGTATTTTCCCCACATTATGCATCATATTTGGCCAAATATTTATTTTTTATATTTTATTTACCCCCCTGCTGGGTTTAGTGTTGAACTATGTACTAACATTTAGCATATAAAATATCTGTACCCCTAATAATTACTTTTTAGCCCCAAAAAGTCGGTCATCCAATATTGACCTAAAAAGTAGGACTTAGGGCCTTGAATATTTCATTTTACATGACCTCTTAGGATAAAATAATGTTAATGTACTTATTTACAATACCCTGCGCGTGTTGTCCATATTGCTTGGATAATTTAACGTATATATCGGCATATCATCGCTCATCCCACTATCGCCGATTATCGATGGCTTTCATAAATATCAATGGCTTTGTCATAATACAAAATAAATCCTTGATTAGACATGTGTCATTGTTTATGTATGGTTTGGTATGATTTCATTTACTTGCTCTTTTTGACTAGTTCACTAGTTTTCCCAATTTTGCTAATTGATTGCTAATTAAACATAAAACATGTCGTTTTTCCAGGGGATTGAGCTAATTTTCCAGGGTAGTTTTCTTCGATAATAATCAAATTGTGGTAATTCTTGAATTCAAATAAAAATGTAAAGACGAGTGCACACCTTACACAATGTACAAAAATGTACTTGAAATAAAAAAAATATAATCTTACCAAGGTGGTAACTTACCTTTAAGTAAGATTACATATGAATAAAAACCTTATAATCCTTCCTGCACAGATGCAATTTAGAGTAATCTATGTAAAGAGGATCTCTAGATCATAGACTATGCGTATGCAAAGTTTATTTGTTGACACAGACTGCATACTTTGCCAATATTTCAACATTGAATATTTAAATGACATCCGGTCAATGTGTTCGATTTTGTGATCATCCGGCGACAACTATGAAAATTTCATACACATCCACCTAGTCAACACATATACACTATATTTTCTTAACCTTTTTATTATTTCCAGACGTAAATGTGCATACCCCCCTCCATGCCACGACTGAGAAAATATTTCGCGTAAAAATACATCTTCAATGTTGACTGTTTTGACCGGATTTCGTGGTTTTCAAGAATTATTGCCGAGTATAAAATAATAGGAATTTCAACACGTCAATTTGGGTACGTGCATAAAATCCCATTTAGTTTCAGATTTTCACCATTAGGTGGTCATTTCACTTGATCTTTATGTCAAAAAAATTATCTAAACTAACATCGTAAGCAATGGCTGATTCGAATTTGACAGGCCGGCATCAGATTTTACACTGCTTAGTATCACAGCTTATACTAATCGTAGCAACATTTGATTTCGGCTACAAACCAAACACAGCATAAATCATTATATCCTTTTAATGATACATGTTGACGTACAATATTTTGCTCTAACCCTCTTATTGCTTCCAGACGTTTAACGTGCCGCGACCGGGAAATTATTTTGCGTAAAAAAAAACATCTTCATGTTCACAGTTTTGACTGCAATTCGTGTTTATAAGAATTATTGCAGAGCCTAAAATAATAGGAATTTCAACATGCCAATTTGCGTACGTGCATAAAATCGCATGTATTACAGATTTTCACCATTAGGTGGTAATTTTACTTGATCTTCTTGTTTAAAAAAATATCTAAACTAACATTGTAAGCAATCGCCGATTCGAATTTGACAGGCCGGCATCACATTTTAAACTGCGTAGTATCACAACTTATACTAATCGTGGCAACATTTGGTTTCGGTTACAAACCAACCACAGCATAAATCATCGTATTCTTATAATAGCACACATTTACTCACGATATTTTGCTCCATAAACGCTTGCAAACATGACGATACTAAATGTCAGCCACTCAATTTTCATTTCTTGGAAGTCCGATTGTAAGTGTCAATTGTTTCGTAAGACATATTACTTCTTCGACGTCCACACTTGATCAATAGTTTGCCAATCCCCTCTCTTTTCATCCGGATTATAAGATATAATTAGATGAGGCACGGGAGACGAATAATACTAAGATTTTTGACCAAAAATATGAGAACCTGGTCAGCGGCCATGACAGTGCTTTACCTTGTGGAGAAAACTAGGTCGGTGATCGCTGATTGGTCAAAAACATGGTTCAGCCTCTATCAAGCGCGCAGCGTTATGTCAGATTCATAAAGGACCAAATGGTATTGGGGCTTGTTGCATGGTAGCCTAAATCTAATGTGTTTCACGGCAATTCGAGCCAAGAATACTACGTTGACAAAGGTAAACTTACGGTAGAAAACGAAAGTGGTGCATACAAATGACGTTGGCAAATCGAGTTCGTTACACAAACACAGGAAATGACACGGGATTTCATAATTTTTGACTGATTTAGCTCTCCTTTCTATTCAGTTTATTTGAATGCCAGAATTAATGCTCAGTACAATCAAACAAATCTAGAAATCAATTGGATAGGCCCTAACTATTCCACACTTTTATGATGAAAGTTGCAATCATGAAGCTTCTACTAATGACAGGATATCAGATTCATACTCGACCACTTAGTGGCACTATCTTGCCGTGAAGATTTTTATGATGAATCTGAATACTTGTAATGATGACAAAAATGACTGATGTACCGCTGTAGAAGATAAGTGTGAGGTGCTGATTCCTGTAGACTGCGGTGACCGCTGCGCCAGTACCAGCACTCCACTGCAGCCCACCACTGAGCACCGGTCCCACCTCGTAACTTGCAGGGTTGACCAGCGCCGCACCAACACTGATGTTCCACTCGCCACTCCAAGCCAGAGTAGTTGTCTCTAGCACAATTACAAAGCCTTCATCACCTAGCTGAACCAGAGCTACAGGTTCAGGCTCTGAAAGAACACAGAGAAACATTAGGTCTGTTTGCATAAACATTAGTTTACAAAGAGCGTGTGTGACACTACAAATTAATCAATGCTATTAAATGACCCATGAATTTAAGTTCATCATGTTGTGAACATTGCTCTCTTCCCTCACCTTGTATCCGGTAACCATCATCACAAGAGACGTGCACCACATCTCCGGTGATGTAGTGCTGATCTGTGCTTGCTGAGTAATCCGGAGAGAATGAAAGAGCCGGCTGGCCTGTATATAGCTTACACTCTGCTCCTGGAAACACAAGACACCCGCCAAGGGAAAGTTTCAACAACAAATGATAAATATTTTGTCATTAATGGACATCGGTGTAAGTATTGATATGGATGATTTTTTCTCCAGTCTACAAGGCTCATGACAAACACATGATTAAAATTTACCTGAATCTGTTATCCTTGGTTTAAAAACAGACAGTAGTGCTGAGAAATTAAAATATTTATCATATTATACTATTCGTCTGGCAACTATACTGTGACTGGAAACTGTTTCTAACAGCAGTAGTTATCACTCCAGTATAAAATAAATATGATGTAGAATAGTGAAACATGTTTTTAAATACATAGAATAGTATTTTGACAAAAAAAGACTGTTGATTGAATATATATGCTTGAAAAAAAAATTTCCATAGCAAAACATTCACTAGAACTTAGAGAAAAAACCTCAGTAAAAAAATGAAAGTGGAATATCACAATACCTGGCGAGTGAACTTACGTGTGCACTCTAGGTCTGACCCTGATAAACTCTTATCTGCCCTGCAGGATCTAATATCGCTGCCTCCCGTGATCTCAAAGCCAGCCTCGCAGCTAAATTGGAGCTGTGTGCTGTACGTGTATGGAGGTTCAGTGATGAGCATCACATGATCACCCAGTTTTGGGGCATCACATGTGATTTCTGAAACAGCAAACAGAATTTTAGTTTGTGATTAATTCATTTTATTGACGCACATGTCACTCAAAATTGGAGAATAATCTGGGCTCTGGGGAACACAATGAACAGGATTAAAGACGCATCAAATAAATTCTCAATTTTAAAAACTGCTTCTCATCTTAATGCCCCGAATGCCTTATTTGTGATCCGGCAATGTTTTATGTGAGAGGCAAAGTAAAAGATTTCCCCACAAAAAATGTGAAATGTCAGTACATATGAAGAAAATGCACTAAAAATCCAAAATAAAATGAAGAAAATGAATACACACAGGACAAGTAAGTACGTTGCTCATGTAGGAAAATAGACAACCTTAATACATTAAATCAAAATATAATCAAAATCTTGTTGATTTCTCTCAAAATTAACATCGAAATGTGAAGTTTAAGTTTTCATTGACAAGCCAATATGAAATAGAAATCACCAGTATTTTTATACAAATTGTAATACTTGGTCAAAATGGATCGTTCTGAGTTTTGTGGTTGCAATATTGCGACCTTGGCAGTCGGCCTATATATAAGACATTAGT
>CM032667.1:48108141-48144014 GCA_019095985.1 Streblospio benedicti
TTTACAACCAAAGGTGAGTTTTGTGTTAAACTCGTACTCTTCTTGAGGTTCCGGCGACAATTGGTGTACACTGTCTCCGAAACTAGGCGCTATGCAGTATACTCCTGAAACAAATTACGGTATATTTGTAGAAAAAATAGTTGAGGCCTTTGCACACAATCTGTACTATAAAAATATTTTGCAAATCTTTTCATGATGCCACGGTTTTCTTTACTTGTACAAACATTCTTCAGCGTCCGAAACGGACATCTACGTGCAACCAAATTAGCGGCCTTTACATGCAACATAAATGGCCACTATGCTCCTTGATTCAAATGTTTCTGTGCCTTGTTATCATCAAACACAACATATTTAATGCTCTTGTATAGTGTGGTGATGTGTTTCACATATTAGTGCAAACTTCTTAAATTTACTGAAATCCTGTGTTATGTATGTAATTGGCTATGGTTTCCATACGTGAATGTTGCTTATACTGGCCATTCTGATGCCAAGTAATCGCCTATACGTTATCATATTATCCATGGCATGTGGCCGTGTAGCGTGACTGATGCAATCTGCTCAATGTTTGGTTGGACCTACATACAGCTATTTTGGTTGTAATACACTAAGAGGGACGTTTCGGACAATGATTCTTACTTGTACAAACGGTGTCTTCTCCACTGAAACTTTTATCTTGCCGACAAGTGCGCTTCACATCTCCACCAGTAACTTCGTACCCCACTTCACAAATAAAACTTAGCTCTGTACCAAAAGCATACTGAGCGGCAATTGCAGAGTCTTGGTGCACATGGTCACCTATTGATGGGGCATTACATAATATTTCTGAAACAGATAAGTTATCACAACTTGATAAGACTTCAAAGAAAGAACTATTAAGAAATTCTATTATGTAATAATGTACTTTTACCAGGGTACAAATTCATTTTACTAATGTAATCATCATCTTCATTAAATTTAAGAAATGTAAATACTTTTTTGTATGGCACATCTTCAGACGACAATTTTTTTTTATAACACTACATGAATAAAATAAAATAAAATGGAATTTATACCCTTTCAATCATTTTTTCAGCTATATATGTATTTTTTTAAATCCATAACAGATACATTCTAAACTAATCTGTGTAGTTAACACAAAATTATGTCATACAATATATGAGTGTTTTGTAAACAAATTTTCAATCAATAATTCATCAATAATCTACCTTAATCGAGAAAATTCCAACTACTTACGAGAGCATATTGTATCATTGCCAGACAGAGTTTTATCATCTTGACAAGTTCTTTCCACATTTCCACCAGTTATTTCATACCCCTGATCACATTCAAACTTTAGTTCGGTACCATACTGGATTTCACCAAGATCACCGACGACTAAAACCTTCTCACCAAGATCAGGTACGCTGCATGTTTTTACTGGAAAAAAGCATTTCAGTGATAAAATGGATAAAATTCATTGACCATTTAAGTTTTTTATTCAACAATATAGCAGTATCAAAAAAGGCCATGTGATGGAGTGTGTGAGTTTTCTTAAACAAATATATTCTAAAATGTGTCTGTGGCACCATCTTGATCGGATCCTGAAGAGTTAATACCTGTGCACCTAAGTTGATGAGCCCATTCCGTTGTTTCTAGACAGTAGTTCTCAACAGTGTCTGGAAAAAAAGAGATCAGAGAAATGAGAATGGCAATCCCCTTATTCAACAATCTAGTGCAATCAAGTGACCTTGGTTCGAATGAAAATCTTGTTGTATCATAATCCATAGGTCTCAAAGTTTACTTAAATTTGAAAAATCAATTAGTTTTTAATTCAAATTTTAGCATTTTATTCTCTGTGCCATACCATTGTGATACAGTCTTATGTTCTTTATACTATTACTATCTTTAAAATCCATCAAATGCCTTGGCCTGTGCAGAATACTGATCAGATGATTAAAATCTGACAATGTATACTTACCCTCTTCCCACCACGATGTATCATTCACAGTCTCAGGATCCCACTCGTAGCCGATTTCACATGATACGTTGACAGTTTGGTTGGGGATGAAGGTGTCATTGTCACCAGGAGAGAAGACTGTGCCTGGACCCGCTGCAGTCTTGTACTTAAACAGACTGCAGTGAGGTGGCCCCTCGACACCAGGGACCCAGTCTGAAAGCAGCAGTAATATAAAATTACATCGATATCACGTGGGGGGAGGAGGATCAAGGGTTACTTGGAGGTTAGCTGGATGCAGTCGCCAGAGTCTCGACATATGTCCAAGTCTCGTCACATCACTTAAAATGTACGTAAGACAACCTGCTAATTGTTGAAATTCTGGCGGCTGCATCTACCATGATTGGAACAGCACCAGGGTCAGGATTAGGTTGAAAAGTGCTACTCATCAGCAGGACGAGTAAACCTCAAATATCTACTCGTCCTGCAAAAAAGGATGAGTTGCTAAAACATTCTACTCGATCTCCACAAGTTTTTACCAGTCAATGAGCGAGACGAGTGGCTAATCCTGACCCTGAGCACCATTTAAATTTGCATGCACATGCCATGTGACATGGGTCATGGCTAGCCACTTAATTGATACGAGTAAATGTGTTTCTGAATTAAAATATGTTTCCAAATAAAATATATAGATCTAAACAAGCTCTTTTCTGTTCAGACCTAATTGCTGTGATCAATGCATTAGTCTCGTGATTTGGTTTGTTTATCTAAAAATTACCAGAATTCATGGATAAAAAACAAGCCCTAGGGCCTAGACTATCATCGTCCTATATCACGACTATACACGTGACGCAGTATATAGTTATCAAGTTGATATAAATAAGAACGTGTAAAGGCAGTGTGAGTGATCAAGCCGTGAAAACCAACGATGTAGGCTAAAGTTCTAAGAGGCTTGAGGTGTTGAGGGAAGCGCCATTAAAAACGCAATGTTGTCAGCTTAGACTGCGGCGTTTGGCTATTACACTTATGCTAACTCCCCTATGAGATTGATATTGAGATAATATAAAATATAGTGTACAAAGCAAATTATCTTTACTTTAGAGTGTATTGTTTAAATACGCATTTATTGTTTCGAATGCAAACCACCTGCTTCCACGACCACGACCACGACCACGTGTCGTTAAGCGTCTCATAAAAAATGATTGATCCAGACGCTGTCACTTTGCCACAGATTCTGCAACATTTACACGGTTGTTTCCTCCCGCTTTTCTTTCTCATTATATAGTATCAGTTTCACTTACCTGCAAACATGATAACTACCCAAAGTGTTAAAAAGGGCCACCCTGTAAGCGTAAAAGTCCATTTTTGTGGCATTTTCTTCCAGAATTTGCGACACCACGCGCACTGCCTCTTCCACGAAAAGTTTTATCTACGTCACAAGATGACGTATTAACGGTTTGCATTTTTAACCCACCAGTTGCCATCCATAACCGTAACCGAAATTTATAACTAACTTGAGACTATTACCATCAGTGAGTATGGCGGATTCCCTTGTTAGAACTGTAATGCCACATAATCTGACATAATGGCCATATATATACCCTCATATCCGCAACAAGTTTCACATGTATGTGACTATTCTCATCAATAAAGCCTTAGTGCCCTGTGAGAAAGGTAAATTATATTTCTAAATGTTCCCCGACGTGTATAGGTTTGTCGGTGAGCACTTCTGACTTAAGCTCAGTGGCCAGACTTGTATAATTTTAATTATGTATCCTTAGCCTCAGTGTGTAGACCCAAAAGCAATACGATTTAATTTATTAATGTTATGAGAATGGCTGTCATTGAAATATTTAGTGCACCATCATGCTAGAGTACCAATCACACAATTCAGCCATACACACAATCCGGCTGTGTTTTAAACATTTTATTTCACTACACTATATATCCACCATGACTACGTTATTGTGAATACAAGTCTTTCACGCAGTTGAAATAATGAAAATGTATTGTCTACAAGATTTTGACATGAACACATGACATAATTGTCGTAGTACTTGAAACAACAGACAAATCATGTGTATAGCCAAATTGTGCGATTGATATTTTATATATTTACATGATTGGCAACGTCAAATAATTTAGATAGAATGGTTTCTTTCAGATAGGACTATCTATTGTTCGTAATAAGCCCCTTTCTCTCCAATGTTCAACAGTACATCTATCATACATTAACGTATGAAAGTTTTGCTTAGTTGTAAAAAGTTATTGCATTTTTTATAATCATTTAGTAATGCACACAAACATGACAAAATTTAAAAAATTGAAAGATGGGTGCACCTGCTCAGTGAAATTCATGTCAATTTTGCATGCATATTTCCACCAATATATGGAACGTTTGAAACCAGCCGGCCCAGGCAAAAGTCAGTAGGCACCGGACTACTGGGTAGGCTCTATTTCGTGTACTGCCGTTAATAACTGGGATAAGGAAAGAACGATTTATATTTTATCCGAGTTAATAATTAGAGAAAGATAAATACCACGCCATAAAAGTCCAGTGATAAAACCGTTAAAACATATGAAGCTGCAATAAAAGTATGATTTTTGTTACAGGTAATATCAAATTGTACATAACAAGTAATTTATCCACCGAATGTTAAATGTAGTGTTTGCCATAGGACCCATATATAACCAATGGTATGTCCAGCAAAAAAGCGAAAACAAAACACCACTTTATGTATTTTGCCGTGACCTGGTGATCTAACATAAAACACATAGTATTTTCTCGCTGATTTTAAAGAGTAGATTATATACAATTACCATACACATAAATCGGAAACAACATCATTTGTTATTGATAGTAGCTTTATATTCAGGGGACACATAACATTTAAACATAGGTCTAGCACTTATCGACAGTGAATGTATAGTTAGTTAGTCCATGTACTATATGCAGTACAAATATATATTATGTGTGTACACTTTTGCTAGTGAACGATGTAGATTAATTTAATGCACTTTTAATGCAATGTAATGCAAAGAGCAGATGTAAAAATTAAATTTTTGCAGTTATAAGTATGAACGAAACTCAATCTCATAAATGTATTAGTCTATCACGTCTTGATAACATAGATGTAGACAGTCGATCGTCTGAATGAAATCTAGATCTATAGATAATAATTAATATAATTATTAAGCAACATGTTTGTGAGCAGGTCTGTCGGTACATTTATTGAGTTTACTTTTCATAATTAAAAGAACTTAAGAGTTTAACCATTCTCTCATCTCTCCAGAGGAAATCAGCAGTAATGTGAATGACTGTTCTGCATACATAATGGTCTCTAACGTGCAAAGGCCTACGCTCACTGTCTTCGGGACAGTGCTTTACTTTGTCCGACTGTTAAATACGCTGGACAGCATACAAGCAGACTCTGGTAAGTGCGATACTTAATATTCTTTAATTTTGACACAAGTTGTTATATAAAACAATATGAAAATATAATAAACGTGTATTTTCATTGATTATCATACTTCAGAACTGCCTGATAATCATAAAAAAACGTATCATACCTCTTCGAACTAATCATAGTATTTCCATGAGTTCAATACCTCTTGAAATAAAACGTTCAAATTTGGCATTTTTACATACATAAGGCATCGACCATTTGATCTCAGAGGGGTGGCCAGCTATTTTCACCATAGCTTCAATTATTATTTTTTTTCATTTTTTTTTCATAAAATTTGACATCTAATTATTTTTTTCTTAGATTACTGAACCTCAATTATTTTTTTAATATGTAACATGCACGTTATATAAAACATCTTGACATTTTTTTTTTCATTTTTCTAGCCAAATGAAACATTATTATTTTTTTCATCAATTTTCAGCCTTGCGTTATTTTTTCAATATTTTTGCTGCCCCCCCCCCCCCGCCCTGTCCCCCCATCTGAGATCAAATGGTCGATGCCTAATGCCGATCATTCATGTCTAGCAGTAAATTGTTGTCAATTTGCCAATGAAAGTGTTCTGTCCAGTTCTAGAAAGACATTTTATTGCACACCGTGCCAGTAATTGTGTGCTTCTTCACCACTTTGATACAGGTTCAGACTGTACCAGCAAGAAGTTTATGAAGCAACATGACTCAAGCGAGGGAGTGACAAGTGATTGCCCCATGCTGCGAGGTCACTGGGGCGTCATGTCGGCCCAGGAATGTGCTGAGAGAACGCAACAGGTATAGGTTTTGTGGCCGTGAGTTGAAATTGCTTCGGGGAGTAACAAAAAATAAACAAGACAAGCATTTTCATACTTACGATGAGAAGATTATGAGGGTGAACCTTCCAAATGAGCTATAATCTGTATCTGTATCCGTATAAATACACTGCTAAAAGTCCATGAGGCACTTGGGAGCGGGAGAGAGAGCAGCAATCCTGTTACTGCATGCTCTGTAGCATGTCATCCTGGACGATGTCCAATAACAATGACTGGACGGTGTTGTCTTCCAGCTGGTTCCAGTCTCTAACAGTTCTTACAAAGAACGAGTTCCGGTACTGCGAGAGTGTGGAACAATGAACGGTCTGCTGTTCGTTCTTGCAGAGAAACGAACGATATTGTCACTCTGAAAGTCTGCAAATGTCTTGGCCCGGATGGGCCATTTGCCTGGTCTTACTGGGGTGAGAAACGAGTCTGGAGGTAGGGCCAGAACCATCCCATTCATCACCTTGCGCAGAAACGTTAGCCGTTTCTCCTGTTTCCTCGATTGGAGAGTTTCGAGTTCAAGACCGGCGAGCATTGACATGACACATCCTGGTGCTCTGGTTCGGTAGTCCCCTGTGATGAATCTGGCTGCACTTCTCTGTATCCTTTCTCGGCGATCAATGTCAGACACAAGGTAGAGATCCCATGCAATAGCGCTGTACTCCAGCACTGAGCGTACAAGTGCGATGTACGCTGTCTTCTTGCATGGCTTCGGGCACCTCCCTAGGTTTCTGCGGAGGAAGCCTAAAGTCCTGTTGGCACGTTTCGTCACTTTCGAGATGTGGTTGGACCATTTCAAGTCCTTCGACAGTTCCCCACCTAGGTAAGGATGGGCGTCGGCATGATCAAGTATACGGTATCGTCCAACTGGTAGAGGTAGGGTCTCTTTCCGCGCAAGGAAAGGATGTTGCACTTTGCGGCATTGAAGCGCATACCCCATTTTGTTGCCCAGACCTCTAGGTTCTTGACGTCCTCTTGGAGTTTGTGCTGGTCTCGAATGCCTCTGATGGTACGGTAGAGGAGGCAATCATCAGCGAACAGGCGGACTTGTGATGACACACTGTCTGGGAGGTCATTCATATGGCATAAAAACAGCAGAGGGCCGAGGACGGTGCCCTGTGGGACTCCTGAGTCCACTGGGACTTCGTCGGATTGTTGACTGTCCAACACAACCTTCATTGACCGTTCTGTAAGGAACGACGTTAGCCACATAAGTATCAAACCTTTCACACCATAGTACTGGAGTTTAAGAAGCAGTTTGCGATGTGGTACCGTGTCGAACGCCTTTCGAGAAGTCAGTATAATTCATTGATGATAGGCTTGATATCCACCCATCACAGGGTATATATAGTATAACAAGTTTATACTTTAGATGGGCAAAATGCTCCTGTTGTGTGTCTATTGGCGATTTTATAACAAAAATAGCATAATGCGGCTGACATGTTGAAGTACATATATCCATGGCAATAAGATTGGGATCATGTTCATGTGGCATTTGGCTCCCAATGTCAGGAAAGGTGCCACAAATGTTTTTCCCTCTTCCCTCAAACCATCGGTAACAAAAAAACTGTTTATTTTTGATAAAGTGTTTGTTAAAAACAAGATGGTTTCCATAGGAAACGAAAATGTGAAAATATCGCTGGATTTGCCGCCGTTTACGTAGTACCTGTTAACTGCTGAAAAAAAAACTATCAATGTTTGCACTGTGTACAATTCTTAAATCTTTTCTTTACTGTAAAAATAAAACTTGGTACATCGTTTATTTTGAAGCTTATCTTTTGATTAGTCCCTGAAATTAGTCACGGTAAAAGTCGTCTTCTATGTACAATGAATAATCTAGAAAAGATCGCTGCTTGGGATGATGGTATCATTCTGGTCTCACAACCTTGGGGTCGTGGGTTCGAGTCCCGCCAGGGCCACTTGATATAGTCAAATGGAAGCTTAGGGTTGTAAAACCTGTCTTCAGCTATATCTATCGTTGGTAGAAATATGCTTGCTAAAAAGACGTGTGTGAGAGAGAGAAGTATAAAAACTAGAAAAGATCATTTATGAAGTAAGACACGGATTTATGTTGTTGACAAGCCACCAGTACAAATAAGCAATACCGTCTGGGTCAAAGTGAGATGTCTGAGGTCATCAAATCATGATAGAGCTGAATGCCTATATAAGTTATAGCTACACTTACCTGGTGCAAAGTGGCAGGAGATATCCTCCACCCCCCCGGATACCCAGCCGCTCACACCAGCATGGTCAAGCGGAAATGCTTGACGATGACACTATCGACCTCCAGATTTTTAGACAAGAAACTTAACGGTTTAAAAGACACACACACAAGATAGTAAGACACGCTACGCGTTGACACCACCGTCAACACAGCCGTCATTGGATAGACTCTAGGAAATAAGAAGACTCACCTTGTTTCACCCCCGAATGGGGAATTCTTAGATTAATAAATGAAAATCTGAACATATTTTTTCTGACCTGGTTGAGTCAAGCTGTTGTCCCCGAACACATGTTGGAGTCCATAACATTTAGAAAACAATAAATATATTGCTCATTTTTCGTGGGATTTTGAATGCCATTTACGCTTTCGATGTTTTGAGCAGCCCAAAACCTCGGGAGCGTAAAAGAGTGGACCGATCGATAATCTCACTGGAAATATTTTGGCGGTGTACAATCAGCGACCGTTCGGCGCACGTAAAGCGGCAAATGAATACTGGGTCTGCGTAGCCGGCAGATGCTTGGTTAGCGTAGATGAAAAAATCTGAATATCCGACAGATTTTTATCAGCTGGACGTACGTTGCCCGTGCGTCTGGAGCGGTGGGAGGACGGGTGGTGAATGCTGTCAGAATGAGACGGGTGCTGTCAGGACACGAACGGGTGTTGGGTCGAATGGAGGTGGATGTTGTTAGGACAGTGGTGGGTCCTGTCAGGCCGATAGGTGAGGGTACCAGGACAATACAGATGGTGTAGACCTGTACTATGGAATATTTGTTGTTGATTAGTGCACGAGAAGATTGCAATTTGTTGAGCTAATTGTCTAAGGTGGAATATAGCAGTTGGCCTCATTGTGTTGTTGCACTCTCACTATACTGCCGAATTACTGCTGTCCATGGGCACTTTATATTTTCTATTCCTTTATCAATTAACACAATATCTTGGTAAAAGTCGATCTTTATTCTTATTTAGATTGGATCTACACTATGAGAATCATAACCATTTATAGCATTAGATTTGTTAACAACGGGGAAAATATGTGTTAGGTACGTCATCATTGTGCATTACTGTGCCCCCTGCAGGAAGATGGAGACACCTTCAACTATCTGGGCGGCACCTACGGCCACTGCTTCAGCAAACAGTGTGGGGCCGACGGGGACCTGATGATCCTCAAATGGCTGCCTGGCCATGAAGTGTATACGCTACAGTGCACCCCGTCAGGTAAACACAACCACACACTTGATCTAGCGGGTATACCGACATTTATCACTAACTACATTGCACATACTATATAGATGTATTGTAATTGGTGCACTTGGGTTGCAAATGGTGGTAGCTATTCATAGCGTTAGAGTCCCAGTATTTAATAGCTTATATACCCTATGAAATAAATACCACAAAGCTTCCACCTTTAATCAAAACGAGCTTAGTTATGTTTTCCTTTGTTATGTAAAATACTCCACACGTCCAAATAATGTTTGGTAAAGAGCCTCTGTATTAAAATAAAAAATCATGTGCGTGAATTTGACCCGTAGTCACGGAGAAAGAATCCTGTCAAGTGCTTTGTTTCCTTTTGCAGAGCGCGTTCACTCAGACGCGATGGGTGAGCAGAAGCACGGGCTGCGTGGTCACCTGGGTGGGGACTTTGACCGTGCGTTCCCCCCCCTCCGCTGCCACCCCCGCCCCCTCTACGCCGCCACACGCACCCGCCCGCCGATAGACATGCCGCGTACACTCGCCTGTACAACCAGCTCATGGTGGGTCTCATGAAAAATTTAAAAAAATCCTGTAAAACTATAAATGTTTGCACACAATTTAATTCGCGAATTTCTTAGGTACATGTGGGTGCAAAAAACGCAAATTAAATAAGTCAGCAAACATTTCTAGTTTTACAGTTTATCTTTTTTTTTTTTACTTTTCTACTTGTTCTTTTTTACTAGCCTATGTAAAGTAGGTCCAGGATGGACCAAAATCGCAAAATTAAATAATCACAAAATAAATTATAGATGAAAATAGCAAAATTTAATAGCCGCAAAATATTCTAGTTTTACAGTATCTTTGGTACATTGAGACATTGTATATTTAGTGCCTCATTATCGTGATAAATGCATATATTCCACCTGTAATCCTTGCTGTGTGATGCAGACGTCACCCCACGATGCGTACAAGATACTGGGCAAGCACCCATCAAACAATGGCAACAAGCAGGGAGGAATCCAACAGGACGGTGGCCACAACTCCTCACCGGCGCACGACCACCACGGGTACGCTACAATGCCATCGTAAATGCCCATAATTGGTCACTGCTAGATGCTTTGCTGCTTCTGTGGGTGTTGTGTTTCCATTCCATTATGGTTTAACATTAGTACAACAACATGCTCTTACATTGCTTTATATGTTTGTTCTTAACAGAGACGGTATTGTGATAATTAGTACAGGCCCGGGAGTACAAGTCGTGTATCTTATTATTATTTACCACTGAGTAAGGTTGGGTATACTTTGTATGTATCATGCAAGATTTGTGATTTACATATACAATGTCACTAGAGCAAACAATCAGTTCAACCAATCACTCACTCCCCCACAGTGGGCCAGGAGACGCTGGTGCACGTTGGGGCGACGCGTCGGAGCAGGAGGTGGCAGCCGGGGTGGTGATCAGTTTCCTGCTGGTGGCAGCCGGCGTCACGGCCACCGTGCTCATCCTCAAGAAACAAGCAGGTAGCAGTTTTTATATAGGTAGTTATATTCTTCTCCCTCTCTTTTCTCTGGCAAGCAAGCTCCTACCCACTATATTGACATTGCTGAAGCCATGTCTTTAACTATGTCAATATAGTGGGTAGGAGCTTGCTTGCCAAAGAAAAGAGAGACAGACGAATATCCATGAGAAAACTTGAAAAAAAAAACATTATATAGGCAGTATGATCCCTATATCTTGAGATCTGATAACTCGAGTTTATCGATAACTTTAGTGACAGTCTCGGAAAACTTGATATTTCGGATGACTCGCAAGGTCGGGCAGTATTGGGCATTGAATTCATGCGTATTGGCTTAAAACTATGACGTGATGCACCACACTGTTAACCGGGTTATCGTGATGTTTGTTGCCCTAACCCGTGACCGGACTGGAAAAAAATAGATCTTTAGCTAATTAATTATTTTTCACAAGACGAAAACCCCGGCATGTCTTGATGATTAGTAGGTAGTCTGTATTATTGAAATTGTATAGGCTAACAGCCTAACAGGCATAATTAATGTAAATCTGAGTGTGAACCTCTAAAGAGTACTATATTGCGTTTATTAATGTGCTAAGAATACTGTACAGCGATCATATTTAGTGTTGCTATGTCCCACATTTATATACACAGATATTACGGGAGAACCGGGGCATCACGTTATGTCAGGGTACCGGTGCACATCTCACGGCATCCCAGTTGTTAACCAAGCCCCAGGTTAATTACGGCGTGGTGCGTCACATATTTCTTCAATCACCTACAGACCAAGATTGGTTATGTAATGTATATGTCTTCTTCTTTAGGTGAAATGATACTAGCATGCATCGAAGAAGTTATCAAATGGGAGTTTCAGTGTTTAGATTTTTGAAAAAAGTTCTTGAAAATGATACTGTCTTCCAGTGATGTTCTTTCCCATCTTTGCAGTGTGCCGCCGGCGACATGGCTCTGATGAGGATGAGGCGCATCGAGGTGCCAAAGGCGATTTCAGGGGCGATATTAACAACAACAACTATGATATTTTTGATATGCTGAGCAAAGCCTCTGAATCTGAGGTCTCTATGAGTACAGATATGACAACTGAAGATGATCACAACACAGATAAAACTGACACTACCGTCAGTGATCACGAAGATACTGAAGTTGATACTACCGTGGACGAAGATACTGAAGCTGTCAATACTGTAGATGAAGGTAGTGACAGTATTTCAGATAAAGTTACTGAAATAATTAGTGATGAACTGGAGGAGGTCATGGATATGAATTATGCGGAAGCAAGGAAAAAGCAGGATGATATTGCGGAAGCAAGGAAAAGGCAGGATGATACAAAGGCAGATTGGGACTATTGGGAGTACTGCAATATTGCATAGATAGTTTTCATTCTGAGTTTTCATTTAAACAAGAACTCAAGAACACTATTTTCTAGATAACATTCAATACAAAATTAATGAAAACAAATAAGTCCTGCACTGTATCAAATCTACCAAGAATATGAATCAGTATTAGTGTTGAAAAGGGCACATTTATACTCCGTAAGAAGTGCTCCACCTTAGACAACAAATGTAAAACTTCTAATTGTTTGAACACAGAATGCATCCTGCTGTGGTGGGTTGGTTAGAATAATAATGTTAGGAGGTAAATGAGTCATGAAACATTTGTGATTTGGCCAATCATGATTGGTGGATCTTTACATTGTCGCGAACACATCAAATATTAAGTGTTAATTGTAATATTTTCATGTTGAGAAATAAATGGTGATATTTTGTTTCAAACTAAAACCTGCTGTGATGAAGAAAATCATTCTATGGGCAGCATATCTTTTTGTATTTGATAGCTATATAGTATAAACCTGCAAACTCATTGCGTCCCTTCAGGTGCTGAAGGTGCTGAAGCAAAGCATTGTGTTTCGTTCATTTGTAACTAACTATGTCTGTAGACAAGCTGGAGGGTTTACTGATGAACCGATTTCGTTCAAACTTTACACAACTATGAGGTATGAGTCGACACCAAAATGATTTGATTTTGTGCAGTTTGCCAATTAAGCTGTACTTTCCACAGGGCCATTATAGTCCATTTTAGACATTTTTATTAGTATTGAATGCACAATTACAGATCAATATTATATCAGCGGTGAAAGTCTAATTGGTACTGATTTCTATTTGCTGCTACAGGATCACATCATATCATAGCAGATTATAGCATGAAGGAACCAATATTAGACAGTGGGATATTATTTGGGCGTGATCACATATCCGGTACATTGTAAATGTTTACTTTTAATCATGATTTCCAAAACACTTTCGTTAACATATTTATGTCAAAATTGTTCTAGCGATGGTGTGCTCTCTGAGCACTTTTGATCTAGTTTTGACTTGAGCTAGAAACTCACTCGTCTTCAGCCATACATTGAATGTACACTTCTGATCAGTGTAGTGTCACGACTGGTGCCTATATAAATAAGATTACCATACTAAAAAGATAAGACAATGTCTTCTTTAAGACTAGCAAATTACATCAGACAGAGCGATCCATTTCACATTCATATCTACACTGTATTTCGATTTTTTTTAATTTTTTAAAATAATTATTATGATTTTTTTGTGATGTGGCAAGTGTGTAGACTGAGATATAGCTAGCTAGCTGCCAGAACCGTTTCATTTCCCATCACGCCTCAGCTAGCGGACACCGCCTGGTGGAGTCACGTGCCTGGACCTGGGAGTAGACTAACCAACTCAGACTAACGACCTCAGCAACCCGGCTTAGCACAGTTTATTCACACCAGACTGGTTTTCTGCCTAAAGGTCACCCATGGCAAATGCCTACTATGTCAAATGGCTACTGTGTCAGTACAAAATCCATTAACAATGCAAAGGAAATGGAAATTCTCTAGTACACTAGAACATCTCTATTTAGACAAATCTAGGGCCGACCTCTTGGTGTCAAAAGAGAGCTGATCTTTTTATAGAGCTTTACAGCAATCTCTTGACTTGGGTCGACTATAAATAATGGTCTCTATGATTATGGAAGCAAGCCATTTCTGCAGTGTCTGATCAAGATGCTGGCGCTTATATAGCAGCCCCCACCTCCCACCCCCAATCGGTCATTGATTGGAAGTTGTACTGTAATAATGCTGATAAATACACACGGACCTCTAACTGGCCATAGCATACCAAAAGTTACTAGTATACATGTATTCTGGCTATTCACTGGGTGGAAATAGTTGCACAATACAGCTCGTAAGCCACTATGGATCATACATTAGAACCACTAGTAATGCCATTACTATAGTTGACTGTTTAAAGTGGTCTGAATTATCAATAGAATAGAAGTTTGTGTTTTTAATGAAGGTTTGCGTTGTTATCTTTATGAAAGTTCTGGACGGTGAGAAGTGGTATTATTATAAAGATGGTCTCTTTATAGAGGTGGTTTAATGAAGGCTTTCATATTACCGTCTGCTGTGTCAACAACCATGACCTTGACTTGGCGGAGTCCACGACAAATATATATCACAGTGAAGCAGAAAAACCACAAGGACAACTGTCTAGTTGCTTCCCATGCAAACAATGGAAAATTTACCCAATATCAAAGACCTTCTTCTTGTAAGTTCTCTTATGTCATTACCTGAGACGATGATCGTTAAATGGCCGAGGCGAATTGGGCTTATCACACATACATACTCTACGGTGGCAATAGCCAGTACTGACTGAGTACCCCATCCCTGACATTCGTGCACTGTGCTAACAATCCCGTGACCTAAATCTCCTGATTGATTCACTGACTACAGCTTACCCGGGTCAATAATCATCATCAATATAGACGGAGAAAAAGTACGAATACAGTACAACTTCCCAGTTAGGCGACCTCTCTGAAGTGATCACCTCTATTGTAAGACCGTTCTTGCGGTGCCGAGTTTTATCAAGAGACTTTCAAAGAGTGTGTCGGGAATATCCATAAAGAGACCGTCTGTCCATTGAGACCACTTGAGGTCAGTGCCTGTGAGAGATTCTCTGTATGGATCTTTGTTCAACATTTGTCACAGATTGTGGCCTTAACTTGGTGCAGCGAAGGATCTGGACGGCGTTTATGTAATCCACCTGGGTCAAGGACGTGCTGGTCTGTAGGCTGTGGTCAGTGTCTGCTTATGAGGTGATCCATACTAATCGATGGTCACCGACTATCGACAAAATTCAGTTCCTTTGTGATGTTGATTTCTTGTTTGCCGATCAAAAGTATTCGTGCCGTGGACCGGTATCCATCGTAAAGTACGGCCAAAGTGTTCACGTTAAATATCATTATGATGTCTATATATTGTCTAGTGGTCACATGTACGTGATTTTTTATATGTACATGTACGAATTTTAAAATATCTGAGTTTAAAATGTGTAACGGTTACAGGCTAACCCGGTTCAAAAGCGTCCGTGTCACTGTATCACATTCAGCTCATCTAGAAACCACTGAACACGTAACAAAGTTGACAACAAACTTAACCGCAACTGTTGACATTTCATCTGCTTTCTACTAGACCTATATTCATTCTATTTTCTCAAATGCACGGATAAATGAACAGAATTTGATGTGACGTGAATTTGGTAGAGCAGGATGTACTTTACTCGACAACAGACAGAGGCCAAGGATATTATAAGAGACAGACTCTGCAACAGCACTATGTGGGTCACGAGGCCATGACCCACATGATAGCGGTGGCGGCGGCCTGCAAGTGTAAATAAAGCCACGTGACTCGCTAGCAGCCGACAACGAGAGCAGAAAAAGACCGGTATTTATCTAAAACCTGGCCAATTTGCAGTCCTAGCTGAGAGTCCTAGTTATGTATACAAGCTTTTGTAATGTGTTTTGTTTGTGTGAGCATTGGATAGTAATATAATGGATTACAATGACTTGTGTGTGAACACGTTTAAATATTTGAAATGCAACATTAATTGATAACACGTATGGATAGCTGTTTGGGGACGTACGCCTACCGGGTAATATCTGCCCTGCATATGGAGCGTTATTGATGACGGACAGGCAGAGAAGTAAGACTAGTAGAGTTGTACGTTGCACCCATGCTTGATGTCTTCTAAAGTGACGTCTTTGATAATATCCCTTGCCACTTTTATTTTCCATGTAACTGTGCGTTTGATTAAAAACAAGAGTCGGTAGATATTTGATTAAAAACAAACGTCGGAAGATAAATAATTTGCTTTAAGTTGACAAGCACTTTTGAACCATTTACTGAATTGCAGACCTAGAAAATGTGTCTGAATACTCATATACTGCTTTATTCTAAAAGTTGTCGTATAGCTTAAAGCTAGAATGTTAACGGGCGAATGATGCACATTTGAGTATTGTATGCATTGGTTGGTGTCACTACTAGGCCTACTGGAGACAGGATAATGCATTAGTCACGTTACCTAGCTAATCCATAGCTAACACAGAGAGTCACTCTCATTACTCTTATCCCAAACCAGCAGGTGGGATTTCAACCCGATCGATTGGTAAACCGCCTAATGCACATCTTATCTTGTTTTATAATTATAATGCATCCTTCATCAAACTTTCCGCCCAAAGTCCAACCCGGGGAAGTCACAATTATGTCCACGTTCGAATAAAGAAATCCATATTATGTGCAATGATACAAAGTCAAGACAGAAATATGTATAATGTCCTCCTCGCTTGATATATATATAGCGTGTGTTTTATTGAAAAGTGACGTATATCGCCTACCCCAGGGCGCCTACCCAAGATCACTCATCCCCTTGCTCATTTCGTCCGGCCAAGTAAATAAAACATACATGAAAGTGTTAATTGGTTGTTTTTATTCATATTGACTTTTTGGCGTAGGTTTTCACATGTATACACACGTTTTTAAGATCAAATACACAGCTCTAAAATACCACCACTTCACACTGGAGGTCGCTGTACTTTTTCTGTTTATCTAAAATGTCAGGCCAGTCATCTTTGACTTTGTGCAAAGCTCTTCAAACCAGTTTTTGATGTATACTCTTGAAAGTTACGGTGCGACCTATTGAAGCACCACATGCTTAGTAATTGGACCACGTAGCATCATTAGATTAGAGATATGATGGTTTTGGAACACACCTGTTCCACCGGACTCATCTGGCTACTGGTGACTGCACATGCACCATGACACAGTCACTTGCAGATCCAGGATTTTTGTAAATGGGGTGGGGGTGGGGGCGGAAGGGGGGGGGGGGGGCACTTAAAGAATATTATGAGTATTGTGCACGCAATTGGTGGCGGACATGCCAAAACTCCCATGAAAATTAACTATTGTGATGGAAATACGGGAGGAGGGGCAGTCCCTTGACACCCTGGTAGAACCTCTAACTAAAACTACCTCTATAAAATGCCACACGACAAGCCTTCATAAAGAAACTACCTCTGTTGTTGAGACCACTCGAGGTCAGCACATGCTGCTTTTATAGAGAGGTTCTACTGCACACGAGACTGAGAACCAGTAACAGCACATTTGAGAACCAGTAACAGCACATTCTCTCGTTGTATAAGCTTAAGTGGACGTTTTATCTGTCTTAGCTTAGATTGTATGGACATAAATTTGCCATGGCATTGGCCACTGACAGCTAGGGGACACGTGAATAAGGCCGTGGTACAATGTTCAAAACATACATGCATACAGCAGTGTATATTGACATAGTAAGTTGTTTTTTTTTCACCCGCAGTGCATATGCCAGCAGATTTTAAGCAGCAGAGGGCAGATCCAGATTTTTTGATTTGATGACATGCAGTGACCATCGCATTTCATGGGCTGTGTACGCATGCTCGCAGAAATGAACACACACACACACACACACACACACACACACACACACACACACACACACACACACACACACACACACACACACACACACACACACACACACACACACACTCCTGACACACACACACACACAAAACACACACCTCTTTTTGTGTGAGTAGTATGGCGCATGCATCCTCAGCACTCCCCTAAAAGCTGTCAAATGGTATTTAAAGGGTTCCTAACAGTGGCAGATCCAGGTTTTTGGAAAGGGGGGGGGGCGCACTTAAGGAAGGGGGCGTGGCATTTAAGGATTTCACGAAAAACCCTATGAAAATGAAGCATTTTGGTGGGGATGGGGGGCACCTGCTGCGCCCCCCTGGATCTGCCTATGATTATTGTAGCGAGACACGTTTGTAAACTTAATTAACGGGCAAATAATAGTCCTATTTCCAGGGTATCTTGTTCCAGAGGAAGCTTAGTCCCTCTTAGATTCAAATATGCACATCATTTTTATGTATCCTTTTCAAGACAGCACTGTCACATGTACAGACTACTTTTAGAGCGGCCATTTTTAATACGACCTTTACATTAAAAACCGAGAAAATGTGGCCCACAATTACAGATTTGTGAAAGCAGATTTGAGAAACATTTATACCAACCATTGTTCAAAACACCAGTAGAAACCTTCACCTTGAGGACATTCAGCTATTCAAAGCTGTTGATATACAGATCTGGCTGTCAGACTGTGTAACACTGATTTACGGTGGAACATTCCAGCTTTGTTATGCGTGTCGTTTTATCTGTTGATGATGTGTTCATATTTGAAAACACATGATATAATGATGACAAACACTAAATCATTGGTAACTGAGGGGAAAGAACTTTAATTGCGACAATTGGATGATTGGATCGAGTATGAAAAACATAAATGTTTAAAAACGCTGAATTTGGCTGTCAGTGTAACAATGAGAGAGCAAAAACAAACAAACAAACAAGCACAAAAACACCAAACACACACGCGCATACGCACGCACACACACGCACACAAAATACATGTACCCCCCCCACACACACACACAACCCCCCTTCACACACACAACCCCCCCCCCAAAAAAAAAAAAAAAAAAAATAAAAAAAAAAAAAAAAAAAAAAAAAAAAAACAAAAAAAAAAAACAACAACAACCGCACAATCGTACATCTTATCATATCATTAAATCTGATTTGATTACATTTCAAACATAGCTTTCCTTGTTCGCTAACAATTTGCTTTGTGAGTATGGAATACAAATATTTGTATATGATAAACGTTTTGGTTTAGTTTTGTCCAGTTTCCAGTGGGAATATTCCACACCGATGGAGGTGACAGGAGTAGATTACTTTCCGACTACGAACGCACACACTGATAGTGTTGATGTTTAAAAACATTATAAAAAACCTTTTGATTTTTTACATTTCCTTTTATTTGTGAGAGCTAGTGCCTAAATGATGAGGTTGTGGTAGTTGACACTGGCAGATCCAGGTTTTCAGAAACGGATAGGAGGTGGAGAGTGGGTTGTTGGTGGGTGGGGTGAAGGGCGAATTTTAAGGCTTCCCATGGGGTTCGTAGGTGCGATCGATTCAAAAATACTATGAAAATAAGGTATTTTGTGGTGGGGTAAGGGATTTGGGGGTTGGGGTTGGGGGAGGGAGGCTACGCACATTCATAGACCCGCACACGTGTAACTTCCTATTATAAAACGTTTTCATGTTACTAAATTGCGACACCTCAGTAATGAGAACGCTTTTTCCTATTCCAAACAGCATTCGTAATAACTGTACTCGCAACATACCGTAATGCATGCCATTAGCGCCCGATCTCAGCTATAATCAGCGCCTTGCAGCAGAGTGCAGACAGGGCTCTGTCATGTAGGAGGGGGTGATCAGTGAAGTCACTGGCTTTAACTACCATGTAACACACAACTTGGGAGATCTTTGATAACAATACTTGCACTTAAATATACCATTTCTCGTAGACCTACTTCTTGCAGTGTGCAGTGCAGAATTATAGGCATTGTGCTTGTTTGTAGCAGTTAAACATTTGTTGACAGGTCTCCAGTGGTAAAACACGGATCTAATCACAAAACAAACATAGCACAAGACACTATAACAGGGGCACGATGGTCTCAATTTGAATACATATCAGACTGTAAATATGCTCATAAACCAGCAGATATCATGTGAACCTGTTACACGTTTATGGGTTTCAAATGACACACAAGTCACACGATCGCTAAATTTAGAACGAACCATAAGCAACAAAATGTATATAAATTCAGTTTCATGATTTACAATCAGTATATATTACGAGCGAAATACCAATTGTTGGTGTGAACAGATAACATTCTTGTGTTCAGTTGAAGTTTGAAATAAAACACCCGTTTATAAATCTAGGGTCAGACAGTCCCGAACATTGCAGCCGAATCGGCCGTGATATTGCAGCCATTGTTATATGTTAGTTTGTACAACGTTTAAACGCTTTTGAAAGGTTGAATTCCCGTTCCTCGAGGTATCTATTATTGTCTCCTAGCCCACGGTACCAATTTTGGTATGAATATTCGTCACTGTCAGACTGGTGCTTAAAATATGGTTCTAATTATAGGCATCAAATGAAATTCACAACCAACATGATCAAGCGATGTAACATGGACATGTATGTGGAAATTGGCCATTGTTTCCAATAGCATTTAACTAATCGCATAAATATACAGCCCTTTGTAGATGTATTACATTTCCATGTGAACCTCTAGCCACCGGCTGCTGTCTGATGTTCTGCTAAAAGCTCTGTAACAAACCTAGTAAATAGTAAATGTTCTATTTCTTAAGTAAGAGTTACTGCTTTCATTGAATTGTTATTGAATTCTGAAACAGCAATATATGTACATATGTAGTCTATGTAGAGTGAACAGCTACTTTCCCACCGCAGCCGATAATTATCCAGTATGGGCAATAACCAATGGTGCTTAAAAATAAATCTACGAATACAACTACCCGAGCGAGTCATTACAACACATCATATTCATTCAAAACTGCAATAATGTTAAGACAACTGGAGACCGGCCCTAGAATACTGGGCTTATCTACACCTAGCTGTAGATCACCGTATCGAGGTCAAGAGCATAAATCACGACATTGCAGGCAAGGAAAAATCCTGCACCTAGCTGCACGCGGACGGTGCGTGGTGACACGGGTCGCTCACGGCGGCGGCGGCCTTAGTGTCAACACCGGAAAATGTGACTATCTGTATCTGTATGGGAGGGGAGAGTTATAAGGGGTCTAGAAATCCCATATCCCTCTCTTTGGCCCTTTCCCCCCTATCCCTCTTGTTGGCTCTTTATTTACTTATCCCACTTATTGGAGATCCCTTATCCCCTTTTTGGGCCCTTTTCCCCTTCTGCCTCTTTTTTCAGCCTTTCTTTCCTTATCCCACTTACTTATACCCTACCCCCTTGTATATTATTCTGCAAACCAGATTGGATATCGCGCAGAAGTCACGTGACGTCACACTATTCACTGCTATTAGTGGACTACTGAGAGGTCCATATCAGGGTGAATGGACCCTGCCGTCGATGAGGTAGGCAGCATGACAGCCTCATCAGGGAGCTGATTCCACTGATGAATTGTTCTTGAAAAAAATGAATATCTGTAGTCTTCTGTATTGGTTTGGATGTGCCGAAATTTATATCGATGGTTTGAGCTTGTACGAATGTCAGATTTGAATAAGATATTGTTGGTGGGTATGGCTATATATAGGGGTCTATACTAAACCAAGAATAGTTTTATACATACTACGCCGTGGTATTCACATCCTGCTTTACCAGGGGTACATTCACATCACATCAGATTCTGTTCATTTAACAGGATCATACAGGTGTGATCTGCTCAAAGGATTAGAATGTGGTATTGACTAGGATGGAGTTTGCAACTTTGCATCAATCCTATTAACGCGATGGCCGTAGTGGCCCACGAGAAGGGTCCGTGTTGTGCCCCAAAATACTGCTCAAAATTATGCTCTGTTTATTTACACAATCCCTATAGAGAGGCCATGAAAAGAAATAGGTATGCTCCACAGTCCACACCTATAGCCATTCTAAGCCGCCGACCCCTGTGTAAACGCCAGTATACATATATACATACAGCACTAAATCAACAACTGACAAACTGTCTTCGTTGTGCACTTGTTAACATGTCGCCTGTTCGAGATATTGCAGCTGTGTATTTTGTTTTCCAGACGACAGCAGCTTGACATCCATGTCCAGTCGGGCATGAAACCGGTCTCCATCTGCCCAGCAGATCATGCAGATGCCGCCAGGGACGTGATGTGATTAGCCCCGCTAATTACAGGGTTTGGGTTGACCCGTATTCAACAGAGACTTACATGTACACATTATGCCGGGATGCTGCTGCAGAGATGGAGGACAGCAGCAGCCACTAAACCCCGCATAATTATGGATATTTGTGACGAGTCCGGGGATTAAGTTAGGGTCAGACAGTCAGGATTATCGTGGGCGAATCAGTCGTAGTATTGCAGCCAGTGCAGACGCTGTATCTTGGTCCATCGTCTCAGCACATGCGTGGTTTAAAATGTGAACTCATCTTCCCATGCGTATATTTCTCACATGATACGGATAGCGGTGAGACAGCATGCATGGAGAGCATGGCTTGGATAACAGTGCTTAAGATGCGTCAATATGTTTGACAGTTATTGCTGCAATAAGAACATATTTTTATGGCATATATAGAATGACAAAAAATCTGTATCGTGATGGATAAGATGTGTAAAATATGCTTACGTTCTACTTCAGATCCTAAATAACTTGATGCATAACTGAATGACATTATGGATTCACATAACAATGGTACAACACTGCCGAATTACTCATTGCACGACGTCTGGGAAGCATTGCTGAACAGTAAGATCCACACGCCTATTTCTTGTCAAAAAATGTATAGCTGTTCTGCGCGATTAGTTATTATTATACAGTTTACAATTAGATGAAACGTTATCGCCTTTTACATATAAGATATACACATGTGCACGTGTGTTTAATTTGTTCCAATTCATCAGCCTGTAAACCCTCATTATAGACCGTATCTACCATGGACCCCATCATCGTGGTAAGGGATGTGTATGCTACTATGATTTACAAAAACTATACTATACACATTACTACTATTATATAGAAGGGTGACTAACAGGCACAAGCCAAGGGGAGCCAGGGGAGCCATGGCATCCGTTTTGGACCTTATATTGATGCCCGGACTCTCTTGATCTTTGGGGCTGTTGTTTACCCTTCTCAAAATAATACATGTGTAAGGCATCGTGTTGTGAATCAAAGTAGTAACTATCCCCCTCCCCCATCCTATGATGCTAGGGCCCATTCTCTCTACTATAGCTCTACTATGGCCAGTTATTCACAAAGACTACATTCTTTGACATTTTCACATTGATTTGCAATGTCACCATATATCTAAGTTATTCTTCAACATGCCTACCGGTACTTCTTGGCTTGACATTTCAGTTGACTGCAGCCTGCGCCACCTGTTGTTGAAAATTAGCACCAGTGATCTCGACGTCCACCACCAGGACGGCGACACTGTGCTCCACCTCCTCCTCACAAACTGGGGAGAGTTTCTGGAAATGGTGCAAGAGTTCTGGGGAAAGTTGCAAGACCGGTGTAACAACAATGAGGACGTTGAGGGAGATCGGGATGTTGTGTTACGTGCAGGGGCATGCTCTTGCCAGAACAATTTGAACTATAGCTATGGATGTCATCCTGCGCAGACGGCGGGTTGGGAGGGTAAAATGATCGAACACAACACACGGTTGTATGTGCAATGTGACGACTATTTCAGTGAACAGGCGTGTCTTGGTATTGATACAATGACGAAGACATGTGTCATGGATGATATAATTGATGTTTGCACGGATGGTGCCTTAGTACAGGTCAATGATATTATGTGTTCAGGTGACATTCATTATTGTAGGAATTCAAGACAGAATGACAAGTGTACAGTACAGTGTGCTGCATGCCATAATTGTATTCAATGTAAAACGCAGACACACCACTCTCAGGAAATGGGTATATGTAAATGCGATAACTGTGATACAACGAAATTGCAGGATCATCTAGCAAGTGTTATAGATCGGTGGGGGTCACAGCACGTCAAGAAACCTAACCACTGCCCACTACACTGCCTTCATCAACCTGGTGTACACAGCAGACGCACCTGCAGTTCACAAACTCTTCAGCAACGTTCAATTATTTGTCCTAATAGTCAGGGATGTCTATCAGGTAAAGCCCATGAATCACTAGCCAATGACCATTCTGTCGACAACCTGCAATTAGCCACCAATCACCATTGTTCCCTCTGTCGCCCATCGGCTGCCCACCTCTCCACCCTCGCAGAGATCCAGACTCTGCTGTCTCGAGACATCCTCGCCACTCTCACCTCGCACCAAAGCCTCGTCAACTCTCAGAACGCATCTGGAGACACGCCACTGCACATTGCCCTGGGTGCAATATTATCGCTGGGAGAGCACAGGTTCGACTCTCAACATCTCAGACTGCTAGTGACCAGCACAAACGTCAATCTGCAGAATGTGTATGGGGAGACAGCACTTCACCTGGCTCTGGCCGCCATGTCGGGAGGCCATGAGTTTGAAGCCGAGGATCTTTTAATGCTGGTGACGTCGGAGAACCTGGAGATGCAGACCACCGGAGGTAGGTCATGCTGGGTGATATTTTCTCCAAAATTGAAAATTAAGCTTAGGAAATCACAAAAACGTTAGAAGTCAATAAGGAGTGTCAACTCCATCCATATACAACGCTCATTTTTATCAAGCAACAAAAAACCCATGCCACCATCAGCGCAGTAGAGCCTCTCGAGCAAGACCATCGGCGCACTGACGTTCTGTTTTTAAAAAGGCTTGAGAGTAGCGTTCAAATTGTCTGATTATAGAGGTGGTCTCTATAGAGGTGGTCCTGGTCGGATGTTCACCTCATATAATCCATTGTCGGTCACGTTCCAGGCGAGCTGCCGCTGCACGTGGCAGCGTCCGGCCACCAGGCGCTGCCCCCAGGAGTGTTGCCCGCCCTCATCACCCCATGGGCCTTGAACACGCCCGATAACGGCCGCCGTACACCGCTCGCCGCCGCCATTGAGGCTGGGACGACTCGGCCAGACGTAATCGCCAGGTGAGAGCGAGGCTTGGGCTGAGATGGGAGATATCATGTGGTTTTGCGTCATTTTACTGGACAGCATGACAAGTCAACGAAGGACTGTCTTTTCATACAGTAGACTATAACAATTGCCCCTGCTTTACGTTTCTGCTGTCTGCATGTGCTGTTGCAGGCTAATGACGGAGAACAACGTCAACTTCGCAGACAACAATAACGTCCTCCCACTGTCCAGACTTTTAGCCGCCGCCGCCGCCTCCAGCAGCAGCTCCACACTGGAGCGATATGTGGACGTCGTCAAGTTGGCTCTGAGTAAAGGTACACGGTCTAGTACTACCTAACTTCTTATTGACAAAAGGAAGTTATGATACCAACTATACAACTATAAGTTACAGACATTCTCCTAGACTCAGTGACCAATGACCACGACTTGTTCCAGGCGCGGACTGTAACCAGGCATCTGCTGCGATCGTGGACTATGTTTTCTCGCTGCTCTCGTATCGTCCTTCACACGAAGACGACCATGGCTCAACGCGCCGGGACAAGGGACCCTCGCAGAAGCTCACTGCAGAAAATGACAACCCTGGTACATCTCTCAGCGGGGAACTGCAGTGGCACCAGTCCGGCGGTGACAGTGTCACGCTCCGTGAGCCCCGTCTCGCTCTGCTGGAGCTGGTGACGTCACATAGCGCGGGTCACGTGGTGTTCGGCTGTCTTCTGCACGTGCTCACAGCGTCGTCATGGTGAGTAATTGTAACCAGTCGGTATTCGAACCCACGACCTTCTACGTAGTCACGAGCCCAACTCCCGACAGGCACCGACATATTTGCGCAGCTTATCCATGGGAGTAGGAGTTGTCGTGAACCGAGATTCTACTGGAATGTTCATACATGTGTCCAGGACCTGTCCAAATGATAGATGTTTTCATGCCGTGAATTTCGAAAAACACACACACACCCCAATAGCACTCGTCTTTCCCAGTCAATATGACAATAACGATAAATATGGAGATTAGGGATGACTGCCAAATATGAAAGCATTTACCGTGCTAGTTTCCCTACTACATGCTTTCAGTGTACACACGCGTTCATCATATTGGACAGTGACATGCATTATATCCTATTTTTTCACCTTGATCTAGCTATTCCTGCTGTGAGCCGGCGACTGCGGCTGCTGCCATGAGGACGTTATTGAGACACGCAGCACGTGACAACACGGCAGCCACGTTACACGTCAACGTGCACTTCAAGTACGTAGGCAGCAGTGAGCCAGCACCTTTCCCCACACAGCATCCTTATATATTCGGCCTTATTACTTGAACACTGGATATGCAGTGTAAAAGAAATTATCGTGGACCACTGACGCCACATTAAAGAAAGCTAGAGAAACCTTTTTCGTAAAATATTTAATTCAGTGATGGCCAGAATATATGTACAAATGTACCTTTAAACCAAGTCTTGAGTGGTGAAATCACGTAAAAAGCTAAATTGGAGATAGGATATATATAGAAGCACGTTGCAGATTCACCAATACTTAATTAACTCCCAAGTTTCAAAATAGCAAATAAAATGTTAAACAAGATTTTCATCAGAGTGCTCACGGTTGCTTTCTGCCGTGCTAACAGGGCAGGCCAAGGATCGGAGGTGGCCGCGGAGGTGGCGTGTTCTCTGGGCGAGGCGCGAGACCAGCTTTTCACCAGGACGTTCTACCAGGACCAGTCCCTGGTCAGGTGGGTACTATGAGAAAGAAGCAGCCAGGATTGATTACGAAATGTAAGATATTCCTCACAATAGTAAGGCCCACTGCCACATGCGTGATGACCGATGCACTCCAGCTTAATGGTCGACGTCTACAACCGGTACTACCAAACTGATCAGATGTACATGTATATGTATATCTAGATTATAGTTTAACTTATTAAACAGCCGTTTACGGTCTTGCTGCTTACCACTCATCGATACATAAAGCCTCAGTTTCATAACAAGGAGGCAATGTAAATGATTAAAAAAAAACACATTAAACATTAAACATGTCATGATCCATATAGGCTATTTTGCGCGTGTGCTCATCTGTAATATAATGCAACTAATGCTCGTAATTATGCAGAACTTACATAACATTACGCAGTTAAAGAAAACAACAACAAACAACAACAACAACAACAACAACAACAACAACAACAACAACAACAACAACAACAACAACAACAACAACAACAACAACAACAACAACAACAACAACAACAACAACACACAAACAAACTGTTTGGCATGGGGATACCTCTGTGATAGGAACACCTGCCAACGACCCCCTTTACCGTAGTCATGGTAATGGTGCTTCTAAACATGATTAACTAAATTTAAAGGGGCACCTCAGAAATGAGCTCGAGGACACTCTCCCTATTCTGACCAGTGAACTTTATTGTAAAACTTTTATAACATTGACAGATTTCTGAGGATGCTGACGGAAGTTTTGCGTCAGATGATTGTCGTGCAAAGACCCACAGTTGAAGAGCACCAAATAGTACTTGACCAGCTGGAACATATTCAGTTAGAACCGCATCAGCTCGATGAGGAGGAACGCCTAGAGCAAAACCAAATGGTTGAGCACCAGCGAGGGGTGTTCACGGGGTCAACAGGTCAGTGGATAGACAATTCATCTTCTTCAATATAAATGATTACACAAATACTTAATTCGTGGCTGCAAACATCAAATCGTACTTTGTCATTCGACAGAATACATGGCAATAATATGAATTCATTGGACCAAAAGCGATATATATTTGAATCTTTTGCTCTCCAGAATCAAAGCAAGAACTCACTCAAAGCCTGCCGCCCTCAACAGACGTTAGTCCGGAGCCGGCCCGAGCAATCACCTCACTCTTTCTAGACTCCGACCCAGCTCCAAAAGTGCTACACTTGACATTAAACTGTCTAGAAGATCTAGAACAGCTAGCAAATCAGCCAGTATCGCTGCAAAAGTGGTGCGTGTTGGCTGTGCGCCGCTCATTACAGGACCGAAGTGACAGAGGATACCGCATGCTGCCGCTTCCTGCCACACTGACGTCACTTATGACGTATGACGGCCTGGCGAATCAGGTGACCCACTTCCTGGTCACTGGCGAGGCCCCCGTTAACAGCGGACAACGCGAACATGTGAACGGTGGTTTTGGTTAGCATGTCAATGGAAATTTATGATACATTGTAGACATTGTAGCCATGGCAATGTGTCAATGTGTGATACCTATACGATTTTGTACCTTGAATGAGTATGCCTGCAGGAGGATACATCATGTGAACCGCATCCACATTAAAATTGTTTGACAGATTATTTACAGACCTGCATAGCCTGTACCACATTCATCCCCCTATTACTAGGCGGGATAGGGACTCACAGGAAGTTGTCATTATAAGCTGCATATTGATACAAAAAAATAGTTGTCAGTTGTAAGAATCCAGCAAAAATTTGTAAGTTGACAAGTAAGTAAAAAGAAATCTTGAAAGATGTTTTGTCAACCCAGTAACCGCCCCTAAAAATCGCAAAAGGTATTGATTGTATTATACATCATAACGTACCCTTATACACACATATATATTCTAAGTGCAAATAATTAACTGTTAATAAAGGTTGCTGGAGTTTGTTTTCTATGGCTATTAAATCTATTGTTACGTAACAAACAACAAATACGAAGCACCCGAACGCGCAACCATATACATATTTTGCTATGGGTTCAGTTGGAGAATTGATTGCATTTTGTATATGTCAATTGTAATTTCACTAACAGGAATTCATTATCTGTGGTTAATGTTAACCTAATAATCTATTATGAAAGCTTGCCAGAAAAGAGGACTTGCTTATTTTGCAGAAAAAAACCCCTGAAAACTAATCCATCTGTTGTCATAAGGCAGAGCCTATATCGAAATATATCATAATTAGTCGTTGTGATGCAAATAAATTAGCCAGCCGTAATACATATGCCAATGTCGTTTTAAATTGAAAAAAAAAGTACTTGCTGTTATCTAGTGTATTGTACTTACTATACTTATTAGTCAATGAGACTGCACGACACGAAAAATAACTCTTTAATGTTTAAAAAAAAATTTTTTTGTAAATCTCTATGGTTAATGGTATCTTCTTTCTGTTTGTTGACTTGAGCTTATTAATTGTTCTATCTCTTGGGTTCAGTTTCTGCTTCTTGTTATCATGCATCATATTTTCCATAATTTCTTCAAGCATTTCCAGCATAAATGTACTTTCTTCTATTGTTTCTCCAACTTTCTCCACTGCTATGAATCAAATCATCCACTTGCTCAGCTTCAGCATCAATTTTTTTCTCTGTTCCATCACTCTCTGCAATTTTACTTATCAGTAATTCTTCATTTAGTTCTTTGTATTGATTTAGAAGGGAGTTACCTTCCAATGTGCAGCTCCTAATCTTTTGATCTGTTGGTAAGCTTCTGGTAAAGTTTAAGCCTAAATCTAAATAAATAGTTCCTAGGTGCCCATAAGGGCCAACACTGGAACTGAGTAACATTTACAGCAGTTTTTTCATAAACTATTCTATCAACTTCTTCCATTGCTTCCATTGAATTTTCCAATATGTTTTTAACCATGGCCATCCTTTTCCTTATCGTACCTGTCATTTTAGTTGCTCTGGTATCATGCAACGAACAATATTTTATTTTTTTCTTCATTCTTTATTTAAACATGTAACTTACCTTAAATTTCTTATTCTAAATCTCTATCCTTTCAAATGTTTGTTTCAACTGACATATATACCAGAAATACTTAACAATTACACAGTATACAAGTTCAACAATAGTTTCTAAACAAGGATAATAATCAGTTCATACACTGAGCTTTCGACAACATCCGCCATCTTGATCACAGTGGTTGACGTCATTCGTCGTCACTGGGACCTCGGGAAATCCCCGGATTGCACGCCCCCCTCCCCCTCTTGGGTGAGGACATTGTTCAAGATGGAAGGAAGCTGGTACCTGCCCCCATCTCTATTTCGTGAGGGCTTGAGTTTCCTGATATGAATGGCCTCCTTCACGCCACGTTCGAAATATTTGGGTTCCACACATAAGATGTTAGTCCCATCGAGAGAGACACTGTGTCCTTTACTGTCTGTGCAGGTGACGAGACACCTCTGATCCAGCGGAACTGGGTCTGCGGTGTTTGCTACAGAAATTCAGATATTGGTCTGTATGTGTATTCTTTCTGTAGACGTGTGTGCGTCTGGAACAATGTCCTCACCCGAGAGGGGGAGGGGGCGCGCAACCCGGGGATTTCCCGAGGTCCCAGTGACGACGAATGACGTCAACCACTGTGATGAAGATGGCGGATGCTGTCAAAAGCTCAGTGTATGAACTGATTATTATCCTTGTTTAGAAACTATTGTTGAACTTGTATATTTCATATCTAGGATAAATGAATTTCCATAAAAAATTACACAATACATACAATTTCGAAATGCATATACACATGTAGATACACATTACACTCTGCAACAATATTGCAACCGTAACATGAACACACACAAAAAAACATTTACATCTTTGAAATCATAAAGTGCCCTTAATGACAAATAAGTAAAATTAGTAATTATTATCAGAACAAATAATAGACATAATATATATTAGTATTTTCGTTAATCCTATGCATAGCATATGGAAGCATTTTTGTTGTTAGGGTTTCTTTCCATGCAATCATTTGTTAAAAAAATATAAAGAAGCCTACAACGGAAATATAAAATTTCTTTTTGGGTACCTAATATTAGTTATGAATTATTAATAAATTTTAAATTATACTTCTGGTCTCTACTTTTTTTTATTAAAGTAATGGGATAGAAAGAAAACCTATGAATTGCACGTCCTATCATGTTGAGTACATTATGATCTAATAGATTATGTGGGAACTTGAGTGCATCTTGACAAAAATAATGTGAGTATTTGAGTGCATTGTGCCATTACATCTAAATGATGAGAGTAATAAAGTTTATCTAAGAGGATTATGACACATAATTAATGAGACATTATGTCATGCATAAGAACAAGATTAGCCTACTTGAGCATTTGCGTGTTCATTCATTATATTTTAGATGCTGCGCTTTCCTTGGGTACATTATGTCACTTTAGAATATTGTGTTAAAACCCCAGCCTGACTGTCAGACAGACTGTTCATGAGTTTTCTGTGATGGGGACCATGTACACTTCAACAATCATGGCTACAATATTAATACGACTGATTCTGCTTCAGTAATCAGGACTGTCTGCATTATTGCACTTTGCACTGCTCCTCCTCTGCTGCTGCAGTAGCTGGTGGGGCGACAGACACGCTGGTGGCCGGCTTCTTGGGCACGGCTGGCTTAGCTGGGGGTGGCTTAGGCACAGTGGGTTTGGTCACCTGTCCAGGGTCAAATATAGATCTCACCATCATATTTATATACAACAAAACAATATAGATTCTGTCATAGGCGTAGAGGGCTAATTGTCTATAGCAAGCAGTCTAGCGTGTATAAAACGTAAAATGATTATAATTCGATATAACATATAGCTCTAAGTTTCTGTACAACTAATGAAGATTGAGATTAATCTGAGCTATTTCTCAATAGTCATAATATCACGTATGACACACCACAGCTGGTTTGGTCACTACAGCTGGCTTTCTGCTGGTGACCACTTCAGGGACAGGGCCTCCTTCCAGCTTGACCAGGAGGCCGGACAGTATGGTGCTGCCCTGTTCCTTGGTGCACCACTCCAACTTCTCGTTGGCAAACCTTAAAATGTGAGAATATTTAATCTTAATTGTCCTGTCTCAATAACAGGTTGCACCTCTATAGACGAAAGCATTTCATATCCAATAATATTTTGTGTGTGTGACATCATGGACCCCAGTATCATGGGAGGGTGTGTGTGGTATGTATACTACTATGATTTACAAACACTAAATCATACACATATTGCACATTTAAAACTAAGCCTAATGAGTTGAACGAGTAGCGACCGTACATTGGTAAAGTGGTGATTGTCATATGAAAATACATGTAAAACACCGAGTTTTTGATGCTTACATTTTATAATGGGTATGACTCATGCTTTGTACACGACAACTGCATCAAAAGGTACAACATGTACACATGGCCTGGCAGCTCTGGGTAGATCATTGTGGACCTTAATGGATAGCATCTATTTGAAGAATTACTAAAATTGTGGTTGATGAATATGGTGGGAACTAAAAGTAAAATATAGAATGTTAGATTTGTATAGTCCACTATTCATGCACTAGCTCGACTTTACATCAACACCAGTTCATTGGCATCTTTGTTACAGTATCTTTTATAACACTCTTGGGGACATCTAACACATTGCAACCACAGTGCACAGTGCTATTTACTCACATTAATACTCACTCCCTTGATGTGTACCTATCTAATGTGATGATGCCATGGAGCACTGTGCAACAAGTTACATATGGGGACAAGTTGATCACAACCTAACCACCATATCCAACCGAATCAAATTCATTATACTAAATATACATGTATTCACCTTTTATCACAGATTTTGTTCTGGTTTATGTAGCCCATCGTCTCTGGAATCACTTTGTAGCAGCCTGGACGAATCAACACCTGGAACGCTATGTGAGCCTCGTATGTGTGACCGTTCGTGGATTCAAACCTGGAGTAACAAATTGTGTCATTACAATTCGATTAAGTGGCTATTTTTCCAATTTTGCTATAGGTAACCATATTTTGCAATTTATGTATGGTAATTGTAGGTATGTAAAGGGGCATCTGAATTTTTCTGAACTAATTTGTGAGTTGAGGGGTAAAATCATGTCCTTATGGATATCAAACCAATATTATAGTGGCATCATTTTCAGTTTTCATAGGCTGCATCCCATCCAATAGTATCATACACTCATTATATATATCTATATTAAACAATCTAATCATACATGGCAGGAAAGCTGAAATTCTAGACAATCCAGTGCTATATATGATATCATTTCCCTTTTCATATCTTGTTCTTTTTGTAAGATATGACATTCCCAGACCCTCCAGGCATGCCTTCTCACCTGGTGGGCCTGGTGTAGTGCCGCACATATTTGGGGCTGGGCGTGACAAAGATCTGGTCTGTGTCGTTTCCCGTCGGATTCCAATCTTTGTTATAGTGTCCGTCCAGCTCTCGGATCTTCTACAAACCCGAAATTATAATAAAGCAGAACTTATCTCTAAGACCACTCTATGTAGAAACCTGAATTAAGAGCTTTTTTCTTTATGGAGGTTCACGGTAGTTCATTTATGAAAGTTTGTGGAGTGTGCAAAATAAGTCTTTATTATAGATGTTGCCCCACTGCGTCCATTTCTGCTGAGACAATGAACAAACCATTAAGCATACAAGTTTTGAGCAGCACTCTGCTACGACAAAATACTGAAATAAGTGACAAATGTCAAGTGTGTATTGCCTGAATTCATGCTTCTTTCACTCTAAACCACATATTAAGGTCATTTCCATCATCATGATAACTGCCTTTAAAACCTGTTTTGTTAAGCAACACTCAGGGGACAAAATTATGAAATTACTTTGTTTCCTGAGACGAGCCTCCCAGCAGGCGCGAGCTCCCCCACGGTGAGGATGTCAGTGATGGACGAGACCTTGGTGCCATGGAAGGCGCGGTGCCAGCGGGCCGGCGCCTCGTGGTGGGTCCGCTGCCTGCGGGACAGGAGACAAAGGGTTAATGTACAAAGTGTATACGCATAATTCATTTTCTCTGGATGAAGCTCTCTACCCTCCATTATGCAGGATAAAGTGCTTGAGAGGATTCAGTGACCATCACCATGAGTGAAATTTATCACTCACAAAGTAGTGGATGCATTGCCTTAGGAATGGGACAGTGTTTACAACTTTAAACATTAATTATGTATATGCCCTGGACCCCCTCCAATCACTGTGGGACGTGCAACACAGGCAATTGGTGGCAGGCTGGGGATTGAGCTCTAGTATTTTGGTTGGTGCAGCCATGTCAAAGATGTTCTCATGTACTACACCTAATACCTTCCATTTGCTGATATGCCTTGTTAGTATTATAAATATTTTTTTTTAAAAAAAGTATCACAATGTCCTCACGCTACTGACAGGTGGAGACATTTTACTGTAGCTGTAAACATACAATGTTCATCACAATATGAGATCTGTCTTACTTGAGAGCAAAGCGGCGCCAGTCGACTGGAATGGCATAAGTCTGGGGTGGGTCGCCCCGCGGGTACTGGTCCTTGTCCCCCCGTGCCACATGGCAGCTGGTACAATAGCACACGTCAAATTTTGGGTCAAAGTAATTCTTAGGCAGCCTCAGTGCACTGATGAATTCACAGCAAAGGGCATCATATGGGCAGTTGGTTTCAGGCTGGGGTTTGAACTCTAGGACCTTGGTTCCTGCAGCCATGTTAGAATTGTCTTCATGTACTACACACTACTATCACGTCTTGTTAATATTAAAGATCATTAAAATCACAGCGTTCGCAAATCACTTCTGTAAAGAGACCACCTCAATAATAAGATCTATTTTGCAATCCCAAGTCTGTAACAAAGCTCATAAAAAGACCACCTCTATAGTGAGAACACTTAAGCCACAACCTAAAACACCTTTATGTGTACTGTATATCCTCTTCACACTCTTAATTTATCCTAGTGACGTGTCTATTCCCTTCAATATGATCACGGAATTGAGTGGGGTATCCACTTAGAAACGAGTTATTGTGTAAACACACACATGAATAAAGTAAAATACAAGGTCTCTTTCACTTAAACTCGTTCAACTAATATGTTGATTCACAGTACACTCGTATTGAATTATCTTGGGGAAAACCAGACGCATATAAAAGCGACTCAGATCTAGTCTCGATCATTCAGAATCTTGTATGATTTCCACCTACCAAGAATATCCTATCAACCTGGGTGTCCGAGGCTAACTCAGATCATACAAGTTACTTTCGTTTTCTACAGTTCAAGCATTGTCATGATTGTGAAGATTCCGCTTCAGGGGTGTTATTATGAACTTATTTTGCAAATCGCTGATGGCCTTTCCGTGACTTTTTATAAATTAAAATAATAATGCGGATAGAATACACACATAATAATGTCATATTGTTTAATACACTGGTTGCCACATATTTGACACATAATATGTATATTGCAATCAGTGCAAACTTTACTTCTTTGTCTTGTGTACCGTATAAATGCTATTTATTATATTAGGCCTATAATAAACATAAAAAGTGTGAAAATTGATTATCTCTCCCATATAAATTTATACAATGTAGTATAGAAAAGATTGAGTTATTATTTAATCCTACGGGATGGAGTTCACAAAAAGTCATAATAAATGTATTGATGATAAAAGTCTCATTTCAAAACATACATTATATGTTTGTTTTAAAAATCTGAAAATTGATCATTTTTTCTTTATAACCTTTCTTGTACCCTTAAAACTTCAATATGTTACGAATCTAACTAATATTGACTGTTATGACAGGGGATGGCTGATTATTAGTTACTAAACCCAGGGCACAACCCGCAGTACGTCATCTGCACTGCCTCTACTCCCAAAAACCTATAAGGCGACCTTGGGGGATCAGTGCGTGTACAGGGTTGCGAAAGTGCAGCGAAAGAACGTTTTGAGCTAGTACGAAGACGGTAGAGGGAGTGTGCTATGGCAGAGTTCCTAAATGGTT
>CM032667.1:48144114-48199464 GCA_019095985.1 Streblospio benedicti
TGTTCGCCTTGCCATCAAAAGAAAAAGGTCTACATTATGTTCTTGGCATTGGATTGCAAGGTGCTTTCTAAACATGGCTAATGTAGATATCTGTTGCCCATGACTCGACATTGTTCTAATGACGTTGTGCTTGCTGAGCACTCCTAATCTAGTATAATCATTATGTCACTAAGATGTTTTATGTCACTTTGATGATCGTTTTCAACAGCATTGAAACTATAGTGTAAAAATGAAATAGAAAATGATTAAAATGGTTCCATAGAAGGTATACTTTTATTGGCAAAGTGCCAAAAATGGATTCCGTTTAGGTGCAGTAGGCATGTAAGAATATCACCAAGTTTGAATGCTTTCTAACATGTTCGTGTAGTTGAACCATGCTTGGGGACAGGCTTGTGAAAATATTGTTACGAGCATGTACGTTCAACACTATTTCTCTAATAGTAATGTCTTACAGGTGCTCACAATCATGAGGAAGATCAAGAGCAGGAGTTTTTCGTACAGCTTCAATGCCATCTACCAAATGGTGGAGAACCAGGCCGGCTTCCTGGAAAGCAGCACGCTTCTAAGGACTGCCAAACAACAACGACCTTACATAGGTATATTGGAGAAGTTTACAAAACTATAGATTTAATGCATTACATACATTTAGAATTTCATGATATGATACACACAAAAGCTATACATATTGAATTACATTATACTATAGGGGTTTTGCTTGTCTTGAATAACTACTCTTCAGGACGGGATTGTTCGAATTTTTCTAAATTCTGGAAGGAACCAGAATGGTGGTTCAGGGGTCCCGCCACTAATGCCAAGAGTTTTCATTGATAAGTGCAAGTGTTAAGTGTGAATCAGTACTTAAGGCTACCTCTCATTTCAGTATCATTCAACATTACCGAGCAGTACTTGGGGTCACCTACAACAGGCGGCGCCTCCTTCCGCATCATTAGTTACTCTGGACTGGTCCAGATTTGCGGCTTTTACGATCATTTCAATGGCAACTACACGGCCTACTGCCCACTGTTTGATACATGTGCGGATATTGAGTTGCAATTGGCGCACATAGACTTCAATGCGTACAGGTAAGCGTGCAGTAGAACCTACAATTAGATCACCATTCAGTTGGGACCACCTCCATTATAGGATTATTTCTCACAATTCCTAACCGGCTTAGACAGACCGCTGCCAATCTCCATGAAATAATTTGACATGCAGATTTGAATTTTACTGTATCCATGACCACTGTTGTAGGGGTTCTGCGAAGGCCCATGACGAGGTGTTGTGGCGGGCAGTGGTGTGCCGGCTCCCCCAGCACAGGGGGCAGAACAAGGAGGAGGAGGAGGCGGAGAGCTGTGACGTCGACGATGAGGGCAGCAAGGCAGCCGGACAGCAGGTGCGGCAATAGTCTCATACCATCATGGCCCGATTAAGGTTTAATGGGGCCCCTGGCTGAGATTCGAAGTGGGGCCCTTTTTGCACGCTGTCGCGACATTATGTATCGCGTCGCGACACCATTAAATATGTCTATTTTTTTATTACTTTCAATTCAAGAGAATAAAGAGGAAAAGCATTTTAATTGTAAGCTCTACTATCCTTTATTTACATTACTGAATTGGTGATCTACAATGAAAATAAATAATTCCTATTAGGATTCCTATTAGGATACATAATATCCTGAGAATAACATCACTACACCATCAATATACTTTATATTATTCACTGTAAGCACATGGCATCCATGTAGAACATAAGATTACTGTTTCTACTAAAACTCTCACATAACACATCACATAACACACCATAATCTCAATTCTCAGCATATAAAATACAGATAAATATTAATTTTGATAATTGCAAATGGTTCTCACAATACACATATATTTACATAAAAAGCAATTACAAATTCTGTGGCACTCCCTTTGTGGAAAGACAAAGTTCTAATATCCTCTTTAGTACCTAATTATTGTATTTGCTTAAATGAAATTGATTTCTATGGCTTTCATCCTATGGTACATGTGATTTGTAAACCTTCACTTGGCTGCACCACTCAATGTAACTGGCATTTATAATGAGGGGCACAGAGTAAAGGTCATATAACAGCAAATAATAACATTATTTGCTTGACCTTAAACAAAGACAGTACTTTCTTGTATAAGACAAAGGAAACCAGTACTTCATCAACCATGGTACACACTAAATTACAAAGGTCATATAGAACAAAGAATAACTAGTTACTGGACCCTAAGTAAAGACAGTACTTTGTTGACTATTTTAAGACAAATGAAACCAACATTTTATCAACCATGGTACACACTAAATTACATCTGTGAAAATTATGATAATTATTAATGAAATTTTCTAGAATACAAATCCTCTCATTACTGGAAAATTTAAAATTTTATAGAATAGAAATCCTATCATTACTGGCAAATTGTCTGGTTTCTCTAAATTGCGAGATTACCACTTAAATGCTTGTAACTAACTGTGGCAATATCTGGGCCCCAAAAGAAATTTACCAGTGGCCCCATTTATTTAGAGTATTTGGGTGTCAAAAATTGCGCGCGTAAATTTGTTCCAAAACATGGGGCCCCCCAAATTTTAATGAGGGTCGCCTTATTATTTGGGGCTTTCGCGTCAATAATTGCGCGCGTAAAATTTTTCGAAAATCTGGGGGCCCCCCAAATGGTGGGGGCCCCAGGCTATAGCCCAGTCAGCCCCCCCCCCTTAATCGGTTACTGCATACCATATGGGCCAATCTTTAAGAGACCGCCTTTTGAAGCCACTCGAGGTCAGCTGGCCGCACTGTTGATCTCAATAGAAAGGTTCTCGTACTGTATTTGCTGATGCGCTTGATGTGACGGTCCTGATGCGATTTGACTTCCCAGAAAGCCAACGACTCTACGAAGTAGGTCTAAAGCACACTAGCCGACCAAATACCAATGCTTTTACCATGAGTTCTTTTACTGAAACCAATTGAAGCCCAAGTTGTCATAATGGAGAGGTTCTGGATGCTCACAGGTAAGTAGAGCAAAATAGGGTGTAACGAAGATGTCAATAGCCTGGTGTAGCAGTGTAGATGTAAAGTCACTAGAGCGCGACAAACTTTGAAGTGTGACTGTAAATAAGCACACTTACATGTACATTTACATTCCACTGTATATTGTAGCGGGTGTCGGCTGAGTGGACCATGCAGACGCTGTCCACCCACGGACTGTGGGCCGGCAACCGCTCTCATCACCACTTCGTGGCCAACAGCGGCCTCAGACTCCCCATAAGCGCCAAGTTCATGTGCGACTGCTTCAGAAGGTAGGCGCTTACTTATGATGTAATTGCAGGCCCACGTTTTAATGTTGATTGTAGTCTACCTTACATTATTGCCCAGTCTGCTTACTAAAGGTCCTTAGAAATCATGACCAGAGTTAGCTAAAATATAAAAGCTCTCCAACACTGCCAAGTTCTTCTGTGACTGTTTCAGGAGGTAGACGGTTGAGTAATTGTATAAATGGTTAGTATTCAAGAACCTTTTTGTTTTTGCAGACATCGCGTGCGTCTGATTGGCGCCTCGCACATGCGCAATGCATACTACTGCATGCTCAACACGTGCAAGCGTGAGAAGGTCATGCGCAACGTCAAGGTTACGTGGTCCACATACGCCAATGTCACGGTGAAAGACCTGCGAGGCTGGCGGGCTATGGACGCCGCGGGGGGCGATGGGCAGCTGTGAGTATGGGGTCGGGGACAGTTTTTTTTGTAAGGATAGCATATTGCGGGTGGACGGGCAATGTATGATTAGATGGGTAGATACTTTTTCAGCGTGTTTATTTTAATTAAGCAAAAAGGCAGATATAATTCACATACCGGGTATCAGTCTTTCATATATCACTGCCATATTCTGCGTTTTATAGAAAGTTACTCAGTTCTGCTCAGGAAATTTGTAATGTTCAAAAAGTAGTGTTAGCAGACAGCTCGGAAATGTATCCCCTATGTATTTCTGATATGTGCTGGACACGCAGAAGCTCTGTCTCTGTTACTAAGAATGTTTACCTACATGTATATACATGTACTAGTATTGAAAACACCTTCCAAAAATGAAACTTAATGGCCCCGTTATTGTAGCAAAATCCGGAATGAATATCTTGCATATATAGGGGCCTACTTATAATATCCTTGGAGGAAGCTTCTCATTTCTTCTCATTTTGCGTTCCGCCGTTGTCTAGCCCCGTGGTGTACGTGCTGCAGACCGGGTCCTGGGACATCGGCTTCACCTCCTTCTATAAGGCTCTCGAGGAGACGCAGCCGAACTATTTCAGCAACATCACGGCAATTCACCGGGAGATGAAGGTAACAGGGTGGGTTTCTGGTGGGAGATTATGCTCAACAGTTACTGACCCGCCAAGAGTGACAAATAGATGCAGTTACAAATGTTCATCACCTAATTTTCACTGTGTGATATGATATGAGGATTGCATTTGTTGGAAAGAGGATGCTACCTTTTAGAAACGACAACGTAACGTCCAGGCATGTGGACTTTTGAACATACCGTAACCTAAAGCATAAAATAATGTGAAATAAAGCTCAGCAGACGATCAGACACGCAAGGTACTGGAGACGCTTGAAACCAAGAGAGAGACGGAGACAGAAAAACATTCAGCATGATTCACTTTTTCACACTGTGATGACTGTGTTGTTATTATATATTTAACTACATTTACATTATCAAACATTGCGGGTATCCCATTGATCCTCATGTCTGTATATATAGTGCCCATTTCACCCCCCCCACCTCCACCACCATTTAATGTCTTAATTCCCTCCTGTAGCCCGGACGCGAGACGTTGGTGCTGATGGGGACGCCGTCGCTGCCAAACGAGTCTTGGCATCCGCCTGTCTTGTGGGTCGCACCAACGAGGTCAGCGCGGTCTACAACGGGTAAGTGGGATGGCCAGTGAAGTAGGAAACGGATTTCTGTCCTTTCTTTCCTTTTTATTGGTGGGTGGGCTACAGTTATTATTTCAATTATGCAAGCTGAATTATATTTTTTGCCTATTTTATTGATAATTTCCACTTACAGGCGTCTGAGGGCGTTCGCCGCTGAGAACAAGATCCCATTTCTGGACACTATGAGCATAACGTACCCGTTCTACCGCGAGCGCTACATCGAGCACATTGTGCCTTCACACCACTACAAGTGCGTATCAGTTTATCAACTGCTTCTGTGTTTTTTTCTCTCTTTTTTTAAAGTAAAAAATGCTTGTGGCTTAATATAGACTCTGTTAATTAACTATACGGCTCCTCTGTTGCAGCAACTACCAATGCAAGGGTCTCGCGGGCATGGTGCTCATTGAGACGTTGTGGTCGTTGGTGTGCCCTGACCTCGCCCTCCAGTACCGCGACACCTTCACCACGCGTGAACAAGACTTCTGGGTGGAGGGCATATGAGGCAAGAACTGCGAGTGAAAGGACTTGAGGATGGAGGGCACGCAATGGCTGACAGTCTGACAGTCACGAATATTCATCACAAACGGCTTCAATATTCTTGGCTATCTGATCTTAGCAGAAAATAAGAAAAAAAGTACTCGTGCTTGCATATGAATGACTAAGTCATGGCGTGTGTTGAAAAGTTCAGGGAAAAATAATGAGGATTGCTTTGATAGTATGAGAATAACTCACATTTTACTTTTAAGTTAAGCGGTGTGTCGCTTATTACAAAATAGGGTTATTTTCATCAGTCAATGGACAACCCTTCCTCTAACCATACCAATATGCCTTTAAAATTCTATTTGTAAAGACCTCAGTATAGGGAGGTCTAACCTATAACTGAGTCACGTATTTGTGGTTACCCTTTCTATTCCCATATTGTATCCATGTTAATTGTGACAGCAGATTCGTTTTCACTTAAACTAGTAGAATGTGTCACAATAAGGAACGTTTGCATTTTCATGCCATGATTGCTATTTGTTTTGTTCATACGTGTATGTATAGTTAGTTTCAAATATTGTTTTGTGCCCAAGTGATTGATACATTAATGTCTAGTCATTTTTTTAAAATAAGTATTGAAATGATTGGGACTTGTTTCCGTTTTCTCATTAATATGTGAAAATCAAGAAATCATTCTTACAGATCGAAAGATTGTTGTAGATCTTTTAATTAAAATATAAAACCAATCAATACTTTGTTCCAAAAATAATCTTTCACTCCACACGCATTCTCCAGGCATTATACCTTGGGATGGGGGGTGGGGTACTTCCATAGTCGCCCTAAACGGCATGTGCCACTGATAGGGGTCACCCTTTTCAACCCCGCAGTTTCACTTGGGGTCACCTTTTCCACCACTCAGTTTCACTAGGAGTCATGATTTCAACATTCCAGCCGGTTTCACTAAAGGAGGTTCAACCTCGAGGTTCAATATCTAGCTCTTTTTTCACGTGATTTTGCATTATTGAGCCATAAAAAAGCATAAAAGGTAAATATTAGTTGTAGAAAATCTTATATAAGTATCACAATAGTTTTTAATCAAGGATAACACACAGTTCACACACTAAGCTTTCAATGGCTGCAATGGCATCCGCCATCTTGATCACAGTGGTTGACGTCATTCGTCGTCACTGGGACCCCCGAGATTCCCCATTGCCCCCCTCCCTCCCCCCAGAGGACATTGTTCCAGATGGAAGGAAGCTGGTACCTGCCCCCATCTCTATTTAGTGAGGGCATTTCCTGGATATTAATGGCCTCCTTCACGCCACGTTCAAAATATTTAGGTTCTACAATAAAATGTTGGTCCCTTAAGATCAGACACTGTGTCCTTTACTGTCTGTGTGCAGGTGGCGAGACACCTCTGATCCAGCTGAACTGGGTCTGCGGTGTTCTAAGAACCTCGGTATATGCGCCGTTCAGTTCCCCCACGTATGAGGCCTCACAATCCTGGCACTTAATCTGGCAGATGATGTCCAATTACACGTTTCTTTCTCCAGGGGTCCTAGCCCCCTTGGAAACTCAAGCCCTCACTAAATAGAGATGGGGGGCCCCAGCTTCAGCCATCTACTAATGTCAAGAGGGGGATAAAAAGATATCCCGGTCCCATCATCAATAATGATTAAACCATTGAAGATGGCGGATGCCAGTAAATGAACTGTGTGTTATCCTTGATTAAAAGTGATACTTATATATGTTATATCCAATTAATAAGTAATTTCCACCAAATGCTGAAAATCTTTGTTTTCAAACTAGTCTCAATAAATATTACAGCTTTAGGACAATACCCTATTTCATCCATTTTTCACTTAGGGTATCATTTTCATATTTAAAATTTTCTTTAAACGACAGTGATTTTTGGACCTGCAACACCCACTAAATAGAACATAGCTCCCGATCCCGCCCCCGAGCACTATACTAGGTCAATAAAGATTACATTGCATACAGTAAATGATTCATATATGACAGAAGACAACAGGCATTTCACAACTTGCTCTTTTAAAAGATAAAATATGTATACCGTATTCCCTTGTATTTAAGATCATGGGCCTAACATGGAAGGTGGGCTGTGTTCAATTACAAGCTCATGGACTTCTATATAAGAATAGAGGTATATGAACAGATTTCTTATCTATCATAGTCCATAAATTTTATCATAGTTATATTAGATAATTGATGTTAATGGAAGGCATCTCCTTTTCTTAGCTGTTATTTTCAGATTATATATCTCATAAACAAAATGGAATTCTCTGTGTAACAATTCATTTTTATACTAAGACACCTGTTTATTTGGTCAATGGTGGATATAAAAAATATTGTAAATTCATCATCAGTAAGTCTGACAAATATAAAAAATCAAATTCAGTAGAACCCCCAAAATTCTGTGTACATGTACTTCTAAGAAGTGATGCACATGGTGTTGGTAATTAATCCCCCCCCCACACCCAAATTGGGCTGAAACTGATCACCTATAATACTAGTCTTTTGATAAATGGACAGCTCAGGACAAAGAATTTAATACAATTTATTTTGATTAGTTGTATCACAGCAATATAAAATTTGAAAACGACAGTGATGATTGAACCTTCAAACTAAAATTAGCAACATGATCAGTATTAATGCAACATAGTCCAATAATTGCAATCACAATACACACACTTGATTCAATTACATCTACAAAACATACTCTACACTACCTGCCAAATGGAAGCCCAAATAGCCATCCCGAGTCTAGCAAATCTGTATATCTATGTGTTAAATTTCTGTTGGCTCCTCCAAAGACTTTGGACTGGTCTCATGAGTTGCTCTTTCCAGGTGTCAATGAGAATCCTCATCCATGGTGTCTTTACACTTCTTTCTGCGATTACCACTGTATTTGCTGGCTTAGACTATCGTCAATTCATATCTTTTCTCTATGAATTGATAAAATGGAGACGTAGTACCCAGCAGAGTCTATGATGTGTCAATGAAGTAAAAACAATTATAGTTGTAGAAGTAATTAAAAGATGTATCAATAGAAGTTGAAAGCTGCAATAAGGAGGACTTAATAGCCTGACTTGTCGTTATTTAACAATTTTACTAGTTTACCACAAATAGGCTCCATTTGGAAGGTAGTATAGATTGTATGCAGTGATTCATACATATCATCACAAATTGTCTCTACACCAGCAGCAAATAAATTAATTGGATTTATATAAATATCCATACACTGTTTTATTACATATATCTATAATTATTTCACACACTCATAAACAATTGACATTTCTGAGTAAAAAATGCTTGTGAAACTCATGATACTCAACAAAGGCTGCAAATAAGCCGATATGTGTGTAAATCATCCATTATTAAACAATCATGATGAGATAGTGGGTACAATGTTCTAATTATTTCTGTCTGTTATAATGCACATAGTGAGGAGTTCAAGTGAGAGTAAACAATGAGCACTATTTGAGCAATTTAGTGATCATTTCATTTTGAAAACACAGTTATCTACTTTTACATCTACTTTGTTATTGAAGCTATTGATTCTTTTGCTCTTCATATCAACAATTACTAGTATTATTCAGTGATGCATAACACAATAAACATTAATCTAATACAAATCTACCCTACATGTAACGTTATATACATGAATATTCTGACATAGCATCACATTGTAAGTTTTACAATAATATACAAGGTATTCATACTATTCATGTTTCTCGCACTGGCCAGTTTGACACATAATATAAATGCCGCAAGAGGCAATAGCTCTGTTATTAAAAATCAGCATTACAAAAATCACATACAAACAGCAAATAGTTTTGATTAACGCACATGGTGTTAAGTATAGCAATATTTCACTGCATAAACCAGCTCACAATTTTTGAGTTGTTGATAATGTTTTCATTGAACACCAAATACAACATAATATTTAATAGACAATAAAATAAACACATATACAAACAATAGTAAACAAATGTTAATGTAGTAAAGCTAAAATGTAGCATTTTGAAGGGGCAAGTAATTTGATTTTGTTTACCATAGGCTTTTAATGGGTAATTGACACTGATTAATAATAATTAAAAAAAGTTTTTTAATCAGGTTCAGTAATTGTATTTTTTAAATACATGTACACTTTTTGTGAAGTTAGTATATTGGATTCTGAAGTATTATACAAGATAACAAATGTTGATTTTCAAAAGCCACATCAGATGTAAAATATTTATTTACATGATTTTCAGTAGCAAAATATTTGGATTATTTTGCTCCCAATGCCCAATATTAAATAAACTGCCCCTTCATTAATTGCTGTGGTTAAAATGAAGTATTTCGTTCAAATTCATTATGTTCTTATATGTTACACTAACTGCAAAAAAACAACGCAAAATACAAAAAATGTTTTTGACTTACATAGAGACTGGAAACAGACAGGTCAGTTTTTAGTCTCGACTCTTATTACACTTATGTGACTTAATTCTCATATTATTGATATTGAATTTTGGAACAAACGAGACATATATTTTTTTGACACAATCAACTGCAAAACATTCTGTGATTGGGGCCATTCACTATTCAGTTGGATGGATGGCTTCCCTTTGGCCAGTTCAGAGTTGGAGGAGGGATGATGATCATCACAGAGACTTGCATCAGAAATAAGCACCTTTAAGCAGCAGATGTGAAATGAAAACTAATTTAGTCCCATGAGTCACTTCTACAGCGAGAAACATTAAGTGAGGAATGATAACATGGACAGGCAGTACTGCATACCCCAAAAGCCTGTGAGCCCATTTTAACTTTGAAACGTTCATCCTTTAGGAAGGAACATACTGTATCTTATCAAAATTAAAATTTATTACATTAGATAGAAGATAAACATGACGTAATATTGCCAAGAGTAATGAAGTTGAGCTCTTGTGGCTTTTCAGAATTGAAAGGGTTCTTGCTGATGATTTAATATAAATTGGGGGCATGTATGCAGATGTCAAGCCCAATTTCATTTTTTCAAAGCGAATTTAAATTGCTTTGGAGTCCAAAAATAAGATCAATGCTAATCATCACTAGGGACCTCCATATAGAGATATACAGTATAAAAGATGTACAAGATTGGGCTATGATAAATCTGTGACTATTTGTCAGGTATCTATAAATCCATGTTCACAATGTTGGCATATTCACTGCTATAGTGAGATTTTCCCTATACATGTATATGTAGGGTTACTAAAATCTCTAACATAAATCTATGATAATTTACGATGACCTTCATAAAAGTTGTTAACATTTCAATAACATTGATAAACTATTTCTCTAACATTTCTATTTACTGGCATACACCACTATTCTAAATGTGTGTGCTTGTGAAAGTTAATATCAAGAAATTGATCTAACTGGAAGCCTCAGAAAAGTGTCATTGCATTAACGTTTTGATAACACATATTGAACAAATTGTACCTTTGAAAATAATGTCCTGGAACGTCACATACTTATTTTCACTTATCATTTAGTGTTATTTCTTAGCATCTGGATTCATCATAGTAGAAGGAAAAAATCTACTCAGATGCTCCTCTGTTCATCTAGAAGCGACTGATGCAGGTGGAACGTTCACCGAAACGTTGCTTCTAGACGAACAGAGGAGCATCTGAGTAGATTTCTTCATTCTACTATTATTTTCACTTCTTTCTTACGTTAAGACTCATTACAATTGTGCCAATGTTCTATTCTATTTTGAATACATGATTTCTTTATGCCAAGTTTGAGATTCTGACAGCGATATAGCAAGTTCCCGTTTTCAGTTCCACACACTACATAGCATTGCAATAATGCATTGTGAAGAATCCATAGAAAACCAGTGACTTTGAGAAACACATCAACTCCAAATCAGAAAACGTTCAGTTTGCCTAAATACAATGAAGTATTAGGCATGTTCATCTAATTTTTGGCTTGTAATTCATATCATTAATTTCATCTCACTTTGATTGCTCATATCAAATCAGCTGCCTTTCTGCTCTGTTCTGAAGTGCACCATCACTTCTCGCCAGCAAAAAACCCTCCATCCAGTAAGATGATTTAACAATATTCTATTCTCCTGTTACTTTAGTCTGGATAAATTCTGAACATTCAAAGGCACGTCACTATCACCACATTCTACTGCCCCTTATGACTAATTATCTGCTTTTTACTGTCTGTCATTTTCAGGCACAATGTCTGTGATCTTGAAAGCTTAACTTGACCCTGTTGATAACTTCCAATTCACGGCCCATAAATGACATCAGATAGTGATACAAATGTCCCCTAGGGATATAAAGTTTGTCACAGAAGTATATGTAGTTCAAATCACTCTCCAGACGATCTCTCAAATAACTTTCACCAAGGTAACTCTAGTTGGCACCTCAAAGTGACAGCTGACTTCTTAACTACCTCTAGCTATCAGCAGAGCTCTAAAAAAACTGTTGCAGCATTCTTAGGGCTCTGTGATCTCTAGACGACCTTATTGAAGCGCCCCCTGGTTCCCTTGCTAGCTGTCTTGCCTCGAATTGATTTATCCTTCTGGCTCCGTTTCCAGAATGCGCTGCTCATTCGTCCGATCCGGCCCCCAGTCACTCCCGCGCCACTGAAACACAAAGACATGTATGAAATGTATTGCCTAAAACTACTGTAGATGGTCATGGAACATAAACACTTCATTAGATTATGAGCATAAATGCAATCAACAATATGATGATAGGTTTTGTAACTGTAGGTAGGTTCACGAAGCTCCTTGTACTATGTCAACTGCTTGAAAATGTTGAAGACTCTTTTCACTGTGATCTTTGTGGCTTGATATTGAGAGAAAATGATTTGAAAGTCTTCCACCAGTGGCAAAAGTGATAATACTTGATTGTAAATGGATATACCATATTTTATAATGATATCAATATTAATTCAAAGTTTTCAATTTACAATAAACTATAAATTGCGATAATCATAATTGTATTGTACAAATAAAATCAAGATAAAAGTTATAAATAGTATCTTCCATATTTCAAAAATATTACAAAAGTCATGCTTGATGCAACAAAATAATAAACCTTATACATAAAACAACAAACTATATCTAATTGATACAAATATTATCTAATTTGTACATACAGATCTGTATGCACATTAAACATATGGACCTAGACAACATTATAATATCTTATAAAATTTAAATGTAAATATGAAGAATAAACTCAAATAAAATATATTAATAATTGTATTATCGTGAGTTGTTGATTAGAAGTCACATAAAACATTAAAGTTATTTACAAGTATTCCAAAGGAAGTTGTAAAATTGTAAGTGAAAAAGCATATATTTACCCAGAGTGTCTAGGTAGATGGTAAATAGTAGAATATAGCAAAGTAATTAATATGACTCATACACGGTAATCGATTCTGTGATTATTTTACATATGGTTTGAATACATTTCACGGAAGTTCAGTACACATGCTTATCATTGTTCTACAAGTAAACTTTCGCAACAGCCTGTTAATTCCTTGCAACAAATTCAGTTGCAAATTATTCCATTTAACACATAGGTGGTGTTTCAAATGCCATTGTGAAAATTTTCTTGAGAACATCTCCTAAATTCACTAATATATCAAAAACCTGGGAAATGCAATCACCCATGAAATGTTGAACACATGTTAAACATTGTCTCTGTCAAGAAACCAAAAACTGAAACAAAACGCTACACTAGAAGGTTAGTGAGATGGTCATAATCAAGTTGGAACCCGGCGCTATCTGTGGATGACCAGAAAGCCTCAACTTTTAACTGTTTTTAGTTTTTTAAATCAAAGTTATATAAAAATCAAGGTCTATTTTAGTAATTTAAGAATCAAGCAATACTTATTCTTTTGAAGTAAGTGGTAACAATTTGGAAACATTTCAAGCATTTTTATGACTGTTTGAGAAACATGTTTTAGAAAATAGACTAATTATAATTTTGCAGATGGCTTTAATAATTTTAATTGTTCGAAAAAAAGTTAGTTTAATTTTCATTTGAAACAGAAATCAACTATCTGGCTGCACAAGAAATTAGACTATCTGGCCAAATGAGATTAACGGTAACATTCTATAATAATGTACTGTCATCTAACGTCATATGCACAGTTCAAACATTGAAGCAAACATTTTTACATTTCATAGTAACAACCTACAAACAATACAAAAACATGTTGCTTCATATGCATATCGATTTTGATGGCAAAGATGACAGTTAAAACAGCAGTGCCCTGGAGGATGTGACCAAACACACGTAGGTCTTTCTGGTGAAATATTACATGTTACACAGCCGAGTCAATCTTGTGCCTGCTGGCTGACTGCTTGAGTACTGGTGTCACACCCTCCGAATCCACAGAATCTCGTCTAGACGTCCTCTGTCGCAGGTCTTCTTCCAGATCATACAGACCAAAACGCACACGGCCCTGGTTGCTAAACACAGACCAACAGGCTTGTAAAAAATTAGCATTTTAATTGGTGTTGGATTGGTAGTAACACATTTAAGTTAAATGGTTTCGGGTTTGACAATTGACAACCATGTTTTCATATTCACGTTTCTCAGACTCTTCCTGCCAAACAAATTTTGGAGTGTGATAAGCAATATATTGCTACTCTAGGTCATTCAATTGTCTGATGTGTGAAAAAAAGTCATTATGAGCACATGGGCAATTGAATAAGATTAATTATATGGCGGATTGTTTCAATGAATTTGTAAATAAAGCACATTCATAATGGCAGCAGCAGCACGAGCAACTACATTCTAAATCATAAAATTGGATCATCAGACTGCAATCATAAGCTTACCTATTGCAAATATATTCTGTTTTAAGTCTGTTGAAAATGAATCAAACATTTTCTAAATGCTCTTTTGAACCATGCTAATTTTGATTTTTGAAAACTATTTGTAAATATTTGCAAAATACTTATAACTGCATCATGTTGCTATGATTCTTTTTAACCTTATAAAATTGTAACTGTAAATTTACATTTATGTATATATTTTAATGATTTTCTTAACCTATCAATTTTATTGATAAAATTTATAAATACAAAAACAAAAAAATCACGGTTTCCAAAATCACAGCAACATTGTCTGGGGGCAAAAAACAGCACAATATGATCAAATGTCAATCGCTCTCAATCTGAAATGGAATCTTGGTTTTTCCCACCCAAAGGACAACTATCAGTACTCTCAACAGTTCAGAGATTCAACCGTCAATAAATCATTTAGTGTTGACAAAATTTAAAATCTTAATGAAAAATTTTACATTCTGTTTGAGAGCTTGGCCTTAGATAGGAATTGGCCAAAACGCAGGGCTTAAGCATCATTGATTCATTATAAATAATATTATACTATCATGAGACATATAAAAGCCTCTCACCATTGCATCTTATTCAGGTTTACGCATGATTAGAATTTTGGCTATGCCCTTGGACAGCTATTTCCTTATATGTAAAAGAAACACTGCTTAACAGCAGGGCTAACTATTGAGAGTACTGTTGCATGTTAACAGGGAGGGAGTGATGTGCCGCACCATATGCTTTCCAGGCCAAATCCGTGGGGCTCCGCTGCCAGTGGTGGAGGGCAATCTGGGAAACAAACACCAACTATTATTGGCATACATTAACTTTTAACAACAATATGTGGATATATTATGTGACATAAAGACAGGGGCTTAGTTTGTCATACATCCAGTTGTGTAAACTTGTAAATATTTTCTCTTAAAGTTACATCATATTTGCTGTATGAAATAACATTTTTTCCATAGAAAACAACATACATGCTAATGGACATGAACATACACACTAGAGCTACACATATTTAATTCTTATTCATTGGAAGGACATACACTTATTCACTACACAATTAATCAAACAGAATCTTTCACCCAAAACCATATATTTACAGCATTTGATACTATTTTGAAGAAAGATCATGTGACTGTATATCAATATAGGATGTTAACTGTAACAAGCATAATTTATTCTGCCTAACACCAACACCGGGTTCCCACTTGTATTTTCAAAGCAATAGATATTCAATCAAAACATATTTTCAACTTACAAAGCTTTCAACAGCCCATTGATACACATTTTCAAGAACTGTAAGATAAAAATTGGTTTTACTGGTGAGTAGTTTTTTTAGCTAATGAAAGCATGAGCCATGGGTTGCGTTGTAAGTTTCAAGAACACATTTTTCTAAAGAATAAACTAAACAGAATAGCAACACAAATCTACATAGCAAATGGTGTGTGAAAAACAGAGGCACTACCAAATAAATAAAAAAATGTGAACCTGGCTCATTCTTCTTTCTCTTGCTCCCTATTTATTCCGAAATCTGTCCAAGAAACCACACATACAGAACTTAAAATATGGTTCCCAATGAGATTATTATTTGAATAAAACCTTAATGATCATAAATTCTTTTCTAAAATGACACGCATATGTGTATTTCTTTATATTTTACTGTAGATTAATGTCAAGTGAATGTGGGTAAAATAATATAACATTTATATAGCTTCAACAAAGCTAGTGCGATGCAGCTGTTTCAATTTTAACAGCAATGCCATCAATATATTAAATAAAATCACTCATATTTCATAGATCCCTTTTTAACCTCATTTACTCAAAGGTGAAAGTAAAGAAAAAGTAATTTCACTAACAAGCACAATGAAACTTTGGACATATAAAAGAGAATACAGAAACACAAGGCGAGAAGGTTAAATTGAGGCAGTATGGGAATAGTCAAGTGATACCTTTATTTTGTATCTGAGTCACTGCTGTAAAGGCGATAAAATGCACTTTTAGTGATTTAGAATGAAGAATAAAAATTGCATCTGTTTTTCTAACCACTACTTGATGCTTTTAATACTAGGTTGGAAGTTTATCATCATGCTTAGCGCAGGTCCATCACCACTAGATACCTCTACCAGTGATGCTTTGAAATTCAAGGTTGGGTCAGTGGGTCATATCCATATTATCATATTTCAGAATATTTTTGTAGGAAACAGTGACTGCAGCCTTAAACTAAAAAATTTAACACTTAAAAGTCCTTGAAATATATTTAGCAAAAACAGCTACATAAAAGTCAATGGAAAACTACCAAACATTGAAATTTGAAAAAAAAACACGCTGCAATGTCATTTTGTCTAGAGAACCAAAGTAACATGCAAAACTCAAATTCTCTCTTTCACTTATCTTCAAAATATTCTAAGAATTTCTATAGGACTACAGAGTGTGATGAGTAATTATATTTCATTGAACGTCATGAAACTTGGTAGGCCTATGTTTCCATAACTACATTCTGTATATAAATATATTTCGATTACAGGCCCACGTGCTTTTATGCACGGCAATGCAGTATTATAATTCAAGTAAATAAAATCATTATCATACCTGAGAATACTCTCAGCTAATTCAACCTATTTATCCCACATTCTTTGTTTAATATAATCAGTACTTAGCAACACGAGGTCTATTACCAAACAATTGCTTGAAGCACGCACATGTACAGCTTATTTTGTGAATAGATGAAGAAGTAGCATAACGTAACAGCTATACTGTTGGCCTTGTTTTTTTTTATTCAATATGGCAGAATTTTTAATAAAGTAGACCAGGTTTTTATCCCTGACAATACAATTTCTTCTTGATGTAGAGCAACATCATCTGAAGCCTCTGTAAGAAAATTTGAGGTTTGATCCATCTTCAATCTGTAATGTCTTATTTCACAACTAAGAGTTGAAAGGCCTGCTGATATAGGGACTGCTTGCTATTATAGGTGATATGGTGGTATCATCATGCACTGACATCCATGGACAGCATCTTGGACTTCCCAAATTCATCACAAATACATACTCATAAACCTGACATAGACTAATATATGCAGTTAAGAACGTAAAATCAACAATTACCTTGAATTTCGCCGTTCTTCCCGCCGATTGTCTTTTTTGTCGTCATCATCATCGAATAGGCTTTTCCTCGGCTCGTTGTCTGGTGGTGCCGAGGGGAAGAGGGGCTCGAATGGGGCATCGTGGTCAGGGGCATCCACCTACCATACGTAGAGTCATAATACAAACAGCTATAAAACAGCTATCTACAACAGGCCAACGGCAATGACAGGAAGCATATTTTTACAGCTCATAGCAGTAATCATATGCATGCTTTTTTTGATTATCCATTGTCTACATTATATCATTTACAAATTACCTATATTTGCAAAATCACAGAGATCAATAATTAAACACATCGCACATGAATTATTCCTCTCGACTTTCAAGAAGCCAGTCTATAGCTGTGCAGTACTTACGGATTCACTTTTCTGCAGTATGGGTTTCCTTTTCTTGGGGGTGTCACTGTTGGTGATAGCATTATTGAGAGGGCCTTTGCGCTGGGTGAGGGGCGTCGGGCCTAAGGCAAAATCACATGTTTTACTTACTTGATGCTCTAAATATTAAAGATTGACAAGCGCATGCTTCTTCTCTTGTCAAGCGTTACCAAGTGTTGCTTTATCTTAATACAATATTTGTTTCATATATGTAATTAGTGTTGTAATTGGGTGTACACATGTTTTTGGCATCTACAACCTTTGTCTATTAGGAGTCAGAAATAAAATCATAGGCAATTTCATTGTTTTGTACCAATACAGGCATTGTGTGGACATGTGTGTGTGCATGCATGTCTGCATGTCTGCATGAATGTCATCCCATATGTACCCACCATCTATATTTTCTGCATTGGCCCGGTTCAGTAATTGTCAAGTGGCCGACTCAGACATGGCCGAGCCTCCGTTCACAAGGTTCATTTGGTCAGCTACAGTCGACTCAAGCCGCTCTAGCTGACGTTTGTGGTCCTAAAACACAGGAGCACATGGCGTCAAGGCTACATTGATACAGAAACTGAAACACAAAATAGATTTTCAGCACTGTCATCCACCTAATTATCAAGGTCAGATGTTGGTCAATTTCCGTTGTATTATTATTAGTAACTTTGTAAATATTCAAGGAGTATGTAATTATGCACTCAGGCAACACATCACTGATTTTTGCTGCAAATATGTCTCTTTCCCAACTCTCATTTTTTTTCAAGCTAATGCCACGGTCCTATTTGAGTACTGGCCAACATAATGCAAACATTACTCTGACATCAGCATAGGGCTTTTGTACATGTTCATAAAGCAACTCTAAAGCAACTTTCAGGTGCTTTGAGACTGTTACATGACTGCCCTCATATTTGTGGGGCAGTGATCGTCAAGTCATATTGAATGACGTACAGTACTTTTAATGGCTCTCTAGAATAATTGCCTATTCCCTTGCATTGCTTAAAGTTATCCAAATAATTGCCTGGTGTATTTATATTGTATAAAAATATTAAGGAACTACTAGTAATAAAATAGATAACTATTATGACAGTACAAAATTAAAATTATGCTTTAACACAAAGTTACACCGAACTGACATAATATGGACAAATCTTATTTAAAAAACTAAATAAAGATATTAATATCAAACTTAAAAAAAGCACTACTACTAGCCCAATATTCCAAATGTTATATCTAAGCAAAACATTATAGCAGATATTTATCATAGCGACTGCAATTCCCATGTTAATTCTGTATAGTCCACAATAAAAGCAGACAGATTCCATGTTACCTGAAGCTTTTCTCTATTATCCTGGAGTACATACGAATATTATGCACATAGTACTATTTTATTCATAAAAGTATTATCAGACATTTATGTGTTGTCTAAATATAGAGTGGGACAATCATGAATTGTCAAATTACAATGTGAATGTGATATCAATTGTAAACCTAATAAAGAAATGAAAACCTAAATATCCCAATTGTAAAATAAGGTATGAGATAATTTCTGCTTTGATCAAACTCTGCAGAGAGCATTCAATGCAGCAACAAAAATACTGTGATTTTAGATTCATTTGACTCCACCTCTTCGTCCCTACTCCCTCCAACCCCTTGGCTAAACCAATACAAACAGCCCGATCCTGTGATGAGTTTTCTGTACCTGGAAGTGCTCCCACAGCCCTGCAATAAGCTCTGCTGCGACGATGTCAGACGCATTCTTGCTGACGAGGCGAATGATGAACAGACCGTCGCGCCTCAGGTAATCCTTGGTGAAGCGTGACACCCGCTCGTCAGGCGCATGGTGGAGTTTGTCCATGGCAATGAGGCGCGAACGGATGTACTTCACCTAGGACAAAGATAGACATGCACTTTATTTAAGAGAGATATCAAAGAGCTTCTTTATTTTCAATCCATTTGCATACAAATCTAGAGATCACTAGGTTTCATGAAGATAAATATTTTCAATTTCTCTATTAGGGACCATTCATTATTCATGGGAGGAGGGAGGGCGGAGGGTTTTCTGAAAATTTCTGTACAAAGTCGGAGACCCCTCCTTTTTTCATGTACAAAGTTGATGGCCCGCCTTCAATTTCCATATACAAAGTTGGCGGTCCCCCCTTAATTTCCTCCAGCCCCCTCCTCATAAATAATGAATGGTGCCTAAGTGCAAGTCTGAATGATGGACGGCCATTTGTTACCTGCTGTGGCCAGTAGACAGATGAGGCGATCCACAGAATGAGGCTGCCCACTGTCGCGATGGCCACAAACACGAACCAGAACCAGATGAAGATGAAGATCTTCTCGTTAAACAGGTTGAGGGGCAGTGAGCACTGCACTGTATATCGGTGAATGTTCCCCAGCACACGTATCTTGAAGTCGCACAATGTCACCCTAAACAGAAAACCATTTGGTAACCATGAACTGAATTAAATACAGCAATCTCAGATATAACTATTAGGTAAACCAATTTGACATAGTTATGATCAGTAAAATTTTAATTAATCATGAAGAGTCACGTGGTCAAACAGTATCTAAAAAATAAAGCAAATACTAGGGCAATATGTGGAATGTCTTGCATTGGCGTCAGACATACTGGAGAAACCTGCTGGACTTTGTACATTGACCTACATACCGGGGAAACCTGTCGGATGTCGTCCAATCCTCCCCTTGCACCATGCGTCTCAGCACATCAAAGCCGTACATGTGGTAGTCTGTGCCCAGGAAGTTGTTCAGAAGAAACACCTAAAAATAATACGTCGTCAACAGTGTGAAAAACATCCTGCTTACTGTTCAATATACATTTTTGTTCATTTACATACTATACTAACTTTTTTATGAAGGCCCTAACTAATATTTTGCAAATTATTAATTGCCTTCTTCAGGGACTATTGTGATGGGAATAAAATATTCATCTGATAAAAAGCAAGTTGCACTGAATCGTTTTCACAAAACAGTTATGATTTGAATCAAATCATATAACATGCATCTGAATGAAATTTTGTCAGTGTACTTGTTAAATCCTACCACTGTAATAAAAATTCTGACTTATCTGATGGATCAATATTAATAACCGGGGGAGGATTTGCTGAGTACAATGAATTTTTTTATTCAAACACATCAAAGGTTTTCTGAGATAAGGCCGGTTTTGCAATACCTGTCCTATGACATTTCCAATGTAGACAAGCTTGATAATGAGATACAGGATGAACAGGTAGTTCCCATATACAGCCCACCTGAAAATAAATATAGGAAACTAGCGTGAGTAACGCAGTGACAAGGTCATGATTATTATACTGCAGCAGCTGAAAATTGTGTATTTTGTCCCAATCATGAAACAAGAAATAGAGCTGGAAGAGAATGAAACGATAACTGAGAAATTCCTATAGTGCCCACTACATGCACAGACAGACTTCTCAAAAACAACCATGAAAAGGACAGCAGTTACTTTCTGATCAGTGTCATAACATGAGACTCAATTGCAGCTTTCTTTGGTTTGACAAATCCTCTCCTTATAATATTTTCATGTTTCTTCATTTAAATTTTGGTGATTTTGTTTATTGGCTATCATCATCATCAATTAATCCAATATTTTGGACTCCTGAAACAATGGTGTCAGATGAGAATAGACAGCATGTTTAAACTCGTCATTAAATTAATTTAAATGTATCATTAAGTATGGAAATAGTCTGAGTATCAAACTATTAAAATTGTATCACACTTGCCCCTTGAACTAAAATAAATCAAAGTACTCAACGTACTGAGAAAGCCGGCAAATGAGACAGTGATGTTCATGACACAGCATATAGTTAGCTCTAGCTTTGACGCCACAGAACATGTTGCACCAGTGAAATTTTGCAATATGCAACATTTTGAAAATGTCACAGGGACATTCATAATGCAAACGCAAAGCATTTCATAAAGCAACATTGATATGTTACTGGCTTATATTAATGCCCGGTGCACAGTTTAGGATTATATACAAGGCGGAGGAAGGCGGTGAAGGCGGTGAAGGCGATGTAGCGGTCAACTGAGCAACGTAGCTATAAGTAGACGACATTGATGTTGCCGGTTTAAAAAGATGATTTTTTTTATTACGCGTAATACGTGAGATTTAGTATACAGCTTCATGTCTCATTTTAAATTTATTTATTTTATTTTATTAAAAGTGGTTCAATGGTTCAAAGAGTTCAAAATATTTATTAATAACAGTTTTGACCTCATGTTTAGACATATTTACATACATTCATTAATCCGTCCCTTATCATTTCAAATTTTGAAATACTTAGCACTAATAAGTGACGAATTAATGAGTGTATGGATGTCTATCTAAACATGAGAGCTAGTGTATCAAGAAATTTGATACGGACCAAGAGGCCAAAACACTGTGTTAAAATTTTTGGATCTTTTAAAATCTTTTTGAATTTTCAAATCTTTTTGAACCGTTGAAGAGCTAATTTGGAAAACATTTTCTGTCAAATTATAAAACCAAAATATCCAGTCATGCGATAAAACCACTAGTAAATTTACTCAGGCAATGGCAAGTTTATAAATCTACCATAGTGCTTGATTTTGAAGAAGCCCCGTTTTACATGCAAAGTTAAGCGAGATTCAAATGCATAAAAAGATACAAGTCAATGGACAATTATAAAATTTTCAGACTTCTGAGTGTGCAGGAATCATTCAAGGTAGTGATGCTAAAAATCATACTTTATTTCTAAGTTTATTCATTTTTTATTCTATATGAAACTTCCAAAGCATCAAATGTTACCACTTAGATTACTTCTGAAGTTCCAACAAACTTCCCTCGTAAACCGAGAACTTTGAGACTAGACTTAACATAAGCATCACAAAATTGGCAACAAAGTTAAAGTTAATTGACTGTTACATTATATTCAAACAATGCACAGTGATTGAAAACATGAAGTGAAATTTACAGCAATGCATAGCAATCAAATCATTCAAGTCAATTAATCATTTGGATGATTAGGATGAATAGTTGTCCTGAACATTCAATGAAAGAGATTGAGACATGCAGAGTATAAAATGGAATTTCTTATATTAAAACTGTACAATGATTAAATTTCGTGTTTACTTGACCTTTTGTTTACACAATTTGTGTCACCACAGCTGTAAAATAATGAGACAAAAACCATTATGCTAAATCACAAACGTGGATCATGGCATGCAGATGAAATAGTCACATTATGCATAAAAAGAGAAAATTATATTGGAATATAATATTCAAAATCAAAAATATCAAACAGATATAGTGGCTTTATATGGGGTCAGTGACAATTTTGCAATCAACGAAACAGGCATCTTTCATAAGGATATTCTAGGCAGATACTGTTGCAAAACTGAAAGAAATAGAATATTTACACTTACATGAGCCAAATAACATCTACTTCAAAACAGTTACATTAAAATAATGAAAGAAAAGCAATAGATCAAACTAGCATAAATCATTCATATTTTGCTCTATTTTCTTCTGATATTTTGAAAGAAACTAACACAACAGATACTCATAATGCAAAGCAAAGGAAATACTATTCACTGAGAAAAAATGTTTGATTTTCTTTACTTTCATTTATCATGAAAATTCATTAGACATCACAAAGGTAATAAATATGCAATTCAAAATGATACAACTTTGGATTCAACCTTACCACAAAATTCAAAAAATTCAAAAATCTAATTTTGATTTACATGAGAATTTTTTTTACAAACGGTAACATTGCAGTTGATCAACCAAATATCTTCCTCAGTGACAAAGAAATTATGTCATTACCGCATTTGAAAAACCTTGTGCCCACTACATGCAAAATAAAAATAATCAAATGTTAGTATCACCAAATAAAATTTTGAAGATATTACCAACTGTACATTACGATAAACTATGTAATATATGTAAGACAAACAATTTCCAATTTTACTTGACAAGCTGGTACTGCAAACTAATTAACCTAAGCGCTTAGATACTGCAAAAAGTAAGTAAACACTTTGAGGCTAGGTAATCGGACTCCTTTGCTCAGTTCTGCACAACATATGTGCAGTCATTCCTAGTGACATGCATAATTGTTTTAAACATGACTAATATCTATTTTGATCCATGCTAGCACCCCAACACCTTAATATACCCACCAGAAGCTCTTGCAGTCTGCGGTCTGCATGTGATTCCGTGACAGCTCGAGCAAGAAGCGGCCCATGTGTTTCACCATGTACCTCATCGTCTTGTCACGTGAGTCGAAGTCCATCTTCCTCTGACACTCGATCGCCGCATCTGTGATGGTAGCCACGGCTATACCTGGATTGTGACAGAGGATGGAGGTCAAATATTGAACAAATTAAGAGACATCTACTAAAATTCATGACATTTTAATTATGTTTTTTTCGTGTTTTTATTTATAGTCATACTTCGAAAGGTGGAGGATAGTTTCAAAGGTACTTAACATACATTTTTTTGATAAGATTTTGTCAATACGTTTTCATATCTTCTAGCAACACTAGATTAAACTGTTGAAAAAAAACTGTTCAAACTATTAGCCCATGTATCAAGTAGCAAAATGTTTTTGTGTTTTCTCACCTGACTTCTTGTTGAAGAGCCTCCAGATGGGCCTGGGGAGGTAGAAGAGGACGGCCTGGCAGGCGAGGATCAGCGCCACCCACTGGTAGTATGAGATCATCTTGCGCGGCTCGCCCTCCTTGGGGATGTGCTCCGTGTCGAACGGAAGGTAGTACGTGTTGGTCGTCCAACATACCTGGTCGAACGCAGATTAAGTCAGCAATTTGGTTTAAATTATTGTGTTCATGGCTTTGTACCCATTAACCAAAATTAGTGGTGGACCCATTTCAGACATTGTCCTCTTAGAGCAGTGGTTTTGACATAGGTGATCTCATTACAGAGGTATTTGTCCATTTATCAAGGTGGTCTCATCAGCTAAGTGTTCCCATTGCATTGGTGGTCCTATTCCAGAGGGGATAGTATTGCACATATGGTGCAATTACATAAAACATTCCCATTATAGAGTAGCCCAATTATAAATGTCACCCTAATCCCATTACAGAGGCGGTCCCATTACAAAGGTGGTCATATTCCAGGTGTTCATATCACAGTAGTGGCCAAATTACAGAGAATGTGTTATAAGGGCATGAGAGTTCCTATTACATACTCATCTCTTTTTTTCGGTTTCCATTTTATATAAAAGTTTTTGTAATATTCCTCTTGCCCACGTTTATAGTCCCCATCTCATAATATTCTAAACCCTTTTCATTTTACAAAACTAGTTTATAACATTAACATTACATTATATTCATCCAGATCAAATAAGCGATACACATACAATGTATGGTATCAGGTCTAAAACTGACGCTGAATATCCCATACTTTATCATGATTATTTTAGTTTTCTTAAAAACAAAAACTGAAATATTAGTATTAGCTGAACAAATTAATAGTATTAACCTTTAACACTGAACTTGGAGTTACTTACAGTGAAGCTGAAGCAATGAGCATCTTATTCCCTCAAAAGTTAGAGCAACATAAAACAAAGCAAAAAATAAAGAATAAAACTAAAATTGTGACGCACACCCCATGCAACATGCTTAGACCAAATATGTGTAAACTTGAAATATCAAACTTGATATTCTGTAAGACAATACTTGAATTCTATAAACAAGTTTAAACAAATTATGTAAATAATGACTTTTGTTGTAAAAATGGATGATTTTCAAATGTAAATGTATCTTTGGCCAAGAGAATTTGGATAAAATATTCACTTAAAAGGATTTTTCTCAGGATTGTGAGAAAATTGTATAATTAATTCTATCAATTATTTGAGTAAGGTGATGAAACATTAACACATTTTGTAAACGGATGTCAGATCCGGGAGTCAGGGCACCTGATTTCCAGGTCTGAACCAGCACTGTTTGAGTCACAGTGCATGAATTCATTGCTTAATTTGACACAAAGATCCTGGATCTGACTCAAGTAAACCTTGCAAGCATGTGTTCCTGGTGAAGCAAGCATTACAAGATTCACTTATGGATTTCTTCTTTTCTCAATGTTGAAGACATCTATCTTTTGATAAAGCATTAATTTTTATAAATCCGATCTACCACAGAAATCCCAATAAAGAAAGAGTGCTTGGCAATAATATTAGAACTCCATCTTCTTCCATACTTTTACCAGGAGACTCATGTCTAAAAAGGCCAATTTTCCCATGGGAGCAAATCAAATATAAACATGGAGGGAGATCGTGACTTGCTTTGAATGTATTGCAATGTTTTTACACAATCTATTGAAACAATTTCATTATAATCTGTAAAGACTTTTGAACTTACTTGAACTATTTATAAATACACAATGAAGTCAAAAAGACCTTTCGCAGCTGGCAGATGAAACAGTTATACATCTGGCCATGTTATATGGCTCGTTTTTTGCTTTGGATAAGTCAGACAGACATTTGCCAATAGCTTTAAAAATTCTCACACTTTCAAATAACAATATACTCACTCACAAGTATCAATGCTAACACATAGCATTGTACATATACAACCATGCCTCAACTTCCTGATTTGGCGAAACTTTTGTCTAGAAGCTAGATTTACAGAAGGTATACACACAGAGACCCTGATAGATGCATGTACCATCACAGATTCACAAACGTTACCATAGTCCTCCTACATGTCTGAAATGTTTGGTGTATGTGATAAGCATGACCTAAAAGACCCACATCCACATACAACCTCACCCTAATTTTTCCTCCCCAGACCCACCGAATTAGTGAATTCCTCGTGAGTGTCTGTGAAGTGCGGAGGACACCAGCACGTTATGGGTACGCCACCGACCCACTGCGCTGTGGAGACGGCCACTGTGAACATGGCCAGCACCATTACTGTGGCCCGGCAGTTCAAACGGTCCGAGAACGAGTCAGTGCCCGAGTCCCGTAGGTCGTTCAGATCAATATAGCCCAGCAACCGCTCCATGGCAACCTTTTATAGCCCTTTTTAAATTTGATGTAAGTGGTTTAATTTATTTTTCGAATCAATTTTCAAAATAAAAGTAAACAGATTTGGCAATAAAAGCCAAGTGTCTCTTCAGTGATTGAACATTGATGGTTATGTGCTGTTTATAGTAAAATAATCCACCTTCAGTAAACATTTTATTGCAAAAACCATAAAGACAAATTTTGCTTTAAGAAATATTTTCTTTTGTAGTTCAAGAAATTCAACATTGCTTTCCTCAAATTTGAAAACATTTGCAAGTCCAAACTCTTCCTTAATTGTTGCCGGTGTGTCTTGGCATGTAATATTTGAAAACCTAGAAAACTCAATATTTAACTAAATTTTTTTGAGCAAATGTTAAGAAGAACTTTGTGTCCCTGTCAAAAATATTCTTCAATGAAACTGTATATCCAACAATTCTATTACTTTAAAGATTTTCTTGAATGATTTAAAAATTTATTAAAAAATGTTCAAAGATTCACAAATTTATGACTTAAGTCCTGATAGTTTTGTTCTAATTCCATGCAACTTCTAAATTTATCCCATCTTGAAAATCCTTGTAGATGCTTTCACACACAAAAAGTTTAAATATACACAAATTCTACACACATATTAAAATTAGACTTAAAAATCATGAAGTATAATGATCCCTAAACAAAATTGAATATACAGTGTTAAAAATGCTACAAGTTTAAGAATCACATACTTCCAGAGTAAGTACATTGCTGTTTGCTCGAGCTTAATTTACACATATTCTCCTTGGGTCCACAAATATTTAGTTTTAAAGAAGCACTAGTCAAACTAACCATTTAGGCTTTATTATGCTAACTAATTTGTCATGACATGAATGGTCATCAAACACGTGTGAGGGAGGATGGACAATATTTGTCATTAAGTTCAAACACTTAAACTTTTTTATACAATAGCACCCATTCAATAATCATTACAGATAATCATTACAGAAGAAAATCTATTTAGTACATTATTAGTTTACTCTAACTTTATATATATATGTTATCATTATAGGCAGATCAAACACGGTGCAGTAAATACGCTCCCTAACCTATCTCCAGAAAATTCTTTTTTCACGTTGCCACACTTATAAGTTACCAACTAAACATAAACAAAACTGATTTCATACATATGGAGGTATCTGAAGCCAAGTCAATTCTAATTTGCTGGAATTCTTAAACATTTGAGGAACAACCAAATCTTCTTTTGGATATCAGTTCTTCATATATCTTCTATTCATTTTAGAATTGTTCATAATATGAGAGAATCTTGGAGATGATTCATCATGAAGGATCAAGACATTGGATCAAGACCCATAATAATGAACAAATCTTCTACATGACAATCATGTATAAAGAAGTACATCTACCCTTTCTCATTCTGGCACTTATAACAAAAATAACATGCTTCAGTAAGAAAATGAATGATGTACAATGTAGCAATGGAAGATTCAGTAGCTGATGAGTTAGCATCCTCAAACTCAGCTTCAGCCTGTGCAAGATATCATAAACGACCAGTAAGACAAATACCAAAATACCAATACGGACACCAGCTAGTGAATGATGAAAGAGGTAAAATAACTATAAACGTATGAAAAGGATTAAGGACGTACTTTGTTTCCAAACTCGACGTGCGTGTCCTCAAAATGTGCCGGAAACCAGCATGACATTGGCTGGTCCCCGAAAAACTGCTTGCTCAGGGTTAGTGAGGCAAAAACCAGCAGAACCAGGACTGTGTAAACACATGACACACGGTCTGTGAAAGAGTCGCCGCCTCGGTAATTAGGGTTTTTGATGTCCAGCAGAAACTGCTGTGCTTGATGCATTGTAACTAGATTTTAGTCTATAAACAGCTGTTAGTCTAAGCCGGACAGACACTAGCCACAGTCTTGATCTGCATTGGCTACCTCTTGATGCTGCAAGATTTTATTCTTGGTGCAATATTCCAATTTTTGTAATAGTCCAGGTGCAGGTGTCAAAACATTTGTGTCTTAGAGTAAATAGTCTAGATTCAAGTTTTGTTCTTCTTGATGTTCCTATAGGCTCATTTCTCATTCACATTAATGTGACCAGCAAACGTTGCCCAACACTGTTAACATTGAAGAATTGAAACATTTTGCTTATTGCTAGTACTATTGCTTTCCTTTACCAAACCACAATAACTAACATACTTCATAAGATTCAACATTTGATAATGGAAAATGTGCTAGCTATATTCCCAAGAAGTTATCAAATCATTTTTTAGTTAACTAGCATTTGCTTTTAATACTCAATGATTTTCCAATATTTATCCCTCCAAATATACTTATAAGTTTTCAAAACACAAAGTTCAGACAGAATGAAACATGAGATTTTCTCAGCAAATAATTGCCATTCCTGATAACAATATCACGGACTGATCCGTCATGCTCCCAGGACTATACCACAAAAGGATCTATTGCATTATGTATTGACATATTGAATTTGAAAAGTATTTATAATATGGATCACATAATTCACAACCTCTTTTAATGTTCTTTGGCAAATATAGTAAACACACTTTATAAACAGTGTTGAAACTTGGGGATTTAGAAATTGCAAGATCTACCCAAGATTCATCCTAATCTATTTCAGGCTTATTATCCATCTATCAATCATTCAAATCCTACATTTACTTGGGAAGATGCTTATTATTCCTTGTTCTCAGGGTTTGGCCTGACTGGCCAGGCTATATCTCAACTGTCCTTCCAAGTCTTTCGCTCATTAGAGCCAGTTAGACCCATACCCAAGATCCCAGGCTAGATCTTTGTGCAAGACTCCTTCTCAGGTATAGCTTGGTCTTCCCCAGCCTTTCCTTTTTGTATTAGAAGGGTTCCTATTTTGCTAATCCATTTGGAGCTGACTTAGCCACCTCAGTTATACTCTTCAATTTCATTATGCAATTCACAATTTATTAGAAATGAGATTTTAAAACCAATGGAATTATATTAAGTGGTGAAGAGATTCCCTTGAACAAATGATGCTCACCATGGCCTTTCAAGCTTTTTATGAAAGTTATAAGAAGTGAAATTTACTGAAGTATTGAAATATATTATCACATGATTATTTAACTGTATTCACTATGATGGTGTAATGTCATTTAAGCATGATTAATTCAACATTTAAGATCATTCAATGAGCCCACATAGACTATTATTAGCATGATGACACAAGAACAAAGAACAAACTCGTAACACACACGTACATGTACAATGTTAAGTGTGCTCATCCTCACATACAACTTACCCAGATAATAACAGGGAACAGAATAAAGCCGAGAGATCCAACTGTGCAAGTGATCATTTGGGTCATTTAAACATTTATCTGACACATTCAGCAAAAAATAGTGGAAATGGGCTGATTAATGGAAAATTATCATCCCTAATCTTATAGTTGAAGTCACTAACTATGTGACTTTGTGAAATGCTTGGTATATCAACTTGTAATGGGGCTGTCTAGATGAGACCACCACACTACTATTAAATGTGCACACACACTGATGATCCTGCCCTCCACAAACCTTATTTGTGAAGTCGACATGCGACTTTTCAAAGTGATCAGGACACCAGCAGCCAACCGGGTTGTCTCCAAACCACTGTCTGGAGGACACAACCACAGAGAAGAGACAAAGCACGAACACTGTGTAGGAGCAGGAGAGGCGGTCACAGAACGAGTCAGCGCCAGTCAGACGCACGTCACGGAAGTCACCGATGAAACGGAAAAGCAAGTCCATCCTGACTTAGGAGCCGAGTCACACGATATATCTGAACTTTGTTTTTACAAGGATTGAAATAATTACCAAGACAAAGCCATGTCTATGGTTAACTTAGTTCAAAAAGTGTCAGGCAACATCTCCATGACCTCCATTTGCAATGTTTTGTCACAAAAAATCTTTCTTGATCTGTTTTGAAAAGGCGATAAGTAATCCTCAAAGTTCAAATCCTCAACAGCCAAATAGTGGTCACCTGTTCACTCAGTGAGAGTTGGATATGGAGAGTCACAGCACAAGGAAAGTAGATGTGTACCTGTATCCAAAATTGTAAGGATCTGAATTAATCCTATTTTGATCCCTAACAAAATCTATCTTTATCCATGCCAAGTTGCAAAAAGGCCTGTATTAATCATCTAGGTGAAGGTGAATACCAGGTTAAAAGGTTGATGATGCATAAGTGCAAGTATAGCATAGTGGTTCAAGTCCATGATGAAACGTGGGATGTGATGGGGTGTGAACACATCAAACATATCCACGTATATCAGCACTACTTTATCTGCTTCTATCTGCTGTACTGTGTGTCCATTGGGTCCTTCTTGGCTCTTGCCAGGCATAAAATGAATCCATCAGGATGAGTAATATGATGGTACTTTTTGTAAATTTTTTGTAAAACTTTTTGTCCACGAATAGTTTTCATAAGACTGGGGGTCAAGACTGCACCTTGACAGAACCATTGGGAATATAAAATCTTCATGTACATAAGCATTTATTTATTGTTAAATACGAACACTTTTTTATTCCCATCTTGTACACAATTACATATTCATCCAAATGTAATATAAACATATTCCAATGAAACCAGATTCTAAATAAACACTGAGGTGCCCCTCAAACACAGGATTTTCACTCTCACTGTGCAAAAACACACCACGAGGTTCTTATTCTGTACAGTACTTTAAACATAATCCAAATACCAATTAAAATCCATATTTGGCATGCATATTCAATGGCTTAAGAAAGCAGCATAACTATTATTATACGTGTGCGGATCACCAGAGAATAAAACACATTGCAAAAGAGAGATCAATGGCGAGTTTTATGTCAGTGGCTCGTAAAACTCATGTGGTCACCTATAGATTTTACCAGTTGGTCTGCTAATTACAATGTGTGTAACTGATACATTGTATTAGGTTTGTGACATTTTTTAATGAAACAATTCCATTGTAAAATATTTAAATCTTTTAGGGAAAGGTTTGTTCCTTGATTCATAATTATGAAGTGAGACCACCACACTAATGATGTGCACACACATTGAGGTGTAGACTCTGTGGTTAAAAAAGAATTTCTGAGTCTCTAAAATTTACTTGACATTTGACAAATACTTTTTATTTCAACATTTCATATACTAGACTATGAAAGGAAATCCATATTTTGACTTGTATTGCTACAGGCAAATTCATTTAAAGAAATCTTGATAATGGTTTGTTTGTCATTCATGACTTTGAAATATCTTAATAAAAATTGAAAGAGATCTTTGTAAGTGACACAACTTAATGAAAATAATTGACATTTTCAGGATTTCTTGGAATAAAAGTCAGCAAAGTTAAAAAACAAATATGTGTGGACCCCAAGTATGTTATTATAAACATTGTATTTCATCCTAACCACAGTATAATTTGGATTGTAGAATTGTGTGGGCAGATTTAAGAATGCTATAATGGGATTCTATTCACATTAACCAAACCTCCAGTCATTGTTACTCTGTTTCATTGGTCATCAAAATAAATTTAGAATCAAATGTTAATACTTACTATCTATTCTGTTCCAAAATGATTTCTATCATTCATGAGTAAGATGAATCAGTTTTGGCATACATGTATATAATAAATCAAAGGCAACTACATCAATGGGCTTTGAGAAAATGCGAAATGAAAATTCTAAACTCTAAAACTCTTCTCAAAGCCGATTGATGCAGTTGCCTTTGTAATAAATGAGTACATATTGAGGCAAAGTTTTCTATTTTTACGTGTCTTTGGTCACTCATGGAGGTGCAAGGCTAACATATAATAACCGTCAATATTTTTGAAGGGAAAATTATTTTTATTCTCTCTAAAGGGCCCATGGGCGTATATTCGAACACTAAGGCCATCTTTGACATTTAAGGCCTATGTGCTTCAATGCACGAATATGGTATATAAATGTATTGATAACAAGGTTTGTTTGATCCTTAATTTTTTCAATAACATCTATTCAAAAAAGTCCTTATTAGCGGGTAAACATGATAAAAACACACACGTCACACTGAATTTGTAATTAAATTTATTAAAAGCAAGAGCAATTTGAGTACCAAAGTGATAATCTAATAATTTCACCCTTGCAAATTGCAAGGGAATTTCCTCTATCAATGACAACGAAAGGTAATTTAGTTGGGCTTGTTTATTTGTAACTTTGATTAGGTGAATTTATAGATAGTATGAGCAAATGGATATCTCCCTTTAAGATACCAGTACTTTACATTATATATCTGTCTGATTTATCAACATTTCAGAAAACTGAGAAATGAGGTTCTAGATGCTTAAATTTAACAATAGTGTGGCAATAGTGTGGCAAATTAATAAAATTTGAACTGAATACTTAAATATATACAAATACACCAGGCACAGAAGTAAAAGAAAATTGAACTGAATCCTTGAATATGACTATGATACAGCTCTATAAGTGAATAATAATCAGGCAGAACACTTCAAAAATTAAATTCAAACAAAATTACTAAAATAATCTGCCGGGTACTCTTATGGTGACTTGATTTTCAGAGATTGCTGTGCAAGTAATAATAGCGCAAGAAATTGCCATGATCACTGATGATAGAAGGGAACGTATACCGAAATTCCAGAAACTTTTGTTGTTGCTCTAGGGTCCATCGTAATCTGTATGTATTTTTATGTACATTCAAAGGTTGACATCTATATCACCCCAGCCACTTGATAATTCATAATAATACATAAACAGAGATAAGGGCATTCAGAATCCGAAATGCAGATAAAATTCAACAACCCCTAGCCTCTCAACTAGTCCAGGTCTCGGTCAAAATTAATTGATCGGATGGGTTTCGGGGTATCCCGAGATCTGCTATGGGTATATGTTATGTAAATGTGTCTAATTCTTAATGAGCCATCCAGATTTAGAGAGTAAGGTGTATGCTCAGTTTGTGTCTTTCTCCCAGTTTTTAGCCTTTATACACCCTGCTGTATGATGTAGTATTGATGTGATTACCGCATCGACGTAGCGGTGGTGGCTATCGATGTACACGGTCTTGGCATCCTCGTCCTCATTGTAGAACATCCGCCGGTAGTCGATCGGCTACAGCCACAAAACACACGATGGTGACAGGTTAATGCTGTGCTATACATAATTCTATTGGAAGCATATGTGTTGAAGTTTTCCATCTCTATTTTTAAGGGCTTTCACGTCAGTATCAGATCAAAAGTGACACAAATGTTTTAAAAAAATCAAAATTTTAAATTATTCATTTTACTGTGCTGTACCTTGTTGATCTGCTCCCAGTATGTGTCGATGAACTCCTCGGGCACCCAGCATGAGATCGGGGTGCGCCAGTACCGTGTCGCAATCACAACGGCAAAAATGGACAGCAGCAGTGGCGTGGCCATACACGACAGCCGGTCCGTGCTGTCATCAGCTGCACCCAGGCTCACATCCACAGGAACACTCAGCAATATCAGCAGCTTCTCCATGATGCGATGAAGGTGGGGGCTCATTTGTTATCCATGTTCTTGCTGCTTTTGATCCTGCTTAGTTGTTGTTCTTACTGCTTCTTCTGCTGATGCAGCTTTTGGTATTGTTATTTTGGCTTCTTGTTCAGGTTGATGTTGTTCTAATTTTCTTTTGAATCTGCTGTTAATTCATTCTTGTTATTAGCGCTGTGTTTGTCACTGCTTCTGTGGTTTGTTGTATTTTTTGGTGGGTTGCTGTATAAAATCGCCATTTCGTGGCTATAATACTATAGAACATATTTCTATTGATGAATTACTCTCAACCAGTAAAAATTTAATTCTATGATGAAAGATTGACATTCAAAAGTTTTTACCCCCTTATGTAAATCCTTCTCAATAGTTCAATATTAAAAAAACACTAATATTGAAAGTTCTATTTGATTAATTGATATTTTGATTATTTCCTTCATACCTTTACTTTATGTGTATTTGATTGAAAACCTAGTGATCCTTTCACATTTTTTCAATTTTTGAAATATATCTATATGTACAAAACGTTTTGTTCAATAGAGTGGGTTGATCATATCCATTAGACAAGTCAAAGGTGTAGCGCGTGAAATAGCAGAAGTCACTACATGAAAATTAGCATTCATTCCTTGCAAGCCACACAAGCTTCATGCAGTGACCATAGAAAAGCATCTGTTACCTCTTGATTTGCTAATGCCTCTTCAGCTCATATCTTTATGATGACAATTACTAAGACAAGATGATGACAATGATTATGGTGATGAGGATGACAATGATAAATGATAAGGAATGACATTGGTGATGATCACAACAATACCAACATCCACCAATGTGATGATAATGATCTTGTCAATGACAACCATGACCTCAGTGTTGTTGATGCCAACGTTAAGATTTTGCAAGGTCTTATTGTGGTTGGATGATGATGATGAAGAAAATGGATGATGACAAGGATGATTCTGATGAAGAGCATGATCTCAGGAGATCTGGAAGCCAGGAGCAGCCTAGCCTCGGAAAAGGTGAGCATGGTAACCATTATTCAGCCTACATTAAGTTGTGTTTTCGAAAGCAAAGACAACACCAGGGAATCTGTGCCCACTGCTTCGTTTACCTTATTGCAGTACTCGACATGCGCATCTGTGAAGTGACTGGGCGTCCAGCAGGAAATCGGCTCGCCCACAAAGTGCTTTGTGGTGATGATGATTGCAAACACACTGAGGATGAACACGGTGGTGCTGTTGTGTAGGCGGTCGCAGAAACAGTCGGCTGCACCACGCGAGCTGTGCTCATCAGCAGGATCACCAAGAACCGTAAATAACCTCTCCATACTTCACAAACTTCCACTAATTTGTAGTGATTCTTGTTCATAGGAATCCCAAAGTTTGTATTTCAAATTAGGTATGCTATTGGTTTACTCTTTGATGATCACTGTGATTAACATTGCATCCATGTACATGGATGCAGAAATTAAGTGATAATTAACACTGAGATTTGTTGTTTGTTTTACATGTAAGAAAATTTCCTTGGAGAAATGTCTGCTACTCCAAATTGGTATTTAAATGCCAGAAAAATCAGACTGTTTAGCCAAAGCATATATATTAACACTGCCATAGACAAGAAACAAAGTGTCAAGAGATTTTCTCATAGAAATCTTTCACAGTGCTTGCAAAGGAACGGATGCTACTGATGAAATTCATATTGAAAAGGATGAATTTTGACCATGATTTGTCTAATGCATTTGAAATAACCATTCTCCAAAAAATCCTTGGAAGTGAACATGAACTTAACTTTTTTATGTCTATCCATGCGATGGTAAACTTTATGTATATCATTATTGCGTTAGTAAGTTTCAATTTACCTATGCAATATTCATGCTTAACTAGGCTAATCAAAATCTGAAAAAATATAATTCTTAAATAAATTGACAAATACACTAAATCTTGTAATACAATCCTGAAGTACCATTTCCTTTGATTTACTTTATTCCACAATTATGAAAACACCTTTCTATTCCTTTTAATCTAAAATGACTGGACAGATTGAACTAAGACTCTTCCATTTCTTCGTAATTAGCAGCGTCTGCGACAACTGTGAATAATTAAGGTCATCAAGAGACGGAGACAGAGCCTGAAGGAGGGACTTGGCAACATCAACAGCATCAAACATTAAAAGGTAAACTAGGAGTCAATGGATTACCGCTGCAATTGTCGTGTAATCTCAATATTCTCTTCTTAACATGTGATGTCACATGTGATGTGAAATCTAACTATGTTATCTTAAAATCATGTAATATTAAAACCATTGCTGGTGAATTAAAAACTTCCATCGACTTCATAAACCTACATCTTCTGATATTTGTCTTAAAATGACTTATCTAGTAGTCAGAATTGCCCTCGTTTCAATTTGACAAAGCATGCAAGAATATTAATAACATTCAACAATAAAATGCACTGAGCAAAGACCCAATAAAATGACATTAAAGTCATTCCATTGATGATCTAGTTGCATGACCGTTGGACACTAGAGCGAAAGGTAGGAGTGCAAGCCATTGATTTTAGGACAGTTTCTGTGAAGCGTCCCACACAACTACTGAAAGTAACTATGTTCAATGCTCATTCGGTCACTTTTATAGCATCATGAACATTAAACGAAAATATACTAAAAATAAAAACAAAAATATTTAAGCTAAGCTCAACTGTTTCCTAACAAAGGTGATTTGATTAACAAGTTAGAAAACTGCTATTGGCACGTATTGTATTTTGTATTGTTTCAGTAACTAAATTAAAACTTAGTTTACACTAAACTCAGTGATAGAATATGATTGTATTCAAGCACTATGTCAGAGACCAGGAATATATCTTATAAAACTATTTTAATTGCATAAAGTTTGTCATAATATTGAGAAATCAAATAGGAAAAGCAGGGCAAAAGGAAAAAATAGCTGTTAGGATTGGGTTGCAATAAACATCTATTTGGATAAATAATTGATCCTAAGATTGGTTGTGATAATTATTGAAGGTTTTATTTTCAATCTTGTTTGCTAGTGAGGTTCATTCAAACATGACAAACAAATTCCTCAAACTTTGCCACAATAATCTTGGAGAGTCATTAAAATTGAAATGAAAAGAAACCCAAGAACTTTAAAAATGAAGATTAGGTATGATGACAATGATTGTTATGATGAAATTATTGAAAGACAATAATGATGATAGTGACTTGATGAGTAGCCACAATGATGAAGATGATGATCAAAATGACAAAATTGATTATGACATTGGAAATGACTATTCAAATCACTCAGATAAAGATGTTGATGTAAATGATTACAACACTGTCGATTGATGAATAAGAGAATCCATCGTAATACCTTGTTCGCATACTCAACATGGGCATCTGTAAAGTGGCTGGGCGTCCAGCAGGCAATGGGTTCACCAACGTACACACGCGTCGTCAGCATGAAAGCGACCACCATCAGCAGGAAAGTTGTTGTGGTGCAGTTGAGGCGGTCACAGAAAGTGTCAGCTGCGCCCGATCGCACATCATCACGGTCCACACCCAGCACAGCAGACAGCCGCTCCATAGTAGGAGGTGGTGCTACGTTTGCTGTTGCTCCCTCTTCTTCTGTATTAGCTGTTGCAGCTTACGTTGGTCTTGATCATTGCTGTAGTTTTTCACGTTGCTGCTGTTGCTTAAGTCTTCCACTATATGGTTGTTGTTGCTGAATTCATATGTAATTGTCTTTTATATCTCATCATGGTCCATACCCAACAACACAAACAGACACTCAATTGCAGGTGGGGCTAGGGCAATTTGATGAGAGATCCAGGTAAGGTTTGGCAAATGGTGAAAAGACTTCATCTGTGGGCAGGCTAGTCAAGATAGAAGCTTCTATCTATAGAAATGTTTATACCGCAGGTGGTACTGTAGAGGCTGGCAGTCTGATTCTATGGATGTTGAAACTGGATAGAATGCATACATTGGGGTCTTCTGTGATGATAAGATCATATAGATGCTTTGATATACATGTAGGTTCAATGTGAACCAAGTAGTGAGTACAAACCAAGAAGGCACGAGTCTGATTTGCTACGGTCGATGTCACAGTTTGGCGACATAGTCTACCTAACTCAAGGTTCCCTGTACACTAATGAGGTAGAGGTTGTGAGTGATTCTATCCATGGTAAAATATGGACATCCACTCCACTTAAGATTGGTACTAGGGCAGCTCTCATAACTGAATCTAGATCAAGTAGACAGACCATTGCGAATGAGTATCAATTCTCAGACAGTCGATAACTTCAGTGTTCAGGCGTATGCAGATATGCAGCCATTTACAGCAGGAGTTTGTTGAAGTCACATCTGTGTCAAGATGCAAATCATAAAGAAATATGTGATTGAGATTTAAACAGCCTTGACAATCTTCATTTCAAAACAAAGTGTTACCTATCTGAGGCTATACAATGATTTATCTTGTTGGCATCAATTGATATTCAAGTTGGAGGAGTATGGTTTATTGATGTCTAAGTTTCACAAAGACTTATAAATCAACGTCTACATTTAGTTTCCTATGATGCCAGCGTGGTTTGCTTGGAATGATGCTAGCGTTTGGGCTATTCTTCAGATTTGCTATACTCATATATGAAATATTCATTAGAAAATAAAGATTCCTTGTGTCATTATTGTGAAGCTGAAAAGATAATAGTAATGTTCAAGATTTATGTTCACCCTTTTGCTCTCAACAGACTATTGGGCAAGTTTATGAAATATTCACTATATAAATGTGGATTATGGCTTGCACTCGAAATGCTATGGCGTAGAAGTTCAAAAGTATGAGCATAGAGATTATCATATGCTCAATCCCTGCATGTGAACTTTGTAATGTCTTCTGGCTTATTTGCAAAGGAAAAGAAAAAATCATTCTTTTTCAGCTCAGCGATGGCCTTTTTAGTCACATATTAACTTCTACTATCCCAGTCTATCCCTGGATTTGTGTTATCTATTGTCTCTTTACATCATCTCATCATTCTGTACATAGAACAAACTGGACCATTACAAACACACTGTTCCTTGACTGTAAGTTCCAGAAACTTTTTTTAATTTTCTCTGCCTGCTGGGAACATGAAAGTAAAGACTACATTCTTAAAATTCAATCAACACATTTTGAACCACAATAATCCCTTGACTATATCTAAGGCTAAAACTGTTTCACCATCTCATTGCAGCATCAGATAGGTAAAACAAATATATATATTTTGCAAACCCATTCATATCACAAGTTCATTAAGTTGAAAAATAAATTGAGAGGTTTTGCAACAAAAATGTATCCTAATTTACTAAAATATCCAAATATCCAAACTGAAGATTTAAAGAATCAAATATAGTTACAGATGCTTTTCAATTAAAGGATCTGTGTAAAGTATTTATCCGACATTGTACTGCGTCATGTGCATCTGCCCATCACAATACCCCATCTGACAGGCTACAAAACAGCAAAGCGCCCAATAGACATAGGACTATGAATAATTCACCCCAAACAGCTGTTTACTTCTACAGAATGATCACCCGCTTATGTGTTCTACAGTTAATTCTCAAGGTCACAAATTGACTGGGGATTTTCATGTACAAAGCTATAGACCCGAGATCAACTGTAGATACTGAGTATCAAAGTAAGCATCAAGACTGAAATGACCACTCATTGAGAATATCAAGAATGACAATGACCAGAAGAGATAATTCAATAATATACAATAGTAAAAGCTACAAAGATGCTCAACAATAAAAAAAATCTTTGTCAGACAGCTTTTTTTATTAACACAACATAAATGTGGGGCCCCATATATACATGTACAATCTTCATCCTGACAAGTCTTTTGCACAATGGTATATTAATAAATCGCCAATATTTTCAACTCAGACTTTGTTTTCAAACACATACACAGAGATGCATCATTAATTTTAGGATCCTACTTCTGATCCTTATTACCTCAATCATGAATAAACGGTAAAGCTTACAGAGGTAGGGTCTCACCTTATTGGTAAACGCCTCGTGACTTTGCTCAAAGTGTGCCGGACACCAGCAGGCGATGGGTTCGCCTACGAATTGGCGAGCCTGGATCATGACGGCAAACACACTGAGCACGAACACAGTTACTGAGCAGCTCAGCCGATCTATCTGGGTGTCGGCACCGCCAGAGCGGGGATCTGGCGCCGAGGCCTGCAGGAACCCGAACAACTTGTCCATGATACTGCAGGGGAGACAAAGGCATAGATGTCTTCTGCACTTTTTTATAGTGTTACTTAGTAAACCTAAGCAGGTTCTGTTTCTTCTTTCAAAGCTTATGGTAGTGTTGTTGGGCTGATGCATTCAACAACAGGAACTCCTAACAACTTGTCCATTGTGATGCAGAGGTGTCCTTGTTAGGCAGTTAATCAGCTAATAAGATAATAAGATCGTGTTATTTAACCATGGTACTGGTGTACCAGTGGGAGTTTCTCCAGTTAATAACAGTCTTCTCTGTGTTGTATTGTTATTTAGCTTGAGTTATTGCCACATACAAAGTCAATATTGAAAAGTTGATAATCCCAAATAACGTATAGGTCTCTTCTTTACATCTACATCTTTTTCTATATCCACCTACAACTACTCTAAAAGATAGTGACACTATAATGCAGTCAACAGGAACACAAACTAGCTGGTTGTTTGTAATTAACATGAAAGCAGAAACAATCATATAATCCAAGCCACTGTTAGAATAAAAATTATAGATTATTAAAAGTTACTGTATATTCCAACAAAACGTGTGATAAAATAGAAATTTAACATTTCCTTTGGTATTCTTGAAGTAGTATTGATAAACAAGTATTTCTATAAAAATGCCCATTCAATGGTATTATGATTATGACAAGTAAACTACTAAATCTCAGGTTTTCAGTCTCAGGATCCATTCATGAGAAACCGATCCATACTGCTCATAGGTCTGATCCACTATTTTCCTGTTAAGCTTCGAGTTTATTCTCATTACCTCAATTTGCCATTATTGCTACCAGATCTTCAATTGAAAAAACAAATCCAGCAAATTTTGTAACAAATTTTGCTACAGATTGCATTTTTCTTTCATAAATAGGCCACATCTATGTTATAATATGGTCATTATTCTGAATTGTGTTTGCATTTCATACAATTACAAGTTAAACAACATATCAGTAACACACACCTTGTGCAAAGTTTGCGTATGAAGAATTTTGCTCCGCTCACATCAAATACACGTACTTATGTATGTAACAAAATATTGCCACAAGCAGCCAGTCCACAAAAACTTGGGTTCTTCAAACAACTTTAAATGTCACTTGACCATGACCTCAGAATTGAACATATTTATTTCCAACTCATTAAGTACTTTATCAGACAAAGAGCACAAGTTATTTAAGAAAAGGTTGTATAAAATATGTATAAAATAAAAGTTATTTCTGTTTGAACTCATATTGTAAAAATGTAAGGTAAAATTATCAGTAAAATGGAAAAAGCTTTGTAGGACACCAGAACCTGCCCAAGAAGTATGAAATTCAATATTAAAATAAACTTTGATGTGTCAGGAAGACAATATAACTTAGAAAATAAGATGCCATCCTACTCAAAATAATGATTATAATTGTTTAAAAGATTTAAAAATGAAGTAGTGAAATCATAACCAACCTAGTTGACCTTAAAGTTATATGGAGAAAGTACACTTCACTATGTAAAGAAGATGCTCATTTCAAAGCTCCAGGGAGAAAATGAAATGCGATTTATAAGCAAAGTAATTTGAGTCACAGGATGAACAATATCAACTGCAATACCAGTCCAAAAGATGCATGATCAAAAGCGGGTAATACTCTCAATCTTCAAGCATAAGGTTGGTTGTGAATGGAACAAGGCTAGATTCTAATTTACAATGCCATATATGACAGTGTAAAGTTGAAAGCTGGTTTCAATATAAAACAGTTGCTTACCAAATCTGAAGGAAAAAGGTAGTTTTTATGTATGAAAATAAAATTGGAGACACGTTTAAAAACAGTCACTGGGGAACTAAAAGCAGACAATTCACTCAGGTACTGTAAGGATTGAAGCATCCTGCAAACCAGTCCTTGGAACAGGCAACTTTGAATGGTTGGCTTTGGATTGAAACTTGAAAGGTTCAGGTGCCACAAGGTGGATTGTGCCTACCTTGTTGGTGTACTGTATATGGCTGGATTTGAAGTGGCTTGGGCACCAGCAAGAGATGGGCTCCCCAATGAAGTACTGCTTTGTTGTGATCACAATGCTCAGTAGGATGAGTATCACCACAGTAACCGATGAGTTGATGAGGTCCGTGATAGACTCACCACTTGCCACATAGGGGTCATTGACATGACCGATCAGGCCGAGCAAGCGCTCCATAGCTGGTGGTCAATGAGAGGTCAGTAGGAAGTCAGACTTACAGCTTCGATCTCATGACATATGTTTCGGTGACCACTTCACCATGCATGGAACAGTTAATGGTTGGTCTTTAGAACACATGAGTCAGTGAGCTGTCAGTCTCACCTCCTCATTAAGATCACTTATGTAATTGACTGAGTCGGGCAAATGGTCCAATGTGGTTAGTAATGAAGAGTCAGAATCACTCTCTGTCAGGTTCATAGAGCAATATTCTTTCTCAAATACAGCTAGTCGTTACATCTGTCAAATATCCAGCTTATTAACAATTTTTTCTTTCAGTTTCAATCACTCCTATTACATGAATACTTTACTTATTCTAATATCAAGTCACCAGCATTTGCAGGAGAATCAGAACATCCAGACATAAAGAAATTTAAAGAATAGGTACATGCCATGGTGCTTCTAGTCTGTCACAATCCTCTCTATCTTTGCATAGGAAGATGGTAATATTTATTTTGATGCTTTTCTTTTATCACTCATTATGAATTTATGATGCACACTGCTGTCAACAATTGACATTTTGTTTTACATTTAGAACTATTTTCTGGCAATAGCAATTCAATATTTGAATGATGGACTATGCCAGAATTATACAATCTTCCATAATATATAATTAAATGATTATCATTAATATCATTTGATAATACTTTCATCCTGATTAAGAGTTTGTATGTTGCATTTCATCAATGAATTCTAAAGTTACATACAGAGTTCTAGCTTCACCACTAATGAGGCACATATTGAGTATCTATTTGAAAACATATCTTTTATAGAAGTGTAATACATGTACATGTACATGTAATGAAGTTCTATTGCTTTAGGTTATTCTCTTCTCAAGGCCATTTTGTGACCCTATAAAAGTGCAGCAGCCAAAACAATTGGACCATCAGGACAATTTTAGACTAAATATGAAAATATGATTTCTTAAACAGACAGGCTGGACAATGGTCAAGGTTGATATCATAACAATGTTTCTCTGTTCTTTGATATGTCATGTACACCCTATTACTAAGACCCACTTAATAAGTAATTTACAATGAACTTGAATTAATATCTGTGCTATTATTGGTCATTATCATATGTTCTGTGTATTTTTGGCTTCCAAGTCATCCATTTGTTGATATTTGTGAAATAAAATGTCCTGAATCAGATAAGTAGTCAAGACATGTAACAGTGTACCAAATTGTTCACATTTATATTTGAATATAATCTCATCTACTGATGCAATTTACTTAAAAATGGTAAAGTTGTCAATTATTAGTTTTGAAAGGTAAATTAGGACTGTTCTTTTAAAAATATAAATTGCAGTGATTAATCTACATGTGAGTCACCAGTCCAAGACTGATTATCTTTTAATAGGATGCAAAGAATTAAAAATTGTGCATCCCAAGGGACTCAGAAAATATCTATACTTGTAATTTGTTATGGTTTTGTATGCAGAGATTCATGTATTGACACTCGGACCCATTGTTTCAAAATATGCGAGTCAGTCATCTTCACAAGGGACACAGATAATAATTCTGGGTTCTATCAATTCATGTTTATGATAGTTAGAACTAAAAGTATTTCAAAATCCTAATTCTTTTCATTTCAGGCATAAGCAACGAAATCAACTTAAATCATGAAATTAAGCTTACTAGAAATGTTAGTAGCTAGTAGTGATTACACCAGGCGCAATCTTTGGTTGTCATATGGTATATCATGGTACATGTTTTTCATGTGGTTGTCAACTGAACATATCATATAATAACCAAAGATTATGTGCCTTGGGCATCCTACTGATACTAATTTTTCTAGAAAATGTGAAAATAAAAAATCTTACTGGGAAATAGTTTATCTGTGTAAAAAGTATAGAACCATTTGAAATGAATGATATATACGAAGAAGCATGGGCAAATATTCTTTTATGAAAGTTTGATTGGGACACTGACATTTTCTAAAAGTCCATTAAGAAGAGATCAAAGCCATCAACATAAAAATCTGATTTAGACATTATCCAGCAGTCAAGTTGCAACATATGAAGATCAAAGTCATTTTACTTTAAAAATAACTTACAAAGTTGACCTTTTGACAACCATAAATGACAACTAAATTGATCAACAGAGAACCATGTGACAACCGAAGACTGTAATATTGCACAGCAAAAACATAAAGCAAAAATGATATCAGAGAAATATACATGTTCCTCACATGTGCTGTACTCTTCAGTGAGTACTATTTTCTGCTGGCACGCCTGTTGCTTATGCAATATCTTGTTAATCTCACTGCGTGATCAACATACATGTAACTACAACCTTGAGCAGACATGTTCCCCAACATATACACAGTACTAGTGTTACATGCACACACCTTGTTTGTGTACTCGCGCTGTGAGATGGTGAAGTGGCCAGGACACCAGCAGTCAATAGGATTTCCAAACACGAAGTACTGAGTGGTGATCAGGATGCACACCATGGTGAGCAGAAACACGGTCACCGACGAGTTCACATAGTCAGAGTGGTCTGACGCCGAGTGCACGAGAACGTCACGCGGTCGTGCCAAACAGGCGGAACAGACGCTCCATTTGGGCTCAATAGAGGGGAGGCGGGGGCTGGGTGGTTGTTGATGGTGATTGGGTAGGGTAGTGGTTGTGGGTGATGTATCAATATATGAAAACAATTTAGTATCAATTCAGAGGATAGATGTATTTAGCACAGTTAATGCTACCACTACAGGTTTAATTTACACACTGTGAGTGTTCCAGTATCTGAGGTATGCAGATGTGTTGGGATATTGTCAGCTTTTATTCAAAGGATGTGTGTAGTGTTTTTCTTTTTATGATATGGCTATGTATATAAAGAGTTTCGTTGATGTTCTGGGGGTTGTGGAATATTTATGAATTTATTATATTTTACATTTGGGGCTAAATCTCGCCTGGTTTTGAAGAAATAAATATCTTTGTAGGTGTATTTGTATTTCACTTGTCAATGTATGTTTTAGGTAATAGAATGTAAAGAAGGAGAAAAAATCCAACTTGCTAATAGTTTTTGAACGATGTAATATATGAAAAGATCTGGGAAAGAACAAAATTACTGAAATAAAAGAAATTTAAAAATACTTATGGATTTGCAGGAAGTAAAATCATTTGAAAAATGGCAGTCATTAAAAGAAATCAAAGAAAGCAAAACTATTTTGTTGGTCATTGCTTTTAGAGGGTTGTTATTCTGTTTTACAAAAGTGATTTATTTCTATCGAAAATGGATGTGCATATTGAAAGGATCACAACATTTTGTTATTGTCACTGCACTCTGTTACTTTTAGTTCATAAAGTAAAAAGATAAGGCTCAAAATACACAACATACTCAGTTAGTAACTAAACAAAGCAAAGGGGAAATTGTGATAAGTGCAATAAAAAGAATCTTTTGGTGATCCCCAAAACGTTGGAGAGCTTCATTTTCATATTCAAAGCTTCAAAATGACCTAGATGGAACCAAATGAACACACATGAATAGAATCCAGCAGCCCTAAATATTAGCATCAGCAGTCTCAAAGCATAAATGAAAAACAAACTTTATCTGACAATATTAGTAGCAAACTGTTCAGCATCAAGATTCAAAGAAAATCTGTATAAAGAAAATCTGTATCCATTCAAAACCTATTAGTAATCTGAAAAATAGTAAAAGCTAGATATGTAGATGAATATCTACATCACACAACCAAGTGACAGATCCAGTTGGTGTGGGGCTTAGGTCCCGATATTGGCTTATTTCAGCATCATTAACTACATCTCAGACAGCGTTAAATGGTAGCTGGGTGCACACTGAACGCACATATTTTGTTGTTTAATCCGCAACACAAAGGAAGAGTCATGGATCTGCCACTGCCAACCCATCACACGCACCTATCATGTGCACATGCAGATTACAGTCACGTGCACCTACCTTGTTGGTGTACTCGAGGTGTGAGCGAGTGAAATGACTTGGACACCAGCAAGCTATGGGCTCACCAATGAGGAAGTAGCGTGTCGTCATGGCGACGGACAGGATGAGACACAGGAAGACAGTGAGACATGAGTTCATGTAGTCTGCATCGTCAGAGCAGCTGTGGGAGAGTGGGTCAACCGGCGAGCCGAAGATTGCAAACAGGCGCTCCATTCAGCAATGTGGTTTATATGTATCAAACGGTTCCTTTGTACTAGGCAGTGTAGTTCAGAACCAACATGTATTCCATTTTGCACACCATTTTGGTCCTTTTTCTTCACGTTTGTAGTCCAGTAAAATTGCAATCACAGATACTCCAGAGTCTAGGGGAGGCACATCTGTTTTACACACATCCTGTTTACTAAGTGATGCATTGTGGTAATGTGGAATATACACATTGTCCCGTCTAGGCGAAGCTGTAGTTCAGAATAATTACATTCTTAGTACTGACTCCTTCCCCTGATAAGAATTCTAGTTTTATAGTATACAGTGATGTTATGAAGGATGATAGTCATAGAAGCATCAGAGTCCATTCAGAGTATAGAAGTCATTTAGGTGAGATCTTTTGCAAGAAACTTTGGAGCAGTTATAGTATAAGGTAAAGCAGGTACTTTTCAGTTTGGAAGTAGCAATTTCACTAGATTAAACATGTGTATGCAACCGATTGTACAAGCAGTAAGAAAAAAGTGGGCGCTTGAAAACAAGTTCTCGGTGGTGAAGGTTATTTTGACACTGTTTAAGAGAGGTAGACGTGTCCCAAATTGTATGTTTATAAGGTATTTGTGATTGATATGATGTTTTGCTCATCGCAAGCACACATTCAATCCACATAATATTGATAAATAATAATTCAAATGTATGCTTCTGTATCAGTAAAAATAAAGTACAAAGAAACTGTCTTGATAAATTCTTGAACCTGAAGAATGCGAACTCTAGTAGTTCATAGGACTTTGGAAATCACCGAGATAAAAACAATGGAAGGTTAATCAGACTAAATCCTTATTCCGGTGCCAAGGTAAAATTTGACATCACTCAAAATGAGATATGTTCTAATTTCGATACTCATCAATGTCCATAATTGGGAAGACTGAAAGTAGAATCAATTTCATCAAGAATAGAAGATTGCATGTTAGTAACATAGATATAACTATTAATATGGAATTCATAAAAAAGAATGCAAAAAAATTTCAAACAGTTGTTTGATACTTAGTGATAAAGAAATGGAGACGTACATGTCAAACTATTATAACAAAAATATTCATGGTTGAAAAATAGCCATATAAGGATGAATATGTATTTTTCAACTATTTGTCATTGTTAATAGTGGAAAGTTGTAGGGGCCTATGGTTAGTTCACCCTCACAATCAAGTGTTATAAGAATAATAATGTTGGTAATGAACTTGAGCAGGAACAAAAGTACTTGGAACTCACTCAGTCATAATGCAAACTTCCATAAACCATAATGCAAACCTCTATTAAAAAAATGCCCAAGAATTGAACGAGAGCAACTTACAAATACATGTGCAGTAATTAAACTGGGATACGTTCAACAACTCAACTCACAAAATCAAATCAATACATTCACTTCCAAAGTTAGTAATTGATATCTGTGACATATTAACATCTCATATAGGTAAGAATACTTCCATTCATTTTAATTCCACTTCAACTTTTCCTTTGGCAAAAATAGATAAGATTACGACTTCATGAAAAATAGGTAAGTCCAGAAAAAAACTCCTAAAATATAGGCTAGTCTCACGAATATAATGAAAATAACCTGAAGGAAATTGTAACATTACCACTTTACATTGTAGTGATAAGTATTAAGCCGATTGTATTAACCACTATGAATATTTGAATAGGGATGGTAATAGTTAATACAGGTTTAAGCATGAAAAATGACTTGTATTATATTCCTCCAATAACAATATTTAATATTCAGTACCTAGTCAGTCAGGCACACATTTAAACATTATAAAAATCATTTTGTAATGATCTATAAATAATGTAATAATTATAAAAAGTGCCTGGTAGATGTTTTTTTATTTAAAGAAGAAGAGCTCTAGATACTGAATACATGAATGTTAGTAGTGCATCACTATATACCACTTACCTTTAGTTATTTTTTTACTTTGGAGGGTCGGGTCACTGAATAAAACCGTAAATCTTTTATATTTATGTATATAAAAAAATTACAGTGTTTCATACTTTGTTGTCTAAATATCTTTGAATATATTTTTATGCTGTATTAATGATATGAACGTTCTGAACATTTTTTTTACTTATTCCAAAGCTAGCAGCATGAAATACACATAATACAGCTGTAACTTCCTTTGCATTATTCAAATATGGACAACAATATCATTGTATATGATTGTGCATACTTAAGCAACCTTGACAGCGTAAGTGTTCATGGTTCTTATATAGAACTGCCTCAATATCAATTGGCCCATGATTAAAACCAAAAATTCTTAGAGCCTTTAACCACACTAATGCTGATGTCCATGGAAATTGAATGATGAAAATAAATACCCTAATGTATTCGAAAGAAACGTTTTGATAAAATGATCACAAATTTTGTTCCAAGAAGTTTGGATCGTAAAATATCTAGTAATTATCAACCTGAAAACACACGAATAAAACTTTTTGTCCATGCTTATATCATATCAGTATGCCATAGTTATCCTCAAATGTGACTTTCATCCATCACCAAGCTAACAAACATGACTTTTTATGACGTTAGTGATTACATACATTCTAGATCTATTATTCTATATTTGGGGTATTAGTATAAAAATGTTTAAATGAAATAAAGATACAAGCAGGTAAGAATGTTCTACATACACAACATTGAAAATAGGAAAATAAGTGACAATGTTGGGCATTGAATTTGTATAAAATGAGAATACTATCTTAGGGTGTTCATAAAAATTCTCTTACCTGCTGTGAATTCAATGCGTCAATAAGATTGACAAATATAATAACTATACTCTTAATAGATAAAATAAAAAAAGTCATTTCTAGCTTAACACAATGCAACATGTATCACATATGAAACATAATGGACCCAATCGCAAGTTACCAATCACCGAAACATAATGCACTAGCAACATCAAAAATGACTCCATATTCATTTCCTACTTCATTCGTGATGATTTTCTTGCTCACCTTTTCAACAACTGTCCCTCACATCCACAACGACTTTATACTAAACTTTCAAGAATAAACACAATGCCCTAACAACCACAATTATGAACAGTTTGCCTAACTTTCTTTCACCATAGAATGGCCCAATATTAACCTTTCAACCACCTTCCCTACCTTTGCCAGACCATGGTCTTCATGCAGTATTGGGCACCAACAAGATCCAAGTTCTTATGCTAGGAAAGTAACAACAAAGAGCACACATATCATCATATCTACCATTCAAGTTCTCACTTTAGGGACACTTTGTCCCTCTTATCCACCCTACCTTATTAGTGTAGTCGACGTGGGAGTCCTCAAAGTGGGCAGGGCACCAGCAAGAGACGGGCTCACCAACAAAGTAGTGGTTGGTGGTGATGAGCAGGGCAAACAGGATGAGCACAAACACAGTGATCTGGCAGTTGAGCTTATCCACATACGAGTCGCCACCAGTGTGATGCGGGTTGTTGAAGTCACCAATGATGCTCATTAGACGGTCCATGACCGACAGTGGACACTGGTCAGTTTAGTAGATTCTGCTTTATCAAGGAGGATTTCGCAAAGGTGAGAGCTACTTGCTTGGTCTTCTAGATGGTTCCAGATCACTTGGCTGTGACGGACAGCTTATATATTCATTTTAGGTTAGGACCTTGTATTTGTTTGTCAATTTTGAAATAGTCATACACTGGCAATGTGAATGTCTAATGGGTGCTAATACGAGTAGATATTCAGCTGTCTACGATAACTACAATTCATGCACCTTCTCCTTGCTGTAGGTTCACTTGACTAGATCTTTTTTTTTATTGAACTTCTGTTTTGTATTAGCTCCTTTGCTATATTATATTTATTCTTCTTCACAATTTTTCATAATTCTTGTAATGAACATTTCCTTTCCATGAAACCGTTTTTTTTTTTCATATCAACTTCTGAGCACAACTTGTACCTTTCTCTGTAAAGGTCAATGTCACAAATTATCAGACCTCAGACTAATGGTTTAACATTAAAAGTGTTCTTGTGTATATGATATATATTATCCTCACTGCCTCAGTTTTTTAGTGTGAAAATTGCTGTATGATAAATACAATTTGGAATTGTCCTTGACATTTCTCCTTTACCATCAACTTCAGTCTGTTTCATATGATAATAACTTGCTTTACATATCACTCTGTCTGTAATTACTTTTCTTTTTAGGGCTTTACACTCCTTAGTCCTATTATAATACTGTTTTATATTGCACAGTATGGCCACCTGTTAATTGAAAAATCAGACATTGTCAATTGGCAGATACATTATGAATTTGTTCTCATGACTTTCAATAACAGTAATTTAATAAACAAGCATTTTTTGTGATACAAAAATGATGAATGAAAGTGTTCAAACAAGAAAACTAATCTTTGCAATCAAGGCACCAATTCTATTAGTTTACATAAATGTACATATTTTCCCAATTCATTTCAAATTGATCAACTTCATTCAGATTTCTTCCAACATATATCGTTACATCTCTATCAACCACATGTCGGCCATCCCACCATCGATCTGGCGCACAAAACCCATGAAAACCTGGATCTGCCATTGGTCTTCTTATACCAATTTAAAATAAAAAAATATACATTAACTTTCTAACCATTCCAAATCATTTCTTATATCAAAAATATTTCTTGTTGACTTTGGTTAGAAATGAATTCTCGTGCATCGAGAAATACACATATATTACACAACAAATTCTGACTTCAAATAAACGATATTGGATTTGAATGGAATTCACTAACAATACCAGTTAATCTCTCAATTCATTCTGCATTGTTTGTGAGGCTGATTGACTCTACGCCCGAGGTATCCGAGTAATCTCTACATGACGTAGTACTCCCACATTCTCTATACGACGTAGACAGAGTTCATTTCATGATAAAATGCACGTCTTATGGCCTAGTGACTATGATGTTTGAAGGTCCTATCGCCAGCCCCATAACACAGAATTTGCTACTTTAAGCTATACGAAGAAAGATTATCACTGCATGTTGAGCAATGTTCTATTCAAGTGTAATTAATGCATAACCGTTCATCTTTTTTTCAATTGCATACTTTGCCAAGTCCCAAGTTACACCAGAACTATTACTATCAGTTACCTTTTTAGTACTATATATGTACTATTGGGTATGTACATGTACATGAAAATGGTCAGACATTTTTGTTTAGTTCACAACAGCATACAATTAGGTTTCCGATGTACTTCCTGAATGATTATTAAGCCAGTCATCAGCCGTACATCGTCAAAGCCAGTCAGTGACTGGAGCATACAAGCAGCATTAGTGAGGTGCCGAAACAGTTTTAACTTGAAGTTAAAATTTACTGGTGTCCATAGGATGTCATAACTGGCAACATATATTCTTAACACATCATTGAAGTATCGGATGTATATTGGCCGATATCCACCTGATTTCTATCCGATATCGGCGGGGAATTGAGGGATTAAATATTGTCTTTTCACAATGTCAGTGTATAGACTGGTTATCACCTGGCATCTTTAAGATAAATGGCACACTAGTAGTAGATGCCGAGCAAATATTCAATGCCTCCCCCCCCCCCCCCCATAAAACTTTTGTTAGAAACAGACGTCGTATGGTGACCAGAGGGCGTGGTTTCCAGTGCATGTCTGATGTCAGAAAAATCTAAAACTACTGGTGTAATCCCGATTATACTAATTATTCCCGGACACCTACCAATCATTGTGAACTAAGCATTACTGTCTGGTTACACGGGGAAAAAGTAAAATGAGAGTGGCAATGGAAAAGATCCTAATTATGTTAAGGCCTCCATATCCCATTGAAATAAGCCAATTTAGCTGGTTCAATTCCTGCAGTGTCTGTTCCTATTTATCCGACTTTACTCTGCTCTGTTGGACTAGTTTGATCATATAGATTTGTTTTAACTTTGTTTGTAGCTTTTAGTTGTAATGCAATTCTCTCATGAACTTTTGTTACGAAATAGTTTTGGGGCTTGTATTATGGCTAGAAGTTCATGAGTTTGACACAGTGATTATAGGTGTGAATGTTGAGTAAACTCATCCCATAGCTGTTACACACTTCTCAGTGATACCCACATGTTCAATAAACAAGATTTTGTGACAGTTTCTGATCTTGGATCCTGTATGTTGGAACGTTTGTTCAAATGTTAGAAGTGTTGTATTCTCTGAAGTTGAAATTTAAGAAAATTTTTAATGACAAAAACCTGATCTAAAATGAAATTGTTTGATTATTCTACAGCATTGTGCATTTAGCCTAAAGTACTTAAATATTTGCACTACATTCATCATTCTTTTGTGTAAAAAATTGCCAATTGAAAATGCCTAAATTAATTTGACTACTTAAAAATGTCAGAAGCTGGATTAAATTCTGTGTTCTCAGACATTCACTGTAGTCATAATTTTGTGTTGCGTAAGATGTCTGAAATTGGATGTTTGATTGGCTATCTTCATACTCTTCTCTGCTTCTCTGATGTATTTGACATGATATGCATTCCATTAGAGATATCATGTACTAGGATATGCTATAAATTCCATCCTCTTTTTCTGCAGTCTACACCAGTGCGGTAGCCACACTACAAACCTTGCATCAGTGTGTCATGATCCAGGAGTCCGCTGCTTATTCTGGTTGCCACTGGAAACAACAAGTCACCAGGTCACTCGTGAGCCAGAAGTATACAACCCCTTTTTCGTATTGCACTACAGGAATTGGCATTTTTGTTAATGACTCATTGTCTTATACAGCCCTGGATGTTTTTGCTATCATTTCATGATGCCAATTTGCTCAACTAGTATGAAGCAAGTTTAGTCTTATATAGAAATCTGTTTTCATACATTATTTGCATTTTAAAGTAGGATGTTAAAAATTGGAGATGATAGCTCCTAAAATTGGAATACAAATTTTACTCTCACAATTCATTTGCTTTAATATATGCATATTCAACACGACCATGTTATGTGATAATATTGACAATTGTATGCAGTTCTATTATGTATAAAATATCATAGTAGATAAATCCTATTAGCTAACCGTTGAGTTGAATGATTAATAGCCCCAAGCATTTTTTGTGATACCAGAAATAGTGTACAATTTGTTAGAATTACTTGAAAGCACCCCATAAAAGTATTGTCACTTTATATGCCTACTATTATCATAACAGAAAACGTTTAATTATCAGAACACTGCAGTCACATTGCAACTGGGTTCTATGGTGTCTCTAATCACTTACAGCATTTCAACTCATTCAGAATTTAATTGTACTAGGATATCATTCAGACTGGATCATTTTTAGTTTCACATGCAAATTTGTATGACAATTTTGAGATGGGCGATTAATCAAAAACTTGTGATCAACAATTTTTGTATCAAATTATCATGGAACGGTTGGACAGCTATTTACAGTACATTTTACAGATCCAAGTGCACTTTCACATGTGTTCATTCATCCCAGGATAATATGACATTTTTGAATTATCATTATTATCAAATTGACATTTTTGAGAACCTTATTAGATACGGAGAACAATTGAAAGGGGTTGTATTTCCTGAGCAGATAGTACCCACAATAGCAAAAACTGATTGAAGAAATTTTATTCGAAATGTTTGATATATACCATCAACTAACACTTTTCATTACTTTTCAAGTGAAATAGATAACTTCAATTCAATACTACTATATGTTCAGATAATGTTCCATATCATATAATCTGAAAGTTAAAACATGTTTTAACACAAAGATGGAGAAACCAGTTTTGCATTGTGACATAACATATTCAAACACCTACCTTCTGGTTTTAACAAGTCAAGAACTTTATGGACTGTATTGACTTTTTAAGGAATAGATTTGAGAAACTGTATCAGAATACCATAGAAAGCCCCAACTCCTTCTAGCTTGATCTGAGAACCAATCATAGGCATACTAAAAAGTATTTACTTATATTTAATTTGTAGTAAAAAAAATACACGTTATCATTTGATTTCACTTGCATTGATTTCAGAGTATAATATTTACGATTTCTTACAATCATTCCATAGTAGACACAATCATATACATTTTCTATAGAGAGTAAAAGAACAAGAGTTGATTTTCCATTGTCTTCCTTGATACAGTCTCCACATTGTACTGACCTTTTCATCCCCTGATGTTCACTTAACATACCATGCACATACATGCCTTACGATTGCAATCAGGGTCACAGATCTAAAATGATTGGGGTCTATTGGACCCAACTGGCTGAAGTTAGAATTTGTGACCCTGTGACAATCAACACGGGATAATAGGTATTTAAAAGACGTTAACCACACTGAGAACAACATTTGCAAAACATGGTTGAAATTACGGGTACAAGGAAAGAATTCTCCACCAATAAAAGAGATGCTACCATATTATAAGAAAAA
>CM032667.1:48199564-48248133 GCA_019095985.1 Streblospio benedicti
ATTTTGGGGGGGGGGAAAAAAAAAGGAAAAGGGAAAAAAATTTTTGAATTTTTTTTTTTCAAAAATTTTTCTTTTTACTGTTTTTTAAAATTTTTGGGGAAATTATTTATCTTTTTTAAGAATTCATTTTCCAATTTTTTTTTTAGGGTTTTTTTTTCTAGGGTTTTCATTTTAATTTTTTGATCTTTTAGCTTTGTAACAAGAATATAATTGTTTGCCTTGCTGGTTTTTTAGGAAAAAGGCTTGGGAAAAAAAACAGAAATTTTTTAATTGGGAAAACATTTTTCCCCCCAGATCAGGAAAAGAAAGGAAAAAAAATTTTCCCAATTTTTTGTACCCATCTCTCACACCAGCCTTTGAAAAAAACCATAAATGCAATTTTTAAAAAGTTGGAAAACACCTGCTTAAATAACATATTTGTGTGAATCATCAAAACAGATACAAAGATGTGATAATTTCTAAATCACTAAAAGAATTTCTGCTTTCAAAAAGCATAAGAATCATCAATTCTAAAGCATGTCTTCCACAATTCATACCGTAATGTGTACTGTTGAATCTGCAGGAAACAATTTGTACCAAGCTCGATTAACATTTAAATATTTAATGCAAATCATTAACACAACAAAACAATCTTGACGCAACGCCAAGCACTATTTTGACCAGAATACAATTTTACTTTCAAGGAACTTGCAAACTTCAGTTTTTATATAAAACTTCCCAATTAACTTTATTTACAACCAAATATCAACCATGACGGTCACACCATCTTTACTTATAATTTGGGTACCATTACTTACAGATAATTATACCAAAGAATACAAGGATGCAACAATTTACATTGACTATATCTAACTAGCTAAAACCAACAATAAAAAACATGAGGACATCATGTTAATCAACTACACTAGGTAAGACAGTATAATAAATGTGATACTGTATAAAGGAATGATGAAGTAAGGATACATCTACTTTCTACAGATACCTTGGGTAAAGGAACATTGCCAGTCTAACTTCATCATACCATTTAGCCACAACTTGACACAAGTTAAATAGTGCTGTCAAATAATGAGAATAAATCAAGGGCAATACCAAGTTTTACAGTCATTTACTTATACTTTAGCATGGGTGATGAATAAATAATGAGAACTACTCCTTTATACATAGGTATAAATATATATTTAATTGTTGCTAAATTCCTGTATTGTTAGACTGGCAACATTAAATAGAACATTTAAAACCAGTGTCAGAAAATTTATGAATATCCTAAAAATATCCTAATGATCTAGTTTTAAAAAAAAAAACCCATGAACAATCATAAGAAAATGTGAAAACATTGACAAAAAATGAAAATAATAGCGATAATTTCCCCCTGACACTGATTCCAGCTTAAAAACACAATGTCCTCAGACAAGATGTCCCCTGAGGACACAATGCACCAGCCTACCTTGTTGGCGTAGGCACAATGGCTCTTCTCGAAGTGGGCAGGGCACCAGCAGGAGACTGGCTGGCCAAAAGCATACATCTGAAAAGATATCAACAATATATTTTACTAAATGATTGATTGAGTAGATACTGTAGAAAACTGTGATTCACTCACACCCAACATCAGTCTGGTCTACTGAGGATGTCTTTTGAAAATGTAGGATCACTGCTTACCTATTAGCACCAAATAAAAGCCATACATAACATTCATGCCACTTTTTGCCAATCTGTTAATCGAAGCTCCCAATGAATTTTACCCTTTTTTATTTCACCCTTTGTATACATATGTACATAATTCTTATGTACACAAATGAAGAATAACTTGTAAATTGTTCTTATATCTTTTTTTTCTTAAGAAAACATTTGTTATATATGTGATTTTTGTGAACCAAAAAGCACAAAGCTTAGGTACATACATAAAAAAGTTATCAACCCTTTACCCATTTAGATATTGATAGCCAACTTGACAAACATGTGTTCTACAAACCCCACAAAAGTGTACACATATGCACAGTCACTACAGTCCCATGACAGCCCCTATCACTTTATGCATTTATATCTTGATAGCAAACTTGACAAACGTGTGTTCTAGAAACCCCATAAAAGTGTACACATATGCACAGTTGCTATTCCTAAATACCAATACCCATCGGTATGCACTCATAAGTTCATACCCGCATTACCCACGCACTTACCTTAGTGGTGACAAGGGCAGACGCTAGAGTGAGAAACGACACGGTGATCGTACAGTGGAGGCGGTCAAGGAAAGTGTCGGCGCCACCTATTCGTGGGTCTGTGAAACTTGAGATCATGGGCCACAGACGATCCATGGTGGACGGATTCACTTTGAGGTTTATTGGGTCCTTCAGTCAAAACTTAAATAATATCCTCAATCGCACAAACACCTGCTTTATTGAGTCTGTGTACTGTAATACTATTCCAGAGCCACTCAAATCTTATCTTTGAATATCTACGTTTTTCACATGTTATCCAATGTTGAAATTGCACTTCATGTATTTTATCAGTTTAATCAATAAAATGATTTTGTTAACAGTGTATTGAGTTATTTTGACACCTTATTCATCCCTGAAAAATCTCAACTGACCTATATTTTTGCTCATAGCCCAGATCATTACTCACTTTCCCACTCTTATGTTTTTAGTGGCAAATCAACATCACTGATCTGTTAGTCCAATTGATCTGCCATAATCCATTTCCTGTGCACTTGTTGCTATTGTAGCTGTAAATCCATCAATGTATTATATGATGTCATGTCACTTGACAAACCGCAAACTTTTTCTGAAATTAGAGAAAATATTATAGAAGCTAATCAGAATAATCTGATTTGATCTGCAAATATTATACATAGAGAAAGCTTTTTTATTAATGGTATATGAAATTGTAATCCGGATATTTTGATTTGAGTTTGTAAGTAGAAATCCCAAATGTTTTAAACTCAAAGTGTTGCACACCCAAACAACTGAGCATCTGCACATCTGCCAGTTACATAGTGTGGGATTCCAGTTTCCAAGTTTTGCTAACTACTACAGATGACCATTAAACAAATAGCCCCTTATATTCAAATTTCCATGACCATGAGGGAAGTTTTTAGACAGAACGGAGATATCAATTAAGTGCTAGGGTTTAATTTGCTGGATGAGCAAGCAGCCACTTACACTTCACCTAGGGTTATTTGTCTTTATATATATTTTCTTCTTACAAAGCAGTCATAATATATGTTAGTTATTTCCGTAAGTTCTCATTATAATTTTGATCAAATGTTTTCTCATCAGTATACATGTACTATCAAATATCCTTACAGATGGAATAAACATTTCTTGTACTTACCCATCTAACCCCAAATTAAATTACCGGCTCTTTACATATGCATTACCGGGTATATATAAAATGACAGTTTCAGTGCAGACATCAACTAAAGTCCTTTTTATATGAAACTTTACAAATTATGGTTTCATCTTTGTAAAACTTCCAAAGTTTCTGAGCAACTTGCTTGCGTAACAGGAATCATGATGATTTAATTTTCCATGGAAAAGCTAGTAAAACTAGAAAAATATAGCAAATAGTCATAAATCAAATAACATATTCATGTTATATTTAGAAAGGAAAAGAAACTATAGAAACATGTTTTTTTACAAAAACTGCAAAGGTTTTTAGTTGTTGGATTCCATCTACTTTAGCCAACACAATGGAAGAATCTCTAAACTTGTTTAAGCTAGCATATTTCTGGCCAGTCTAGCCCAGCTAGTAACTGTTACTGGATGCTGAGACATACTACAATTGACTTTGATTGTTTACAAAACACTGTCTACAATACCTCATCTATCATCAAGAAGATTTGCATAAATAAAATGTACATGGGCATTTTAAAAATGCATACATTTTATGTTGGTAATGAGCATGATAATATAATGTAATATTCCATATATGAAATAAGAATTATCTTATATTCATAGAATTAGCATACTGCTCACATTTGATCGCACTGAAGGTTAAGTGTGTCAAGCTCTGTCAATAAAGATATATGATTGTCACTTTTTACTGTCATAAGAGTCAAAATTTTGTGGTAACGTGTCACAACACTCAATAAAAGATGGCAGGTTGACGTAATTATTGAGTGACGAACGCATGGTTCTGAACTGCACTGATTTTCTTCTCACACTGGTACTATTCAAGAGTTTCACTGATCTCAATGTTCAAAATTCCTTGAATAATTAAAAACTTCTAAGACTTTTTCTTGACAGTTTTTCCCCCAACTTTTGCCTGACTGTACAGTCCCTGGCATATAAGAGATGTTAACACTGACATTTGCCTGCACCAAACCATCACAAAGGAGTACAATAAAGTGGCAGACAAAGTTTCAACTTTCAGCACTAAAAGTTGAGAAGAAAATTGCATACAAGTTAATCATTCAGAAAAACTATAGTATACATGTATGTAATGCAATATTTGCCATGATCATCTAGATGCAAAACTAACAAAAAAGAAATGAAATCTCAAGTTCAATAATTACTTCTTTATTCTAATACCTCGACTCAGTTTTCTATTCGTGCTGCTTTTAATAATCCAAATGTTTTTCAAAAAAGTACAAAATTTAAGTGTTTTACATGTTTTGACAACGATTGTTCTCAGGTAAGATTATTGTATGTTTATTGTTTAATGAATATTCAAAGTAGTACTTCCTTTATTTCATAAAATAGTTATATGGAAAAACATTTTGACTATTACAAACAGTAGAAATAGAGAATACTAGTTATTTTTTTAATGAAATGATCTGATGCAGCTCCAATTATCAACTTAGCAAAACATGCATCATACATCATCATTAATTCATAAATACCTATGAAAATTGATGTTGCTTTCACTACCTTGTTCATATGGCTATCTCCCCAATGATAAGCCTGGTAATATGTGTTGCTGTGGAAAAGTTTCCTGCCTAACTAACCTCATTCCCCTTAAGAGCTCCGTGATAAGCTGTGGCAATGAGCACTTAACACTGAGCATTATCATTTTATTGCCACCTGCTCACTGTTGTCTTGTCCTAAGTCTTTGTTGCATTGATTGCAGATTTTCAGCTCTATTAAATAAGTAAGGGCAATAATCTTGCAAAGTATATTGTATTATCATTGAATATTACAGAATGAAATTTCAATCTCGAGCTCCACAATTCAAACATAGAATAGCCACTCATGCTTTATTATCTATTAGAGTTTTAATATAATAATATAAAATCCAGAATTTAACTGTAATGATTATTCTCTTAACAATTTGCTTGAACTTATATGTAATTCTCTACTGTAATTTGTTTTAATTCAATTTTACTACGAAGTACTGACAAAAAAGCGAGGAGCATGAAACTAGTCACTTCAATCATAAAATATGCAGATTTTATTGACGAAATATACCATGTTTAGTAGTGGTATATTGGTTTTATTATTAACAGATATACCACTACTAAACATGGTATATTATCATTATACCACAACAACACTTCAAAATCTCATTTTAAATCTGAAATACGACTGTCTTTCTTGCAACAGTATTATCATGGCAGTGGCAGTACTATATAGGCACTGCGCGCGGGTTTGTTACATACGATCGGTTTTTGCAGCAGTAAAGTACACAAACTAATCCAAATTTTAGATATTTTATGACACTTTACATTATGAAATGGGATTTTGGCTATGTGATCTGTTTTTAAATCTATTGATGACATAAATATAGAGTCTTAATGATTTGAATCGCAAGGTTTCAAAATGGCGGATTTTAACGTACTCGGATTAGGTGTGAGTATATGGGAAAATAAACTCAATCTGTTTTTGGCTTTAAACCAGAGTAGAGGATTGAGGGGGGTGTTAAATTAGAATGGTATAATGTTTAATATTCTTTTGAGGACTTTTTTAACTATTGTTCATAATCAGCATTAATCCGCATGATGAATCCATGAAGAAGATATAAATGGAATATTAAGCACTACAATCTTCAACTACATCATTACAATTAAATATTGAAATTCCATTATTTCAACACTAATCTTTACAAAATGATATTAGCAAATAATTTAACTGATGGACTGAAAAAATCAGAAGCACCCAGAGGAAGAAAAACAGTTTATTTGAGAATAGCAGCTATTTTAAGCTAACATTCAATGTTGTAACATATCATTGAGTCTAGATGAGCCATTTCTGCAGCTCACCAAAGTCAATTTGAACTTAGGATATATCTCGAGATCTTCAGAATATGCATTCTTTCTTCATTTTGTAATGAGAAACTGTAGCCAACAACAGTGATAGTAAGTTTAACAAATATTCTGTAAGAGTTCTTTAGACTTGAATAGTTTTGAACTTATCTACTTATAATTTGCATCTAGTTAGATGGATAGAAAGTTGACATGACATGATCAAACACAAATTCACTAACATAGAAGACGTCTACCATTTACATGTGTAGAATTGACACAAAAATATTTCTATTTTCAGATAAAATACCTTCTGTAACAATAATCACAACCTATTATTACAAAGGTCACATTCTATGATACATGCTGATTCTCTTGGACCTAAAAATCGATTGTCGAAAAGGACCAGCATTTTCTAACATTTCAATACTCCATATCCAACATTCTATTTTCTAAGTTCATACTATAAACATACATGCATGTTACATTTTCTTACTTGGTGATATTCTAATTGAGATTGGTTAACATGGATATATCACTTTAAAAAAGTATAGTATTTCTTTAAACAGTATAAACTGATGCTGCTCAGGGTGTCCCTTTATGTGCAAAAATTAACTACTACGCACATGCCAAAAATAAGCATATCATGCTTGTAATAATAACACATGGTGCTTTAATAATCTACGATTAGATCGTGGAGCTCAATTGATCATGATATCAATATGGCAGGCAAAGAGGGTGAGTGCCTCTAAATGTTTGGATGTCATAGTATGTTTGAAATGTCAATAATCTTCAAGTAATTGACAGATGATTGATAATCATTCAACTACTATGAGGTCTATTCTTGTAATATTTAAAATTGAGAACGAAAATGTTTCTTTGTACCCAAATCATTTTCTCAAACTTTGCCAACTCTCTAGATATTGCTACATAATCCAAATTACTACATCACTTATGGATAATATGGATTCAACCTATCAGTGCCAATGCTGCACTATTGAAGAATCATCTTATTGTAATACATTTGTTACCAACTTTATCATCTGCTTCAACAAACTCCCCTGTATCATCCCTGTCTATACTTATTCCGATATATTTATATACGCTGATTGTTTATCTACTCAATTGATGGTCAGATATACTCCAATCTGTGAAGTAACCAATGAATCTATCAAAACAGTAAAGTGATGGATGCATGTAACATACATAAGTATATTAATTAATCAAGTAAGAGAAAACCATAATCAGCTGATGGCTAAATTTTCTTATTGCATGATTATTGCTTGTAAAATTTTCCGATCAATAAGCCATTTTCCATTATATGCACCAAAAATAGAATATGGGAATAAGTATTGTTTCAAGCATGAAGAATGCATTGGGATATATCACCAAAATATTCAAGTGCACCTATCATTACTTGTTTTGAATGACAAATATTTCTTAAAAATGTATTTTTTTTTTTTTCACCAGTAACATACGATTTAATTAATGCATGTATACAGGTATATATGATTTTTGTATGTGACAAACTAAATTACTATTTTTTCATCCCCCCAAAAGCATTAATTAATAATCCACCTACAATTAATTAATCAAGTATCAATTGTGCTATAAATCAGTACATCGTCATCTAATTACTCATTCACACGGACATTTTGCTCTGAAATGTGCATATTTAAGAATGGCGTATAATGACATTCATTGATCTGGCAAACAATTGTATTGAGTTGTGCAACATGAGAACTGCATTAGACTGGCTGACAAAAGAATTTTCCCATAAAAATCAAACTTTTCGAATACAGCTTTCAGGGGGAACTGACAGTGAGATTCTTTTTAAAAGTCTAACTTCCAGGAGAAACTTTCAGTCATATTCTTTTAATTTATCCTTACTTCAACAATCATCGCACCTAACTTTATTTAGAAAACATACAATTTACTAGATCATAATCATATACATGTGTGTATAGTCCAATTTAACAATGTATCTATTGGCCTCTATTCTGTATTTGCTAAGTGATGCAATAGCTGTCAAAATGAGGTTGTTACACAGCTTCATAATTGACTCATCCACTTACAATCATCTACAATTGGGATTTCAATACTCTAATATTCGAATATATACCATTGTTCTTGTCTAATAATTCTAAGAATTGAGTTAGAAAATCTCGATATGACCTACACTCTATTATTGATACAAATTGGGACTTGGACATTTCCCCATTGGAATATATGCTGTACATGTAATTCCTATTGGTTTTACTCACACTGTATCTATCTTGAAGCTATTATCTGTGCCACACTTGGCACCATCAATGATTTTCCTAAAATAGCCAATTCTGAAGATAATAACGGCTCCCTTGTGGTTCAGTATGATTCACATGAACCCAAAACATTTGACATTGTAAATTCCAGTCTGAGCAAAATAAATTCCACTATAGTCTTTCGTTTATGAGCAAAAAAAAAGTTAAAAAAAAATATGAAATGTCTGATAACAAATGACAGTATTTTGACCGAAGAGCTATATACTAGACAATCAGTTCACGGCATAAAATACTCAGAATCAAATCAAAATATTTTGTCTTATAGAATGTCTTTTCAGAATTTGAGCATATTTTGTATATTACTCTTTCTGATTTGCAAATAGTCAAATATATACGGTAAATATCTTGGCTGTCATGCCAACCATAGGTCCCTGTCACAATAAAGGCACGATTGTGTTAATAAATATGGTATGTTTCTATGGAAGCAGTGGAGGTCCATTCTGGATCACCTATTTATCTTATACTTAATGATCCAGAATGGACTCCCATCTAAACATACCATCACTATTAACAAATCCTGCCTTTATCGTGAGAGGGGCCTGAGTCAATGGTAGAAATAAATTATGAGGGTTAAAAAGAAAACGGCATACAATGTACGTCGTCATTGCCGCAACTATTTTGGACGCGCAGCCCCATTGGTTTCGATTTTAATCTTCGGCTGTCGGCATGAAAAAAGAAAACGTAGGCGTAGAAATGCAATTCATGTTGTTAAATAAATAACAAAGAATGTCATATTCTACCTGCACGTCCAGAAGAAAGGTCGACTTAGGTACAATCCATGCTGCAACTGCTCAATATTGTGATTTACAAAATAAGAAAGCGGGAAACATTCAGCTTGTTGCTCACAATCACTTTAACAACACGCACACCCCTGACATTTCGGTAATCCACAATGTCACAGTCATGTCAGTTATTTTAATCCGCGTTTTAAATAGTTAGTTAATCCGTTAAAACATTTGCAGCAGCGTTGAGCGTCACTACGCACACAAACCCATGACTGAGTATCAATCATTTCTGTGTGGAGTGAGCAACTGTGTTGGCCGCTTGGAAACTCCACGTGACTAAGGCAATAAATACAGTATCACGTGGTGTACTGCTGCAATATTAATGGGCACGCCATCTGACCACCATTTCCCCTTGTCGGCTAATTGTTTTACACCTTTGTTGTGTGATTCGCCTGCTACTACTCTATTCATGTGATCGTTTAAACAAGAATTAGGGTTAAAAAATTAGTTCTGCTTTAGTAACTGTCAATTACTCCTCATCCAAAATGTAACACATTCCCGCGTGTACGCGTAAATGGGTGGGTGCCTGGGTGAGTAGCATTGATGGGGGGCGACTATGACGACTAATGTTCTCTTAACCTGGGGCATGAAAATGTTTAAAAGTTAAATATTATCCACGGAGTGTTTTTTTATGTAGTCAAAGACGATCGCAGAAAGTAATTGAAAAGTAATTATAAATTTTCAGAAATGGACAAAGTTATCTTTTAATTCTGTCTTACTTCGTGGATGGGATGCGCGAAAAAAGGCTGCACAAATATATAAATATATAAATATATAATGTATCAATACAAAATACATAGTATGTTTATTTACACTTAAACATGGAACTAAAGTGCGAGTGAAATTAAATGAGGTCAAATTTTGACTGAACTCACTTTCTCTAATCTTTAGTCAATATTAGTAATGGCAGTGGTGGAAAAGTAAGATAATAGTAATCAAAATAGACGAAGTGATATTATTTAAACAAAAATATCAGCTTTATGAACAAAGAACCTACTCATGGCGTGGAAATGTAAAATGCCAATGATGACTTTGACATTTAAATATAAAGTCTGGAACTACACAGCGCTCGCAAATGTTATAGTTGAGGTTGAGATACAAGTCAGTTCACCTCAGCATTTTATGTAAACTTTGTTACGAAAAATACTAGATTGTTGACTTGTTGATGAGCATACTGTAAGTTGAAATACACACAAAACAGAGCCGTCGAGTCAGTTCATTATCCATATGAAAAAGCGGCAGTAAAATATCCTGTTTTTCAAATCGCCTACAGTTACAAACCGTTGCTTATTTTATTGTTACATTATCTAATAATATTTGCTGAACATCATTATTGGTTCTATTTTCTTAGTTGTTAAATGTACCAATAAGTACCGTTCGGAACCGGCCTGCACTTGTAACCAAAATAGCGGCCTGTACATGTAACAACAATGACGGAAAACATCGTCAGTATGAAAGTTTATGTTATTACTAAATTGCTGCAATATAATGATTTTATGACTGTCATTGATATTGGTTATTTCCATTAGTATTATATTTTAAAAAGAAAAGTGAAATCTTTGTTTAAGTTACAACTGTAAAGTTTCATATACGGAGCTACAAATGTATTTGGAATCCTCTAAAGGAGCTGTTTCATACAATGAAGGGCTGTATTGCATTTATATTCAAACTTCTATGGCATGTGCTCATGAGAAATTACAGTATCCCCCAAGTATTGGATTAGATTGCTACAAGACTCGGGGGGTATGACTACATAACTCTTTGTTAATTGTTAGAGATGATTTACATTTTATCACGTTCCGCAAAAATGAAGCACCGTTCCACTTAGGTGAAGGGAAAGGGGGGGAGTCGGCCAAGTTTCTTATGGTCCACGTTTTTCACTTATAAATTACAACCCAGTAAAACATAACAACACAGCGTAAAATTAAAGATCAGCTCACATAAATGAATGAATTGTGATAGGTGAAACAATTGAGAGGTCAATCTGACATCTGATATTCAGAGTGCTCATGCTGTGACACTTCAAAACATTGATGGCGTGCATTACTCCACTCATAATGCAAACATGAAAGATCGTCCTGATGTCAAGTTGCTTAGAAATATACATTTTTTTTTTTATGAAAAAAGTATGCGACTACCGCAAATCGAACCAAAACGACCAACTGCCCTCACCACTGCTTTACCTCGGATCACCACGTTTTTGTAAACATTCTTCTTTATTTTATTCATTTTAATACTCCTAAAATATTAATTAATTGATTTTTTAAAGTTCCATTAAACAATTATATTTGTTTTAATACAACAATTTAACTAAACCTAATATTTACATTATAGATATCCCTTTGATGAAAAAAAAATTCTACCATTATTTATAATGGAAATCGGCCTTGAACTGAATTAATGAAGACTCCAATGTTTTGGTGGAATATACCCTACTTCATTCTCAAATCTCGGCAAAAATCCAAGGCCATTCTCACTAATTTTCTAACCATTCTCATTCCACAATTTTATAATTTCACAATTTCTCAAAATTTTCAAATGAAATTGACTTCTTTTTCACAAAGAATCAAGGGCTATTCTCACATCTCAAAATAGATATATTTTCCCCTCTATCTTGCATACTAGTAAGCCAAGAACTGTACCGTAAGGGCGCATTGTGTGTCACTGTGAAAACATAATGCAAACTCATTAGTGCGGTGATTGCACCGTGTTATCGTCAAGCAAGAAGTTTTTGCGTGTTCCTAAAGCAGCTAAAATTGAATTCGTATACTGAGAATGGGATCACCATGAACCAACACAAGTAAGAAAAAGGAAAGCATAATAAGGCCATAGATGTACACCAATAACATTTGTTGTATGAGGGTGTAAGCCCATGGGCTTGAGGAGGTGAGAGCGGGGTTAACAGGCAGGGAAAGGGCAAGCTAATTAGTGTGATGCATACAAAGATCAGAAATAGATGAAATAAAAGGGTAGTCAGCCCCGAGATATTGAGTCCGATGATAACACCCTCCCCAATGAACAGCCCATTACGCAATCTGTTTTATCACAGAGTAAGAATGTGCAACATTCTGAGCTGGATCCGTACACACCACCCGGTTATACAAGAAGGAAGGCAATATCAAGTGTGTGCGCTATTTATATAAACGTCTTGCTGTATCATAAATGGTATCATAATATATTTGTGAACTGCATGGATTGTGTTCTCAAGTTAAGTAGCACGCGGCGAAAGCTACTCACATCGCCACTTTCCCCAAATCACTTTTCCTGCTACAAAAGTTTATCACATTGGAGTTGTGTAAACGTTTTGTTTGGCATCAAATTAACGTCCATCAAATACTGGACGGCGGGCATTCCAGTAAAACCGACTCAGGGGATTAAATACTGATAACTGTGTCATGCGCTGAGTTGACTCAAGTATTCAAGGGAAAAAGTTAGACGGCAAAACTGGTCGTGTTTTCGACGGGAGAGCTGGTGAAAAAGGTGCTTTACAGTTGAGGCTTTCAGTCTGCAGTTGAGTGAGTTTGCTGAAGGTAGATAGAATAGCCAACTGGGAGACGTAACAGGACAACTTGGATAATTGTTCATAACATGTGCTAGATGGATACCATGATGGACGCAAGTCAACAATGTAAGTGTTATCAACTTCTTTTTTCCCCCAACTGTTATGGTGCGATTAGAAGTTTATCTATGCAATCAATGAGTTTTGTCTGCAGACCATAACTTGTTTTTGAGAATGGTTTTGTTGATGTGAGCCAGAACGGAAGCTGCGAGTAGCAGATTAGTGTAGCTGGCAGTGGCATGTGATGGGCTTGGAAATTTGTAGCATTTGTTGATAATGGCAAATTGCATCAGTGATAAACTAACTTGATGCTGTGGAGACACTAGCACGTCAAGCCGCTAATAAGAAAGTTATATAGGGTACTTGCGTGAGGTGAGGGAAAGTCAAGGGAATATTGTAAACATTATGTCTTTTGTGTTCAAAGTGCATTCCAAAACCATGAGACATCACGCCGGAAAGTATGATGTCCAGGATTGGTCATTTCTTCTTTGTTTATCAACAGCCAACACCACTCATTTTTAACATTTTCGACACCCAAAATTGTTTGATTAGTATGACTCCCGAAATGACGTCATATATGATGATACCCTCCTATAAATCGCAACGAAATCGAAATCGTACTAAGCATAACTTGGATTCCCCATGACTTACTTGTAGAAATTATGGATACGTTGATGGAAATGTGATTTATTGTATTGCATATTGTGTTTTTACAGAAAATACAAATGTTTATAACACTGTGCACCAATGAGATGATAAGCAGCTGATTTAGTTAGATCATAGCAGGCTGCATATCCAACGCTGTAATACATGTTACCCCCGGATGTTACCATAATATTATTGCCCTGTAACAGCATAGATAGAATATCCCACTAAATAAAACAGCCTCTCTCAGTTACATACACTAAATCTCATCGGTATTGTGATCTACGCCAATAGAAATACTGTTTACATACATCACAAACAACTGAACAAACACGTCAGAAACCTCAACAGCAGTCACCTGGACAACACATACATTATGCTTACGCTGCCAGGACACCAGTGGACGTTGTCCATTTTCAGACTGCCTCACCCCCTCCAGCTCATAGACAACCACACGAACTTGGTGCCTCGTATTTGTCCGAATACAGGATCATAATATAGTCCTTAAAAACAACAGATAGCAATATACGGTGCACGCCTGTCTCAGCAGTAAACAACTTGGACAGTCCGCCTGACTAGGACGAGCAAATATTCGGTGGGATAGGTAACGTTTGAATGACACCCGACCAAAAGGCAGACCCTTTTTAAAGATTTGCATACAAGAGACACGCCAGATAAAACTTCAGCCGGACAGGATCGTTAAAAGTTGTAACCCTGCCCAAGGGGCACGAGAAAAAAATCCACGGATTTGTCTGATCCCGGGGGTATACATATATAGAAGCTCACGTACCTTTAACTCAATAACTTTCAATGAACAACAATAATGGGACTCGTAACGTTAATAACAAAACATGACAAAAAGAAAAATCCACAAGCCATCACCAGGTCAACTTGCCACAGCAAACGAAATCCAGTTTTCTCTTTGTCTGTCTATCTGTGTGGAGTACACGATTCATCGTATAGCGCACCTGGCTTTAATCTTCGGCGCGCGCCGACCGTCATAGCTCACCTTGATATGTAATTCAGATACTGAACAAAATGCATACGAGTTCCCTTGATAACAAAAATATATGGCTCAGACATGTATCTTACTAAAAAGCATTGTCACAATGTGTCCATCTTTATGGTACTAATTACATAATTTTCTGCCACCAGATCACCCACTAATAGTACCTAGTGCCATTATTTTGTAATAGACACATCATTATAGATAATTTTTGCGGGTCGTAGCCGCAAAGTAATGCAGTTTATTGTAAATTTTGTCTGAGGAAATGCTGAGAATGTAGGAGAAATAACAATATATTAAATGTAAGAATACCATGAAGGACCTTTCACATAGAAAGTTGGTAGTTTCATGGTACAAGCAGCTGAATTAGCAATTTTATGTGAATATTAAACAGAACCTGACCTAACCTACACGATACCTGACGTTACTTTATCAACATGCATAGTAATTGCGTTGCCAGACCTTTCTAAACATAATGTTCATCACCCACAGTTGAAACAGTGCAAAATTTGCTCATCGCTCGATCCATAATATTACAAATGTACTCCTGTGGTGAATATTAGAACCGCTGGCTGTGATGCTTCCCTGATAGCCGATCACGAATTTTTATCTCTTTGAAAGGTTAGCCGTGTTTTGTTTAGTACAGATTCCTCATAGTGTTTGCGAAGACTCGCTTTGAGCTTTCTTGCGTCAAGCATCAGATTCCGTTAACATGGCATGACATGATGCAAAACTGATCTCTAGTTGTAGAAAAAAGAGAGCTACGTTGCTAATAGTAATGAATTTTGCTGATTTGAAATCTGGCTAACTGATGATATTGTTCTCACACGATTGCAATGGTTAGATATCCCACGTGGCACAGCCCAGAAGGAGGTACAGGATTGTGTGGATGGTATGATTGAAACACAAGTACCCTGCGACCGAGTACGTCTGTCATATGGTTAGTATTGTAAATGAATGATAATAAAAACTATGAATGAAGAGGTGGACTGGTGGTGACCTAATGGCCCTCCCCTTCACCCTGTCTCTGTTCCCGGGGGACGCACCCTGGATCAACAAACCAATAAGGGTAAATCTAATCTTCTTTTAAACACATGCATTGCGTTTATGTTAAGTAATAAGTTTAGCCGATTTGGACAATTTCCATCTACTCAGGGTATGTATAAGATCTTGATAATGCCATATATAATATCCTAATAGAGGGTAAATTCTAAATCAAGCTGCAATATTTTGCAAAAAGGTGAAAATTCACTGAGCTTACCCATTAATAATAGCAAATTCATGCAGCAAAACTTAAAACCTGGTTAACCAATCATTCCTTCATTTAACTCTAACAACTCTTTAATTTAACTTACTTCTCTGAAAGCATTTATGTCCATGCTAAAAAAACTTTTTAAACCAATATAATTTGAAGATATTTATTGGTTTTAAATATTTAAAATTTCTAATTGAGTTAGCAATATTTTAGTCATTATATTCATCCACATTTGGAAATTTTATTGTTTAAGCTAATAAAATGAAACCATTAACTCTTTCACCTAATTTAACTCCTGAAACTCCTTTTGAGGATAACTTTCCACTAATTGTTGAGATCACGCAGTTAATTGAGATATAATTAAGTGACACCTGAGTGATATGTCGTAACCGTTAACCCCGAGTCTCTTGTTGGCAGGTAGATTTAACTGGTACAGTTAATTCGACGAACAACTCACATGGGTGACACGTCAACTCACTAATCACTCAAGTGACACGTGTCAACTCACAATCTTTTAGAAATGCTATAAAACCTTTTGGAACCGAAGGAGATTCATAGTCTTGTTCTATTCGTTGTACGATACACATCTATTTTTGCGAATTCTCCCAAACTTTTTTCAAACATTTGTAATATATTTGTGATACATTTTGTGCTACAAATTTAGTCGTATTAGTGTTCGTTTTCAAGTTGAACTGTGGTACAATTCTTATATTTGTGCGAAGAACTTTGTGAGTTATTTCAAGCTTCTCTCTTAAAGTTGAAGGCTGGGATATCTTGATAGCTGTTGTGGATATTTCAACATGGAAAGAAGAATGATGTCATACGAAGAATTCATGCAAGAAGTGCGTATCGAGGACTATGATGATATAGAAAGTATGACTGTGCTTGAAGAACCACTTATTAAACCATCACCCAGTCAATGAAGAGGCAAAAAGGATACCAGATTCAAATCTTCCAGGCATTTCCAAAATCATCAGAGTGGTCACGGAGGTACCAAAACCCTTCATATTTTGCCCCGGAATTCGGATTCTGGATATCATAGCAGTGCTTGTGCAATGGATACCCATGGTGGTGATGTTAAGACTGGACATGCACACCAAGGCCCGAAGGAGAAGGCTCGGGGCCTCCGAGATGTGATTAAGACTCCTCTGAAAAGATTGGCCCATTCCGTGATAAGATGCGGCACGCCGAAAACTCCCAAAGCCACCGACTCACGACGAAAGTTATGGCCAAGCAAGCCTTCTTATGACGTACAGGTATGTACCATTTAGATTTCTAAGCAATTCTCTTGTCTACAATGGTCTGTGCACACATGTAGCATCGCGCTGAGGCAGGGTTGAAGAGGTTTGATTTAGAAAATTCTAGAAATTTTGATATGTGTAATTGATACATTAGACGTCAACTCCATTGAAACATATTCACTATCAAACGTTAAATTCGAAAGCGCGAATTATAAGCTTGCCTGAAACAGATAAATTTAATTGCAATTGAAGTTGTTTTTCACGCTGACATTTGCTGGTATAAAGAGACCGCTCAAATTGCATTTCTCTTAGTTCGATGATAAATTGTTAAAAATATTAATATGCTTTTCGGCAAATTAAAATGGATCCCGTGCAATAAAAAGTCATCAATCATTACAAAAAGTAATTCCAAGTTATTCCATGCTTTTATATTTTAATTATAAAGATACTGTTCTGTGTTTGCTGCCTATAAAACTTGAATTAGGATATTCCTTTGGAGATTATCACAGTTTAACAACAAAGTATAATCATAGTGAAAGATCTTATAATCTATATATTTACTTCACCACACAATTTTTTTGTGTAAATGACCGTGTATTTTTTTCTTCTTCCAGAAACCCTACGATGAACCCGTTATCCAAGTACCCCTGGCCAACGGAAGCTTTGTCACGCAACCGTACAAAGGAAAAGTCCTCCTCTCGCTCGTCCACGAAGGTGATGGGCTCATCACCCTTACGATCCTAGAAGCCAGAGATCTGAGGCCTTCGCGTGGAAAGCCCGTCGCCGACGCCTACTGTACAGTGTACGTGAAACCCGAAGAAACCAAACCTTGGATTTCTGATGTTATCGGAGGCACGAACAATCCTCAGTTTCAAAAGGAGATCTCCGTAAAAGTCAAATTGCCCGCAGATCACGGCAAGAGCATCGTCGTCGCCATGTGGGATTTCGGCTCGTCGCATCGAGACAGCGAACTCTTGGGTTTGATGGCTTTTGACATGGTGGCTTTGCTGAATAGGAGAGAAGCCATGCAAGGATGGTTCTACCTGCTTAATAGTGATCTTGGCATTGGGATGAGTTTTCTTGCCAGTCCAAGCTCAGAGCTTCAGCGCGCATTCGAAGCAAACGAAATCGATAGTTTTGTAGCGGAAATGGGTTCCGCTCTGGAAGAGAACACCCCAGAAATAACGAGGAACCCCGCCGCCATCAACATCCCAGAATCCTTGCACAGCCTGCACCCAGCATACAGCCACCAACAGTTCATCCTTCGACACAATGCTAACGCCCCTGCAAACACCGCTCGCCCAAAACCAACAACAGCGACCACAGCTGCGGAGCAAACGAATCCCTCATTTTTACGATTCACCAAACAACTTTGTCGTCTGCACAATGGCCAAGGCTTGGGCCTCGCCCTGAAAGGTGCCAGTCCCGCGGTGGTGACGCACGTGGAGCCCGGCAGTGCGAGCCACGAGGCGGGCCTGGGTTGTGGCGACCTCGTCATGGAGGTTTGCGGACGCAATGTGGCGAGCTGGGACAACCACCAAGTGAGCAGGCTCATCCGGCAGTGCGATGGGAACATTGTGACTGTCACCGTGAGCAGGCATATGCCCATTATTGGACGCTTGTAGTGAATGGTTCAAATTGCTGCGTGGGGGTTCCTGTGTGATACAGGCCAGGGAGGTGCTGACGTGCATGAAACGTGTACGTGAACTGATAACTGGGGCCGTGTGTTGAAACTTTTCCATTGATGGCGAATTTCACAAATGTAATTTGAAATAGATTATGGCGTGATACTGAAGGTGTTTCTCTCAGCTAACTTTGGAGAAAAAAGTTGCAGTTTCTTACGAAGGATCATATAATTTATATGGAACAACAAAGTACCCAATAACTAAAGTGACGGAGGAAAGTGGAATTTTATCCAAACAAAAACAGTACAAATCAAGGCCATCTCAGTACAAAATGCCAAAGCTATAAACACATTGTGCTGTGGAAGGTGTAAAATACACCATTGTTGATCTTCAGAGGCAAAAATGAGAAGACATTAATTCCTGTAAACAGAGTCGGGTAGTGTTCAGATAAAACTGAGTATGGGCTTTATTCTAATCAAATGACTGGCCAACTAGTTTACAAGTATACCCCGGCTCGATGTTAAATGATGATTTTATAAAAAATAACATGTATGAAAGTGTATTATGGTGTTTAACAAAATAAATGACTATCATAAAATGCGTTTTTCTTGTTTCTTTTGTCATATTACAATATATGTGCATAATGGTATAGACGTGTCAAATACGTGAGTATATTTTGCAACATATACTGACTCACATACATGAAATGACACTGGAATAACTTAAATCAGATCACTACGAGACAACCAATTCGGCGGGACACGGTATTTCAATACGTGGTGTTTTTACATACAATATCCAGAACTACACACTTCCTGATATATCACCAATGTACAGTCATTGGCTCTCTCTCAGATTTATGCTTTCATACAGTGTCCTAGACCAATGTGCGCGTACTCGATCCAGACTCCTCACCATTGTCTCAACCGTCCCATAGGTAGGCCAGTACTTTTGGCATATGTAACAGGTGTGACAACAACATTGGATGAATAGGATTGTCGTAATATGTGTTATGGTTGACGACCGTGCCACCAGTCCAGATGAAAATGTTTAAACGTGCTACCCTATTCTATATCTCAGAGCATGTTAGCAAATCAGCCCCTTTGAACGGCACGGTGGATAAATGAAAATCGTGCCCAATATGAAGCACTGGGGTACTAGGGCGAGAAAGTGACATAACCTCCTTGCATTGAATGGTTATTGTATTTTGATATTCAGTGAATATGAGAATCCTAACAATGCGCTGATAACATTCACGCCGTATTCTGAAGGCCTCGTGGGTCTATTATGATATGGGGGTCTGCAAGGCGAGTAGCCTACTTGTCTGCTCGCTTTGATGATAATTGTGTGATTTTGATAAATAAGCATTTCCGGCCATGATTATGACAGCCTAAACTGTATGCTCAAACATTCATAGAGATAAGCTGGTAATAAATGAGCGCAAACGTTAAAATATGTAACAATGAAGCTTGACTGGCTGATATGTCCTTGAAATGTGTAGTGTGGTGGCTGTATGAGCATTCCTGATGCGGAGAAGATCGGCAACAGGACGTTATGACACCATACATGGGGCCTTGCATCAAGGGAGGGTGTCTGTGGTATGTATACTACTATGTCAGTTACAAACACTATACCATACTTATTACAATTTGTAAATCATACATATCACACACACCCTTCCATGATGCTGGGGCCCATGGCTCTTACACTGAATGAGGTAACATAGCCTAACACACACACGCGCGCGCACGCACACACACACACGCACGCACGCACACACACACACACACACACACACACACACACACACACACACACACACACACACACACACACACACTGCGTGACATAATATTTTATAGAAGACCGTTTTGGACGGAGCTTGGCCAGTGCATTGGTGAGTGGCTTGAAAAGCCATCGTGGGTTTCACGCCTTTCCCATTCACACATCATTCAAAGTCCGATGTGCACGGTGTTTATTTTCAATAAGTAATAAGCCCACATATATAAGGATGCTGAAAAGCAATTTTTGGACTAACCGTTCACCTCTACTCACCCCCTGTCACGACTAACAATACACCTGCCTGCCGCATGTGGCCGCTGCCGTCGCTTTGATCGTCTGATATACGCTATAACCAGGCCGTACGATTACCACAAAGTAGTGTACGTGTCATTTACAGACAAATTAACTATAGAATATATGCGCCTGTAAGTGGGAGTCTCGCTAAGAGCTTGGATCTGCAGGTGTAACATACTCGTATGCTCGTATCAGAGCAATGTAACCAGAATCAGTCCAATGTGGATCCAGTAAAGCTCGGCAACCCATCAAGACATCGCCACCCAGAGATACATGTACCTATATGTTGACAAGTCAAAGTTACAGTCTCAATGGCGGAGACCACAACAAGAAACCCGCGGAAGTGTATGCTATGCTGCTATGTTTGCAATGTTGGGGATTTCCATTCACAGTGCCCTTCTACCGTCCCAATGGTACCAGTGTTATGTGCACCTATGATGGGGGTTTGCAGTCAACTCATGATGCACAGATGCCTTGCCACCACGTGTCTATATGATCGACGCTTTGTTAATATATGTAGACATAGTAAGTGACGGCTGAATGGGCGCACACCGAGTGTGAGGAACTCAAGAGATGGTGAGTCACTGAACCGTGATGAGCTGTAAACTGGTTTGAGTTACTGGCGCGCCACACAACACATACCAAAGAGGCTGGATCTCTCCGGTTTGACCATACAACTTCAATGACGAGTGTTTTGTGACTGACATACCCAGGTCCACGGTAAAAACGCACATGCAATAATTTATAGGAAATGTATAAGCCACTATACTCAGAGGATAAGTTAGCAAAAATAGACAATATTCTGGATGAGATTTGGGCAAACGCACTGAAAAGTGAAACAAAACGTTACTATCGATCCATTGGCAATACATGTATATATTTTGCCAATGAATAGTCGTCTGCATAGTTTTTCAAATGAAAAAAAAGAAAGATCCAAACGGAAACAAAAATAGTCGTTTGCACAAAAAACTAACTAAAAAAAACAAACAAAAAAAAACCCAAAATTTAAATTTAAAATCAAATCACAGATTGCTTAACCCAATGCTCATCAAATTATTCGTTACAGTCATCACTTGGCGAAACATTAACGATCCTTGGGGAAAAACAAACTGTTTACAAGCTTTGTTCAGGATTTTTTGTTCACTGATCAGACAATGACCTGTTGACGGCCCGATGACCGAGCGAGCGGCCGGCCGCCGTCACACAGCAGCCTCGCCACACCGGCCACGTGGTTCTATGCGGAGGGACTTACATGCCGTAGTTTTCAAATGTGGTGGTTTATAGTCGTAATCCAAGTTGTAATACAAGTCTTAATCCAATTACTTGTATCGATAACACAATTGAAAATCCATATTGATAGATGCGATACACAGGGCCACTTTCATTTATACGGAGAGTGGTAAATAAAAATATAGCTTATGAAAGTCTGGGGCGTGGCTGTCATCATCACACTCCATGTCCATGTCATGTGACAAACGAGAAAGGACACCACGCATGTGGCATGTGAGAAGAGTTTTGGATAAGGACACCATGAAAAACCCTACGAAAATGAAGTATTTTGGTGAGAAAAGTGGATCTGCCTATTGGATGAAAAAGATCTGACACATTTTCTTTTTACTTATTACACAGCTGTATGAAAATATTTGTAAATTGTGGACACCGTCGGATTATTCATGAACTGTTTACCCCTGCCCCCCCCTACCCCCCCCACACCACACAACATACAAACATCCTACACACAACACTGCGTAATTTAAACTAAAGCGCAATTCCCGTAGAGAGAAAGCAGCAGCCACTCGCATTATCCGTGGAGCGTGAAGCGCAATGTGGAGGCGATCACTTACCTGTGGATTAGAGCGGACGCAAAACACGACCCCACAGTGGGAGAATACACGGCATCAAGGCCATGTCCGACTAATTATTGTGCTAAACGCAGGCGTTGGTGTGTGTGAGGCAGTGCATCTCTTTCTGGGTCCCTGTGCAGGTGTTTGGCTTGTTTGTTTACGAGCATTTGCGCGTGATTAAGCAAATGAGCTGGTGCGTGTGCTCGCTATCGTGCAGTGTGATAGGGTGCGTGATATATTGTGTATATGTTAGAGGTCAATACACATCCGCAACCCTAGAGCTCCCCCCCCCCCCCCACAAACATCTTCACGGCCTTCTGTGCGTGTCTCTCCCGGACGAGCAGTCCCGTCAAATATGAACGTATGCTAGGGCCTGGAATGAAAATTGGTTCTATTCGAGCATTTTTCATGATTTTGAGACCCTTCACCACATAATGGATAGATTGGTAGGATTGGTACATTGATAGGTTGATAGAATTGATAAATTTTCTTTGATAGACGGTCGTAAGTTTTTGTGCTATTTGATATTTAAATAGAGAAGTTTGAAGTGTGTTTACAAATGCAATTAATTGAACACTTGTTAAAAATGTGAAATTAATTTTGTTATTCAAAATATCAAGCATAACAAGTCAAAATACATACATTAACCCCTACTCTGATATATGATCCACTTTTTGAAAATTGATAATTTTTTTAAATGACAAGTGAATTGAAAATTTCCTTGAAAAAGGTTAACTAGTTGTATTTAAATTCTGGAAAAAAGCAAGCCTCTTGGCGTGGAAGCCACCGCATACAGTCAACATTACCATGGAAGAGTCCACCCCCCCCCCCCTCTTCCTCATCCAACGCGTGCCTGGCCGTTACTACGACGTTGAGACGAAACGGCGTGGTTGATTTCATCCGATGACGTCAGATCTATCTAGCAACTAGCCACGTCATCATCCTGACAGTGGAGCTCACTGTGGGTGAGGGTGCTGTGGTTCAGGCACCAGATGTAACACAGCTCTCAAGGACGAGGCCATCCACAGCGGACGGTCAGCGACTAGTAGCTAGCGGCCACTGAACAGACGCACACACGGTTGTAAAGGTCCAACACCGAAAAGGCATAGTGGAACAGGGACTTCAGTTTCAGGAGCTGCCATGGTGGAGGCGCATAATACGCCGTCTCTTGGCAGAAAACCTCAAAACATGAACCATCAATCACGACTTCAAATAGAAGATGCGATAAAATTATGGCCGCAGCAGCTGTCTAGATACCGTAAACCTATTAGCACGCTAGTGTCTGTAGCTAACACAAACGATACCAACAGACAGCTAGTAAACAGCATCCTCTTACGCAAGTGGAGGAGGCTTAGTTTTTTTGCTTGACGTGATTGAGTCTCAACCGTTCAGTGAGGTAAAAAATACAGTGTTCATTGTTGCGTGTTTTGTAGCCTCTGGTCAGTTGTTACGTAGGTAAAGATAGAACATGTCCCTAATAAACCTAAAAAGTTGGATGTCAGAGATATGCGTTTTGCAATAACTTTAGTTGCTGGCATATATCATAGTTCATCTTACCATTAGCATATTTACGAACATCAACAGGTAGAAATGTCACTGATACATAGTTTTTCCAAGTCAGACGTCTAAAATACTAGCAGCCTACATGTATTTCAGAATCAGTGTTGATTTAATTTTCCTCGCTACTTGCATGAGCACATTTAAAAATAACACTATCCATCACAAGTGGAAGGAAAAGTGGGACTCGGCAAGTGTATGCCATAGACACTATTCAGTGAGTGTAGTGTGAAGAGTTAGAATATTATATAAACCTAGTCAGTGAAAAGTGATATATTGCTTTCCTGGTGAAGGAAGCCTTGGGCTGTTGGACCCGTGGCCACAGAGTAATACGCTTCGTCTCTCACTTGATGGTGATATGCCTCGATTTTATTCTACACACAGCTAGAGACTGTGCCTACAAATGCCTACACTTACTAACAGTGTACCACTGTCGTCAGAGCCTAACTGCATTGGACCAGAATTATCTAAAAAAAGTAAAGAATACCGTCTGCTTTGTCAGGTTTGTAACAGTCAGATGGGATTACCTTGGCGCAGATCGTTTTAAAGGCGAGTAATCAGGCTGACTGTTCGGAGGACTGTCCTTAGACCGTGGTGCGTTATGTTTCTACAAAATGTGTTTGGGCCATGTTGTGGGGATTGTTGTGAAAACATCCCAAGTGCCGCGGGGTGTGAAACGTGTTAAGATGGATGCAAGTGAGATTTCAATACATGAAATCTGTAAATAAAATCTTGGCAAACGAGCAAAACAAAACTAACGAGGAAGGATGGCACCCAGGGATGGCAGTTTTAATCTATTTAATCCTTCTCGTTTTCTTTTTTTTATTCTGGGGGTAGGGGTGAGGGCGGGGATGTTGTGAATGGCCGGCGGTTAAGGGTGAGGAGAAAGGATGAATCAGTGCGGTGTTTGTGAAGAGGGCGTGTTTATAAGGAAGTGAAATGTAGGGGGGAAAGGGTAAAAGCAAAAAAGAGGGATGTGGGGAAAAAGGTCAAAACAGATGGATATGGGATTTCAAGAAAGTGTGGTGTGGGGAAAAAGCCTCAATATTTGTAGGATTTGAGGAAAAGGCCAAAAAGATCTAAGGATGTTGGAGTGGAGATTTAAGGCAAAAAAGTGTGTGTGTGTGGGGGGGGGGGATATGTGATATCATGACTCCTTATAACCCGCCCCCACCCCCTTGTATAAGAGGATGCATGTCATTGCGTGACAATTACCTCCACTCTTATTGCTCATAGAGGCAGGGATCACACCAGAAGCTACAAATTATGGCAATGGGTGTGGGTGTTACCGTAGGGACTCAGGTTGGGTGGTCAAGGACTGTAACCCATTCCATCCCCACTTCCATTACATTACTGGAGCCCCAGGGAATCAGGATAGCAAAACAATATCCACAGCGTGCGCACAAAGTAAGCACAAAAACTCGCAAAACCACTTGAGTACCTCATTCACAAAAATATAGTGTGCTGGGCGGATGCATCTACCCAAAGTGCCAGACAAACCTAGTGAATAGTTTCAGTGAATCGTACGTGGATAGTCATTGACATTACGTGTACATAACATCAACTTATTGTTGGAAAGATGCAATCAGTTTTCATCACAAGGCAAGAACGTTATAAGAACGCTCTTACCACTTCTCCGGCTCCACGCTATCTTTGACCACTGTGCATTAGCACCAGTGTTATCTGAGCTGAGAGTGGAGTTCAGTGGCACTAATGCTCCATGGTCATGTCACTCATTATCAGGGCATTAACTGTTCAAACAGCACTGATGCGCGGTGGCTGGGCTTAATGGAAGACACATTATAGGCGAAGTAGGTGGGTTAGGAGCGTTAACATCGGACTCATTCATTGGCAACGAAAACGTCATCGGCATATTTGCCATTCTTTCTTCTCCACCAGCTATTGAGGATTATAAAAATCAAATCAATATTCTGGCAACATAGATGAATTCGGATTATGAATGCATTAAGGAAACACTGTAAATCAACATGTTAAACATGTCCTCTCATGGGGCGGGTTTATAAGGAAGTGGGATGTGGGAAAAAGCAAAAAGAGAGATGTGGGATTTCAAGGTGTGGGGTGTGTGAAACCTGGCCAAAATTAGGGATGTGGGATTTCATGACCTCTTAAACCCCTTCTCATACGGTCGTTTCTTGACCCCAGATACCCCATTATCAGAGCAGCAGGCTGGTCATATGAGCGCACTTTTTATTGGTTTCCGTGCTTAAAAAAGTCAATGAAAAAGGTACGCCTCTTGCCTGGTAGACGTAGGATTGACTGATAACCTTCGCGTGACCTATGCCCTCATTAGTGACGATGATCACGTTCGCCACTCACGGACCACAAGTTGTCTGTTCACAGGCCGGAAGTCGTGCATCATGCCATTATGGCTACTGCGCATGACGGGAATTTACCAATGACAGAGCAGCCGCCATGTAGCCTTTCATCCGCATTATTGTATTGTCTGGCGGTAATATATCATTCCGAGAGCCCTAGTCTTGTGAAAAATGTACACATCAAATAACGGTTTTCTATCGATAATGGGGTGGTATGGGGTGGTATGAGATTCTGTGCAGGTGCCCTGAATAAAATGACTCTTCAGGAACACAAAGTTTGACTTGCTGACTATGATATTCTTGCAACTATTTTCATTGTAATCCAACTAACGTTAAAACCATATTAGGTGAAATCTCAGTCTTTGTTGGTTATATTGAAACTCGTCGAGAACAGAGCCAATAATAGGTATACTAGTAACTCCTGATTATAAAGTAGACTATACTTATACTGTGGTATTGCAAAATAATAGCGTACTATTATTTATTTATTTATTTATTTATTTATTTATTTATTTATTTATTTATTTATTTATTTATTTATTTATTTATTTATTTATTTAATTTTTAATAGGATTTATTTAACGTCAATACATTAAAAATACGAGGTGTTCTTGACATGCACAGATGCTCACGAAATGACATGCATTGTTGTGATGGTTAATGAGATGAATGTTAGTTATTTAAAATTAAATTCATGAAACCCTTTGGGTATCATTGATGAAGGTAAATATATGTTTGAGCATAATTTTGTCAACATCCTCATTTTTTGTTCCATTTATTATTATATTAATGAAGGATTTGATACTTTTATTGTAGTGATAATTTTCTATATGCGGTGTACTAGTTACACTCCATATTTGTCTACTTCCGAACCCTGATTATCAAGCTGATTGCATAAATATATCAACTATGATCAAAACATATCACTACAAAAAAGAGCAAAAAAAAAACACACAAAAAACAAGTGCCGGTCGTCAATCTGGTGGGCTATGATATTGAAGGAAGGGCGCTATATCCGCCAGGCTGCTGGCGTGAGTGCTGTACAATAGGAAGTTAGGAATGCATGTGAATGAAAATAAAACTAATACAAAACAAAAAGAAACAAAACAAACAAAAACTAAACAAAAATAAAAAATACACCCGCACTCTTCTAAACGTATGAGTGACGAGGTACCTATATTTGTATGCACGAATGTTGTAATTGACTGCGCGTGTGAGCGCTAGCGCTTGAATACACTTGCATCCCTGAAATACCCAGTGGACTATAGATCTACGTATTATGCCCCATATATAATCAAATTAAAGCTGCTTTACACAGCTGTTGTGCACACAGTAAAAATTCAAATTCAAATTGTGAGTAGGCCAAAAAAGTAAACCAGTGTCACTCTCCACACCCTCGTCTTCCATCCATGATCACCACATGATAAACAGACGACTCCGGTGATCATTGTGATATGACGCTTGTAAACGAGGCTGCGAGCGAGGGATTATCAAGGGATTATCGTGAGCGGCTCAGTCTGCCACCGTCGCCGCCGGCAAGCTCAAAACTCCTGTGCCAGGGAGCCATAGCGTCAGTATCAGGTTATTGTTGCAAAGTTCATGTTCAAAACATTACGTAAAAAGTGTGCGGATAATCGGAGGATAAGTTACGGGGACTGAACTGCTGAGTGATTGAGTTTTTTGCTGTGCCAATACAGCAGGTAAGGATACACGTTGACATGGGGGTGGCGGTGGGGTGGGGGGGGGGGGGTCAATGCTTGTTTAACTGATCATAGAAGAGAGAACGAGTTCAGTCCATTAGTCACGACTATCTGGTGAAATTCTTTTTTTTTTATTTTTTTTTACTTGAACTCACGGTGTGCTATATATTTGTGCAAGATGAAGATGGTAGACTGCATCACTACAAAGCCTGAATAAAAAGTAATATAACCATGTTTACTTAGAAATTATTGACAAGAACCCCATTTGTTCAACTTATATACAATATAAAACCTTGTTGAATAAAAAAACCTGCATGTTATGCGTGCTTTGATTTGATAACCCTAACAGTTAGTACTGGTACCTTTGCCGTAAACATTGCGTATGCTCTATTGTTACAAGCGCCGCTGGACTGATTATGGTAGAATGGTGCACTGATAATGTAAAAGTGTCGGTGAGGAAGTACACTATTTTGAACTAGGTGAAGCAAATGTGATACAAATCAACAAACGTGGAAAAGCTAATCCTGAGCACTACTTATAGATATCAGACTATATTCAAACACTTCGCAGTCTCGAAAAAATCGTCATCCTCATCTATTTCGGGCTTACTCTGCATATGAAGAACCCATTTTCGTGGAGCAAATTTACGGACTCAGTCAATCACAACATCAGGATGATTTAGATTTAGCCACCACAAACATACAACCATGAACACAAACAGCAGGGCGGACATTTTGACAATACGGTTCTCTCCGTGTCTGAGTGACTATATATGGCGCGTAATAACAGATTACACAAGGCTTGCTGGACTGGCTCCGTCCTGGCCCTGCACTGCCTACCTATGGCCAGACAACTGTTTAATTGATCACAACAGAGAAAAATGGAATGTCAAATTTTCTCTACTGTCGACGAGATCTCCCTACTGCCTAACAAGTATTTTCATAGCACTGGACAGTGGACACGCACTGAGACCCAAGTTCACTTTGAGTTTTTGTCAGTAGAGAAGCGGTACTGTCGGTTGTAAACTAGGCTTTACATGGCCTGGAAAGAAAACACGGTTATAGATTTTGGCTTCGTGGAATTTCGTCCAGTTAAAAGGCACAACTTAAACCGCGGGGAGTCATTTTAACACAGATCAAATGAGAACCCAATGCGAATTAGATGGAACCGACCACCCCCATGGCCCATCCACTAATACTGTGTAAAGGAGATATCTGTTGTCTGACAAGGGAAAACCCTTTTCATACCATTTTTTAATAGATGGGAGTAGAATTGTTAGATTGGCTAAAATGCGAAAAGAGTCTTAGGGTGTTTACAGATACAGCTTTGATCAGAGCAGTATCCAACGGCATCGTTACCGGTATTGGTAGAATAGCTATTGAATAGAAAATACATATGATTTGCAACCATGAAAGAGGCTCAGAAGCAGATGTCTGACCATAGGTGGGCATTACAGGGCCAGGACGGAGCCAGTATATGTTATTACGCTCCATATATAGTCATACAGACATGGAAAGAACCGTATTGTCAAAATGTCCGCACTGCTGTTTGTGTTCATGGTTGTATGTTCAGATCGATGCACCACAGACGTTGACCTACACAACAGAGATTGGAAATGCTGAAATGGCAGCGACTTAAAAACTCCAAAATGTGAGGCATTTGTGAAAAGAATGATACACGATCACGGGTAATAATCTGTAGTCGGAGGGAAAATGCCTAGAATCAGTAGGTCTAATCCGATGCCATCATGAAAGACAAATATTCTTACATTTTAGCCGTTGGTGCCAGATTAGGCATCCTGCTTTACCAGGGGTACATTCACATCACACCAGATTCTGTTCGTTTACCAAAGAACACACCTATGTGATCTGGCTCTGTGGATTAGAAAGCTGGCTAGGCTACGTATGCCATATTTCCCTTATGCAATTACATGTACATGTACTTTAATATACATTATAGTGCTCAAAGATGTCTATATGCATCTTATACTTCAATACAATAACCTATACGGGATGTAGTGGACCCTCATGCTGCATTAAACCCGTCCCCAATATTAACCCACACAATTTACCCTTCCAGCAGAAAAAAAAACCATTTGATTCGAAACCAAAAAAGACCAGAGAGAGCTTCCCTGTATGTTGAAGCCTGTATTGATGACTTCCAGCAAACTATATGCAACCAGAGCAACATCAAACAGATCAGACGCTCCATTGTGCACACATTGGACTGGTTTTTACCGCCTTGTTAGTAGAGTCCCGTGTTATTGCGCCAGATTGTTACAGCTGCAGTCTTTTGCATTGTACAGAAGGTGGTGTACAGCAAGTGCACAATAAAAAGCCAGTGAAAACAAGATCTGCTAGCTTTTGCTGAAACTGTGTGGTACAGCAATTGGTTACAGTGCACGGGGTTACTGCGGAGGCTGGCAGAAAGGTGGTTCATATTCACATTCTTGCAGAGTTTTATATAGAAAATTGGTTTGTGTCACTACTTGTGCAGAGCTTCGTAAATCAATCTTATATTTATAATGTAGAAAAATGATTATATTCATACATGTTAAAGGTAGATTTATAATTCACGCGTGACTGTTTATATGTACTACACAGAAAATTGGCTTATATTCACATATTTTGAAGAATTATTAGATAAAGCAATATGGCTTAGAAAATTGATTACATGTACATGCATATTTTCTGGGGGGAAAATGATGGTGAGGGAACATTGTATCTAAAAGACCAAGTGTTTGACAACAAATTGGAATCCATAGTAAACGTCGTCATCTCATAGGCAGATCCAGGGTTGGCGCAGGGTGCCCCCCCCTTCCCCCCACCAAAATTCATTTTTTCATAGAGTTATTCATGAAATCCCTCAAGTGCGCCCCCCTTTTCCCCTAAGTACGCCCCCCCCTCTTTCCAAAAACCTGGATCTGCCATTTCATTTGAACATTAACTTTTCTCTTCTCACTAAGCTGTCTGTGTAGATGGTCCATAAAGTGCACAACGATAGCGAGGCTATTATCAGATAATAACAAGTGCGTTGTGAGCAGCCGACAGTGGAGTACTTCACGGCCACGGCGGTGGTGCTTCTGTGGTACACTTGCTGAAACAGTCAGAATATTTAGAATTTTATCATAGATGGAAAAGCGTGCAGTATCTCAGATTAAAATCAGATGGATTTTTGCATATATTTTTTTTCTAGAATATGAATTTATGAATTATGAAATTACCACTAATACTATATTATAATAAAACTCATACGATGCACGCACACTCGTAACTAACAGTCTCCATTTCTCGCGGGTAGGGGTCTTTCTATATGGCGAGTAGTACGGGTGTACCATTTCTAGGGGTACCATTTTAGACATCCAAGGTATAGTGATGGTATGAAGTTTGTGATTTTTTTTGTATAGTTATGGGTCTTAATTTTGTGATTTTTGGTATAGCTATGGGGTGTAAATTTAATGTAAAGATATTGTTGGAATTAGTTTCATTTTGTTTGTTACTGATATTTTTTTCAAATATTTTGTTGATAAAGTGTTAACAGTGTGTAGTTTCATTATCTAATAGGTTTAGACACGCGTCACTTTTCCATCGTTAAGGGCCACTTGTTGATGCCAAATTAGCAAATGAAACAAGACATGTGCAAGCTGTGCGAGTGAGATAACCAGATAACCGACCATGCTTATGATATTGAATTCCCGCAACATTCACAGTAAGTAGTGAGGGTCCGACGGACTCAAGTCCAGGAAGTCAACAGCTAGACAATGAGTGGCCATTGTGTCCACCACTATCTGTTGGCTATAAGTCTATGGTATCAGCCCTCGGTACTGCTTGCTAGAGGAGAGAGCAGGAGAGAGTGGCCGACTGTGTTTAGCGAACTGTTATCACACCCATTGTGCTAAATATAGCCACACACACTGAGCTCTAGAGCACCTTCTTAGAATGAGATCTCTTTAAGAGGAACTTCTTAACAATTCATTGCCGCGTGAGCATTTTGTTCACAACAGTTATTCTGACAAGGAGAGCTGGTTACTGATATCTCTCTACGAAGGTGCAGTCCAGATTAACATGCTACTGGGACTCAGAAAAGCAGGTTCTATCAGGTACATACACGTGTTCAACAGATTGCAACACTAATCTCAATGTTTTGGTTGTATCTTGGATTCAAATATATTAGAATAACTCGTCCTATTCCGCTGAACACGCTAACCAAAAGTTCAATTTCTTGGTGTACGTGTATAGACTTACTCACAAGTTCCATACCATGCATGCCAATGTACCCCTCACGAAAAGGTCTCTTTCCATGCATTGTTGCTGTACTTAGATCGTCATCAACTAGGACAAGTTCTAGCTGTAGATACTCACCAAACTGGTCCACATCCTGCTATAGATCTTCACCGAATACTTCTACACCATTATCAATTAATAATGCTCTCAATTCGTTCCTGTCCACAGCGACCACCATGTTCTCACTGGTGGGTCAGAAGAACCTGACGCAGTTCTTCCCGTCGGCCGCTAGTGGCGCTGTCGGCGGGGCCGGGGACGAGTACGTGTGTCACGGCAGCAATGGCAGCAGCGCGTGGGACATCATGAAACAGCACCAGCACAAGATGCACGGAGCTGGCGACGAGGATGCGTCCTTATCACACGCATTCGTGCACGCCTGTGAGGCTATAGTACAGGTAGGGGATTTTTGTTCTCTTCGGGCCCCAGGGTAGAGGCAGAGACCGCAGAAACGGGAACAATGTTCATAGGGATGGTATTCTAATGTACTCTTTTGTAGTTAGTTTTAGAATACCATTTAGTTCCATGTGCTTGGAATTTAGGAATCAGAAAGGTGTTTTTTCCATAGCAAAGTCCCTGGCTGGTTAAACATTGCACCACATGTCACCCTTACAATGAACTACTCACAGCAGGATTCTAGTTAGTCACCAACAAGAACATTTGACAATATCAAAATTCACACGGATTAAACAAATATTAGTCTTACATGTTTAAAGTGAGCTTTCATAAAAGTCACTAAATTGCCAGCAACATATATCTTTTAAAAGAAAATGATGTATGTCTGTATGTTTTATGACGTACTGTTGTAGCCGATCATCCTGAGCATTGGGATCGTGAGCAACATCCTGAGCCTGCTGGTGCTGCGGAACACACGCATCGGCACCGTGTTCTCCATCTGCATCATCTCGCTGACCATCAGTGACCTGCTTGCCTCCATAACCGGCTTCTCGCAGATACTCGTAGAGGTCTCCTTGTTTGTGCTTTACCATTTACCTTTTTGGTTAACTAGTCAATTCAATTGGTTAATACTATTGTAGTCTATAACGTAGCTTAAAAATAAGCGCTAGTATAAGATGCTGAGAGGTCGGCTTTCATTGCCCAACCTAAAATGAATTGGATGAGGGGAATATATTCTGAACAGTTTCAGGACACCTGATTTAGAGAACCAAACAGTGGGAGTTAGTGTTATTGGAATCTGACAGTTTCTCATAAGAGTTTTTTTGTTAGTCCAATGTATGTTCTCCTTAATGTTTTTTCTTATGTGGAAGGAAAGATTCATCATGAAGAAATCTATGAACAAAATATTTTGTAGCTGAAGTGATCCAAATTTGTTTTACAGTCTAGTAAACAAAGAAATATGAATAAAATATGATTTAGCGTGTTTTCAATGTGATTCTTTTTTTTTCAAGGAATTGAACTGTCGATAAATTGTGTTGCAGGTAATATAGAAGTAAGTTCTGGCAAAAATATTTACTGTACATCTTCCTCCTCATCCAGGTGATCGTGTTTGACGGTGACATCCCATTCGGCTGCTACTACCCAGAGGCCATGGCCAGCCACACGCTCTACTACCTGTTCCTCATGTTCATGTGCGTGTCGTCCGGCATCATCATCCTCATCGTGGTGATCCGCTCATTCATGGTGTCGCGGCCCATGGAATCTCGAGAGTGGCTCACCCCGCGCCGCCTCCGGTGCATCTGCACTTGGATTGCCTTTGGGACGGTCCTCATCTTCATCCCCACGGGCATGAATGTCATCGAGGAGGTGTGTTACCACGAGCATAACGCTCCCCTCGCTAATATGGAGGAGCCAGAGATATGCCGCCGCTACTACGACATGTTCTCTCCCAAGGTGGGCTACAAGTACTCATATGCACTGACGGTGCTGTACGGTCCGCTGCTCATCATCGTCTACATCATCTGCTTCACTAGCATAAAGATGAACCTGAAGAAGCACAACGCGGCAGCAGAGGCAATGATGGATGGTGCTGCCAATGCTGCAGAAATTGCCCTCCGTGTGAAGCAGACTGCCAAGGTCACCAAGGTGCTTCTTGTCATCCTCATCGCTGAGTGCATCTGCATCATTCCCACTTGCATCCAGGGACTGGGACTTATCATTGCACCCAACGAGTACATATTTGACAAGACGTTCGACGCGGCCAACATTATTGATGTGATTTGCGAGATATTCCTGTGTTGGAGACCTACAGTAAACTTCATGATCTACGTCTGCATGCACAAAGACTTCAGGAGGAACTTTTGTTTATTGTTCACGAAAGACTATGCTTGCTCCCCAAGTAATAGTGGTGGATCAGACGATATAAAGGCCAATAGCTGCAAAAGCACAATGAAGAGTGTTGTAAAGACAGCTGTGAACTCACAGGGAGGAGTCAAAGACGGAAACATCACACAAACAACAACTTTGGAATCAATGGCCATGAAAGATATGAAAAAACCGCTGGGGTCAGGATGCCCAGAATTCAAAGATGTGAATGGTGCAGAAATCGCACTATCACCTGTGAGTGATGATAGCAGTTTTCAAAATGAACATGATATGATTAAATCTAGTCACAATGCACCCACTTTGGATACAAGTGCAGTAACTGTAGACGAAGACAATGATCTAGCAGAAACATTTGGAGAAATCGACGCCCTTTTAGCACAAACTGAGCAATATTTGTCAGAAATAGAGAGTGAAGCTGATGGAATTGAAAGCTAATACCGCCATAAGTAATTAAACTGTTAGGTGTTATATATATGTTATATGTTATATGTTATCAGGGGTATATTAAGTTTCATCTGGAATGATCTATTGAAAATATGTTTATAATACACATGAAGTATTTGAATGTATGTATATGGTTGTGCTTTTAAGTTATATTGGTGTGTTCTAGTCCATTGTTATTAATCTATCATACACAGGTTGGCTGATGTTAAGTTTTTCTTATGCGGATCATTCTAATAGGAGTCAGCTATTTATACGTTTGTAGTTATAATATATCAGACTAACATACAATATCTTTGTTTGTATTTGCTTTTTATCGTTCGATTTTCGTTATCTTCACATCTTCAGATTGCATTTACATGTAAAGTACTTTTTCCTTGCGGAAAAAATAATAATATTTGCAACGTTTTTATGAGCGCTAAAGTGGGAAAATGCTAAACGTAAAAAAAGTACAGCAAAAAAAGACACCAATTTAATTTGTTTTCAAGTCGCCGATATTACCTTTTTTAGTGTCAGTTAGGTGACGGAGAGCAAATTTTTACTACCAGTATTTTCCAAACTTCTTAGTTGTGTGACACCCTGAAAGCTGGAAATACTCTTAACCAATAAAACGCTACCCGGTAGTTGGCACTTGCTTCAAAAGCATCACCTATGCTATTACAATGTTTAATGTTATCCATAGAAACAGATCACTCTTAAAATTGATAAATCGTCACATAGTGTTTGGTTCTACTATCAAATATTGTGTATGACCATCCAAATGCATGTGCGCTTTTAAGTTACAATCTTACCAATTCAATTTTAAGGACTGGGTTTTAACATGAACGTGTTTTACAGGTAAATCTATCTAGAATTTTGTCCATTCTAACCCTACAACTGAATACAATGGCAGACCCAGGTTTTGGGAAAAAGGGGGGGGGGGGTCACAGTCACTTGAGGAACATCATGGGTCTTCGATGGCGGAAGTGTAATAGACCCTATGAAAATGAAGTATTTTGATGGTGGTGGTGGTGGGTGCTGAGGGGGGGGGGGGGATAAGAAATCCCCCCCACCATTTTTTTTTATCGACGGTGCTATTTACTGATAATTATTACTAACTAGCTATAGCAAAGATTTACGGAACACAATTTCTCATACCGTGAGCATACAATTTATAGCACTAATTAACTGTGCCGGGGGTAGCCAGAGCAGGCTGGTCAATCAGTATAAAGCGCTTGTCACAATCGGTCGTACGGCGCTCCTCCGAAAAATTGCTTACAGAAATAGCAACTTCTGCGTGTAGTGGACGTCTATCCCGTTATAATTTATCCCCATAGACACGATGTCCACGTGGAGAATCTAGAACACCAGTCTCTTATGATCTATATGTACCTGCTATACTTCAGTTGATTGTGCATTTATTTGTCAGTTAACCAGACGTGGGATGTTAGCTCTAACCATAGGCACATGCATTGCCTATGTTATGATGAAATTATATTTATATTAAACCTCTACCAAAGTGAATGCATGTGCCTATGGCTCTAACAACATTGTACGTTGTAACTGTGGCCATCTTTGTCATTTTACATATACAGTATTTGCTCGAAGAAGAACATTGAATCACGCTCCGCAAAAGTGGTACATTGTTCTCTATTTTCTTGACCCCCCCCCCCCCCCCCCAAAAAAAAAAAAAATAAAAAATAAAAAAAATTGACCCCTCCCCCAACACACACACCTAAGTGGAAATTGTATCATAGGCAGAGCTCCTTGTCCCACCAAAAAATCTACATTTTCAGAAGGTTGTTGCCATGTTTGCCATCGATAGTGTGTACACAACGCATGAGATCCCTTCAGTGAGCCCTGTGTCATTGCAGCAGGGTTGGCGAACATAAAGTGACTAGTGTATAAAACTTTATTTATTTTCACCTTAAAAAACTACAAATGTTTAGTGAACAATGTAAGTGAAGTATTTAGTAACCTTCTTACAATATAGAATAGATAGAAACATAAAAAAGAAAAAAATACTATCATACAATGAATAAATATAGAATACACAGAAATGTAAAAAGATACCGTTTGCCTTCTTTAACTGTTCCGTCCCTGTGAAATTAATGAAACAAAAATACATATTACATTACAACTATAGTTTACAAAGTACATATATTAAAACTATTACCATGAACCATGTTTATTATACACAGGGATAATTTACAATAACAATAGGCATATTTTATACACTGAATTTTGCTGTAGCTACACGCTATGTCATATGCGCACAGATCATTTCTTCACATAACTTGGTGACAGGTCCTCTACGGCGTGCTTGATCCTATGGCACATCCGCAAACACTGACCCCTTCCAAGAATCAAGAAAAAATACACTCATGCAGGCTTATTGATCACCGTCTATTTTTCTGACTTCTAGCCTAGCACACGGCCTTTAAATGATCTGACATGAAGGCCTATTCTAAAAGCTTCTGTATGACGCAAATCTTGCTGAAAGTTTTGCAAATGTGACGTCATTAACTAAAAGCACATGGCTTATATTTTTAGAACAGCAATCTATTATCAGAGCAGCTGTATAGTTGTTGTATATGGGTATTTTCCCGTTTAAGCATGTGGTACTGTTCATTTGTAATGGAGAAGCTTTGATCAAGATCACATATAATGTCTTGGCTAATCCTTACCTGGTAAATCACCCATGCATGCTGCTGCTTCTACAGCTGCTGCTACTGAATACTCTGGTTTTAAAGGCTATAACTGGCCAGAATGTTTGAGGCTGTATATTTAATATCAGTGGGATTCCTAGGGTTTTGTAAAAGACCTTACCCGGTATGTCTAGAGGCTGTCACAATTACACTTGCTCCTCTTTGCGCTTGTTATATGCTTTACACGAGCGGTGTTTTTTGTAATAATAGAGGAAACAACTATTAGTTATAAGGTCTTTTGAAAGACTATCTGAATTCATACAATACATGTATCCCACAACCTCACAACCACCCTCTCCCGCACCACACATACTTTTTTCTGGATAAATGGTGCTGTACGATAGACAATACACCACATTTAAAAGTTTTCAATTTCTTATCATTACTCCGTATATATCGTTCATTATTGGTTATCGTTTAGTGATAAGATGTTAATGGTAACCACATTATCTATTCATATCAGTCAATATGCTCAGTATAACTTATACAGTATAATATCTCGAGCGAGCTGGAAATGAGTAAACGTGTTTTGAAAATGTGTGGGAAAGTTGTCCTACTTCTAAGTATTCTTCTTCAACATTCGTTCTGTGAAACAACAGAACCCAACAATGAAGTCATAAAGAATATGATTAACCAGCAATTTCAAGAATTTACTCGAGAATTCACAACTCAGCAGACGGCATGTCTCAGCGAAATGGAGGCTGTGAAAAGGGAAGTCGCGGCGCTGAGAAATGAAAACCAAAGTTTGAAAGACGAACTTGTCAGTGTTAAGGTAAAAGCACCCACCTGATTTCTACATTCAATTGTAAACGTCATAATTGCATTATGGACAGTTGAAAAAGATCGATGTTTTCATCAGTTTCTCATATTTACCATTAAAATAGAAAGATCTATTAATACATTGGCCACTCTTATTATTTACCAATTTTCAACACCAGTGTCGATTTTTTTGCTGTCTACTATGAATTTTTTTAAAAAAAATACCTACAATTATTTTAACGTCAGGCGACATCTGGAGAACTGCACAAGGAGATGAGAAGTATTCGACGGCAAAATACAAGTAGGTGTCTCAAGAAACCTATCATTTATAACCACTGCAAAACGCACTCTCACAATTTTGTCTTGCAGTTCCGATAGTTATCTACAGTATTCTATTTAAATGGAAGAATATCAATGACTAGATTCTTTGGTGTGACTATATATATTTTTTTTACTTATTTTTGTTTTATTTGTGCGGGTAAGCAGCAATGTAAGATAGAATTCAAAGAGATCCCCCATCTTGGTCGTGGACACGTTATATTTTGGGCAAAAAGCGGCGGCAATAAACAATGCACCCATGGCCCTGCTGGTGACATTTGTTTATTTTTTTTTTTTATTTTTAGCACAATAACATAGGCAGATCCAGGTTTTCGGAAAAGGGGGTGCACATAAGGGAAATGAGGGGCGCACGTACGGGATTTCATGAAAAACCCTATGAAAATGAAGTATTTTGGTGGGGAAAAAAGGGGGGGGGGCGTGCCCACTGCGCCCCATGGATCTGCCTATGCAATAAGAATTTCCAACAGCAAAGTGAAATCTTTAGGAATTGAAATAATACAGGTTGGCATTTAATTATGCAATTATGCATTCCGCACACTGCTTTTGTGAATGTTTTTTTTTACCTTGTTTTATATAGAAGCGAGCTAACAATCTATTATACAGAGCAAAAATAGCCGCCAGGCATATGTAAAAGGAAACAGAAGGGCCACAAAACAATGGGTGAATAAGCATGCCGATATAACCAGATTACCCCCACTCAACCCACGTGTTTAACGTTGACACCGCTGATCTCTGACACAGCAGAATTACCCCAGCCGAGCCTCTAAATGCTGCCACCGCTCCCCACCAATAAGTCGTCATTTCATAGCTTTCTGCATAGAATGATAGAATCTAGAATTTGAGCACGAGATTGGAGTGTCAATCGTAGAATTGAGCATCCTGAAGTGTTATGTGATTGATCAATCACACCTCAGCATGCTCAATTCTACACCCCAATCTCGTGCTCGATTCCTGCAATGCCCGACCCGCTGAGCCTCTGACCTCACCCTAGGCACCCCCGTGCTGTTCTCGGCGAGTACTGACGGCATCCAGGCGGTGGAGGCGGGCGGCGTGGTGCGCTTCCCGCACGTGCACGCCCAGGTGGGCTCCGGCTACAACAAGGACACAGGTGACGACGCAATGATTCATACTCGGTGATTCCTATTATTCACACAAAAAGATTTCTAGAAAATGAAAGAAAAATGGGAGGTGGGGGTCGACTTCTCTTTTGGGGTTTTGTTTCCAATTCCGACAACACGTGTCTGTTGGAAAAAAAAGTGAATCTATAATTATTCTAAGGTGCTAGATGGTTAGATTGGGTTACATGAGCTTTCAAAGTGCTAGTAAATATGAATGAAGTGACAAAGTAAGACAATATGATTTCTCTAAGCTTAATTGTCCTTGTGTGATATACCTTGTAAAGGGATTTTCTTTTTGCTGATGGTTCTACCCCATCATCCTGTGTCTGACTCTAGGCGTGTTCACGGCTCCCGTGGCTGGCTACTACGCATTCTCCGTGACGCTGTACAAGGCGTCGGGGCCGGCCTACGACGCGTTCACGGCTTACCTCACGACGGACGTGGACCGCGTGGCCGTGCTGGACAACTACTACACTGCGGCCGAGCAGGCGACGTACAGCAGCTCGCTCGCCCTCACCGTGGAGTGTGCGGTGAGCTGCTTGTGTGGTGTGGGGGAGAGAAAGCGTAGGTTGACAGACAGCAGGTGTGGGGGAGGAAGAAAGTGGTTGGCAAACAGGTGTGTGTGGGGGGGGGGCTTGATAGACAAGTGTGTTTGGAGGGAGGGCATGGGTTGACAGACATGTGGGTTTGAGGGAGGGCGTGGGTTGGCAGACAGGTGTGTGTGAGGGAGGGCGTGGGTTGACAGGCAGGTGTGTGAAGTGAGGCATTAGACTGGTGAAGGTAAGAAGGGAAGTGTCTAACTATACAGGAATCCAACGGCATATTAAGCACCAATAATATTCAGTGGAAAAGTGGCTTCGAATTACACCAGAAATGACCCCAAAATGGGTCTATTGACTTGCCCCAAGAAAGGAGATAGGTTGCCTTCAGTTTTTATGGACGCTAGTGGGATGATAGAGGATTTTAGTTTTAGGCGTGGTATTACCTAGGCTCAAGCTTGAGGTTTCTAGACTGTACATGCTCAGCATCCTGTCCCTTGCTTTACTGATTTATGCACAGATATGGTGGTGGGCGTGTGACGAATGGAACCTCATCCTACACTCATTCAGCGTTCTAAAGCTTTTAATGTAATGAATACGCAGTAAATTTATGTCATGAAAAAAGTTATAGGTACTGTAAAATAGACTTCTTCATTCATATTTGAAGTGTCATAATAATGAGTGTACATTAAATATATTTGAAATTTCTGACAGGAGTGTGCCAGGCCACAATTGATAGCAGCCAATATCTCTAATTGCTGACTTAGTGCCCATAATTTTCATTTTCACCTTTCCATGAACTGCTTATATGTCACTCCTCACCCCCTACGAACTCCCTATGATCTCGCTGCTGTCATCTTCAGGCCGGTACCCGTGTGTGGGTGGAGGCGGCTCTCGAGGCAATCTGTACGACTTGCCCATGTACAAAGCCAGCCACTTCTCGGCCACTCTCGTTGCAGAGGTACAGCCGTGATCTAGCTGCGATTGGCGGATCCATTTGAAAACTTTTTGATGAGGAATAAAAATCCGCAACATCACGTGCTTGTTGTTTATGTTTCCCCAGGGGCTACGATTATAGTTAGTTGAATGTAGGGGTGTCTGGATTTGGATAACATGTATTACGTGGTCTTATTCCGTTGTATCTTTTCTAGATTCTTTTGTCATACCTCACTATATCTACCAGAAGCCAATGCTCATAGTTGGACAGGTTATTCAATTACCTACTCTTCACTTGGTATACTTTACTGCAGGATCATCACACGCTTTAATTTGTAACATGGGTCCCAAGCATCATGGTAGGGTGGGTGTGGTATGTATACTATGATTTACAGACGGGATTGCTTACTAGTAATTGCATAACCTCCGTCCACACACATTTTATGCGATTAAGCAATATATGCAATTATCAGATATGCAAATAAGTACAAACACTTTAGTATACACATTACTAATATTATACATCTATAATAATAGTAGTAATTTATATGGTAGACTATAGTGTTTGTAAATCATATAGTATAGTGTACCTCACATGATGCTGGTGCCCATGCTCTATTGTAACATAGACTAGAGGATAAAATCCCCGGCCGTGACACAGTTAATTATGAATTTTAAGATTCTTTTAGAATAATCTTTGGGACTGAATACAACAGTAGAAAAGAAACTAAACAAACTTGCTATGAAACAAACTACCGTGCACCAAATAAATAACATCATTTTTGATAGTGACACTCAATGTTTTTAACAATAAGCTAGTATGAAGGGACACGCACAGCAAATGCCTCCTTAGATAGATTGAATTAAGAATTTCGTTTTTTGAAACACTTGACATGTTTCTCCTAAATAACTTATGATTTTACAATCAGTATCCGTATTTATCAAATATTAAATATCCATAAACAAGTGGCCTGCCATATTGATTGTCACTTCCATATCTCCAATGAAAAAAAGAGCCCTGCATGGAATTGCAACCCCTATCACCCGTGCACCGACATGCAAAATTAGCTGATCAGAAATATTTATAAAGACTGATAAGTCAAACGTGATTTTTGGGTACATTTTATGACAGACAATTGGCTAATTTATTTGGGTTCATATAACCAGATTTAAAAAAAAAAATTTCTTTTTACTTATTTAGAAATTTTAGCTCTGGCGAGGAATTATTTATTCAAAAGAACTTAGCCAATACATTTTAGAAAAACTTTTTCAAATTTAGCCTTCTGTTGACAAACCTTTCAACAGCAGTTACAGCGTACATTAGAAACAACAATAAAAAATGAGAGGACCTGCTGCCGTTCAAATACTGAATTTAACTTATATGAATTGTTAACTTATGCCATAGGCCAAATGTCTATCCTCTAACTATTCTACCACAAGCAAAAGGCTTGTATTCTTAACTTTAATCTCATAGGCCGAAGGCCTATGAGGTTAAAGTAATCATTCTATCATTCCGTGCAAAAATCACCGCCAATAACCCACGCTGATTAGTCAATCAGCGTGCTCAATTTTGCGATGGAAAACACGCTCCCAGAGCGCTCAGACCACTACTACGGTGCTAGTCTAAACTCCTCAAAATATCAATACAGCCGCTGACGTCGCAAGGCGTGTCCCGTGTAGCGGAGATGGTTTAGACTAGTGCCGTAGTAGTGGTCTCCATGAACCTTAATTTCAAAAAAATTGACTCGCAATGAACATTATAATATGATTTATTTTAAAATAAAATGGATTTTAGTCATGATAGAATGGTGATTGACCACTCGATTGTCGTGTCTATAACTTATTAACTGATACTGCGGTCTGATTTACCCTCACTTCGTAAAATCAGACGTCAGCATGTCAAAAATCTTGTGGTCAATTCCTACAATATAAGTCAAAGCTTAATATTGTAAAGTTGTCTCAAATACATTTGTAGCTGCATCTATCTGTATGCCACTGTAGCGGCATTTTAAATCCGCATGTTCTATAATGGCGATCAGAATTTACCTGACTTCTCAGTAATTCTGTTCACCATGCAAAACTAGTGTCACATCACTTAATACTGATGAATGGCACTGCACCGGGGTGGTTCTATTAACCCTACGGTAAACAGGGCGGGCGTTGGGGTAGGGTATCTCAGACAGTCCAAACGTACGTTCAATTTATAATGGTAAATGGATAAAAAGAGTAAGTCATATATATAAGTGGATCTAGGGGGGTGTGCGTAGGGGGCGTAGTGGGTGTGTATACCGCCCTTTTCACCCCCACCCCCAACCCAATTATGTGTTTTTGCCATCTCTGCCAGCCGTTGTGGGTAAAAAAAATCCCGTGGGTGCGCCCCACTCCCTTAAAAGAAACCTAAATCTACTATTGTGAGATCGGCGAGATTGAGATACCACAACACATGAGATTTTGTAAACGCAAAGCCTAGATGAATACATGTAGATGGTGAGTGCTGGTAAAGTGCTTTGTGGCAGCAAAAACTAATAGGTGTATCGTCATATCTCACAGCTATATACGATACACAGACTGTTAAAGACAGTGTAAAGTATAAAGACGTGAAACCGACGATGTAATAGATGGTGACTGCTGTAAAGTGCCTTTTCTTTTATGTGTCAGAAGCCAGACACCAATATGTCACCGACGAGCGTACTGTACATCTTAATTGCCGTTGTCAAAAGATCACAATTGTTACACATTGACCATTCTGCTGAGGTGATAATAACCAGTAGTATAGTATAGTGACGGTGTTATTGTCAGTGGTGTCCACTGTCCAGAATGACCCGAGGCAGCGATGGTGGTGGCGGGTGCACTGTATTGACCCCACCGGACTGGCCTTGACTTTGTCAGTTGTTGGACATTTTTGTAGTAGGGTGGCAGCTTCAGACAATGTAAGAACTGTTATTCAAGGATTAAATATTATTAAGTCATACACAAAACATTATAGAATGCAGTAAAACGTGTAATACGCGTAGACATGTATAGTAGAACCAATCCACTAGGACCACTTCTATAAATTGACCACCTCTATAATACGACCATCTTTGCAGTTCCAATACCAACGCGAATCTCTATACAGAGAACACCTGCACATTGAGACCATTTGAGGTTAGTCTCAGGGGTGGTTCTAATAGGGGTTCTACTGTATGTGCGTGTAGTAGTATGTTGAGTTCTAGCAGCAAAACATCTACCAGTTTCTATAGAGTTTTATCTTCAGGCTCTTTTAATGTGTCTATTATATCAACACTACTTAGAACTACATCGGTACTGGATGATCTAAGCTCAGTAGTAGGCTAACAAAATCACACCCAGGCCCTGTTGCCCAGAGTGGTCCTTCGTTCAACCAGGCTCTGAGGTGGTTGATCGAGACTAACAACGTAAGTCTCAATACGTTCTGCGTACAACGTAGCCAAGCAACGTACGCTTACGTGCGACGTGCGTGGTAACCAATGTGCTAATCACATATATCAAGCAAGCCTTGTTTTATTTTTGCAATAATTTTCTACATAATTTACGATGATTAGCAATCTCAATTCTTCACACTCGAGTAGAACTGTAAATGCAGTCAAACCACGACCTTTTACAGAACTCGACTTTGCAATCCACGATGGCTATTACAAGAATTTCTTCAGATTCCGCCCATTTACCGAGTTAGATTTTGCGAGTCGTGATGGCGTGTACAAGGATTTCTTCCAGAAATCAGAAATAAAATCTATGGAAACAGTTAGCAGCGACGCTGCTGTACAACCAGTTGAAGATTCTGATTTGTCAGAGATAACAGAAGAACCAAGACTCGTCTTCAAGTCCCGTCCATTTACCGAATTGGATTTTGCGAACCCAAATGGCGTTTTTAAGGAGTATTTCCCGAAATCTGAACAAGAGAGTAGGGAAGTCAATACTTCTAGTTCTTCGCGTTCCATGGATATGTCAAGAAAAAGGAGACTCGTGATCAAAAGGAACACAACTGTTATTCCATGTGACACCGACTGCGTTGTACCTCGTAAGAGGAAGTTTGTTGTGAGAAGAAGAGTTTAACCACTTTTCAGTTTTGAACAGTTGCAACAAACATTTTGGGACTATAGTTTTTATTGTATTCATTTGGTCACATGTTTATTTATTTAATACTTTTTGGTTGGAACCCTTACTTTTACTACTCTATTGGTTTATTCTAGCTCGTTTAACAAATCTATGTATTATATATCTTTAAATCCACATATTGCTGGAATAAAAATACCACCCAACCAGAAAATCTTTTTTTTTTTTTTACATATCTGCCTTTTTTAAATGAATTTTAAGATTTTGATATTGATTTTTTTTTTTAATTCTTGCTACACTATTTAAAAGTCTAAGTGACTTAATTTCTTAACTTAATTTAGCTTAAACATTATTCAATATGTCTTTATATTTCCCCATAAAAATGATTATGAAAGATCATACATCAAATTTATCAATAATCATAGCAGTATATCACTGGAGTAAAATATATAGCACGGCAACCATCAATTTCTCTCAATACCCATGAGTCAGGATCATGACCAGGGGAGGGTGTACATACTACATTACACCCCCCCTCCCCCAATCATCACCACTATTCTTATTCACATGCACAAACATATTTGTTTTATGTCAGAAATATCGTTATATGGATAAGACTAGTGTTTGTATATAGCTTGTACACTTAGCTGCCTTACTAATAGACTGAAAGCCTACCCTCTAGCTATTCTATTGCAATCCAAGGGCTTGCGTTCATAACTTCAACTTTATAGGCTTATTACTACCTGTACAGGCCAAAGGCTTGTACACTTTTATTCTTAACTTTAACCTTATAGGCCGAAAGCCTATCCTTATTTTATTAGAACAGTACAGGCCAAATAAAAAGGCTTGTACACTTTAAAATAGCCACTTGCCTATATGCCCAGGGCCAACCCTTTACACTTTAAAAATACTGCTAGAGTCCGCCTTAATGTAACACTTTAACTTTGTGTTTTAACTCTGGGTTAGGAATGGGTGTCATTTCCGACTACCGGTATATCCAAAGTAGAATTGACAATCAACCACATTTTAATAATACTTCTCATTTATTGCGTTCATTCACCAGTCATATATAAGAACACAAAAAATATGGGATAGACAAAATATGGGATACACAACTCTTGATTCCCCGATCAGACAACCACTATTTTATACCACTATTATATGGAATGTCTAGGGCTGCGATCCAAATTTATAACCCAGCTCTATGTTTGCATTATGACATCAGGATAGTCAACTGCTATTAAGAAAACCTATGAAGGTTGCTTATTAGATTCACTCTACTCTTCAACATTAAATAAAAATAAATTACAAACAGAATTTAAACAAATTACTTACAAACAAACAAATATATAACAAAAACCGCGTCTATGCTGCACTAGTATCACTTTTCTCTACAACTTGTGTCCCCAGCAGTGACGGTTATCACAAAAAAATGTTCTAACACCTGTATCGAATGAATAAATATATCAGAAATGTGATTACGAACATGTACAGTCTATGACAAATGTGAAAATTTTGTATCAGTCATCCGGTCCGACAGGTACTGAAAATCTGTCAGTCCGAATGATTTTCTGTCAGTCCGAACTTTTTATCGTCGATGGAAGCGCCTACTGCAAAATGAACCAATCAATGACTTTTCAGAGAAAATACCCTTAATTTTGACATTTTTTGTACACTTGTATATTAAAACTTTAAAAACAGACAAACAAATCTTGTGCAGATATTTTTTATTCAGATGAAGCAGAGTATGAATTAGTCATTCACACTGATTGAAAAACGATATTTTGTTGACAGCACAAACATCCAATAGACACAGCCCAAAAAGTATCTTCAAACTGCGTCATGTAAACACATCTTATCTGCTGTCAATTTTTGTCATTGATTCCCTTTAATGTTATCATGATTTACACGAATATGTAACATACTTACGTACTAATATTTTGTTGAAAACTTAAGGGGTGATATTTCTATGTGTACTACAAAATCGATATTGATACTTTCGATATTCTGTACAACGTTCATGAACCCGATACTGGTTTCTATCAAAGCAACGATCATGATTTTAAAAAGATGATTTTTTGTATTTTGTGGATGTCTAGAAATTGCCCCGGTCATCAGGACCAACTATCTTCAAGTAATTGTCAGACATGAGTCAATATAATCGGTCAGGACTGACGGACCGATGGATTTGGCATAGACTGCATGCATGAATGATGAATAATACCAGAGCATGCTTTGGGTGATTTTTAATAACCATAAGCAAAGCGTCAATGCAATTTTTTGAGAATAGGCACCATTTTATATTCAATGTTTCTTGTTACAATCTTAAGGAATAAGATACATACAAGAAGCACTTCTAGAGTAATAAATGCACCTTTCCAGTTCAAATACTTAGCAAGGTAGCTGAATGGGAGTCCAGCAACTACAGCACCAATGTTTGCAGACAGAGCTACCAGAGCATGAGCAGTACCACTCAGATGGGTGGGTGCCGCTTCAATGGCCATTACACCATAAAGAGCTACCGGTCCATATATACCGAACCCCATGCATGCACCCACAAATGATATCAAACCTTCGAACTAATTTCTGAGATTGTGAATATAAGGCAATGGAGACTAATAATATTCACAAAAACGTATATGGTTGCTACTGTCATACGTGGTGTCCCTTTCACGTCATCTCTTTGGCTCATAGCCACCAGCTTATCAGCAGCATATCCAGCGAGAATAGAGCCAATAATACCACCACTCTCCACACTGCTGACAAAAAAAACTTCCTATATACTCTGTTTGTCCTAATTCTTGAATGAGAAGTAACTGTGCCCAATCAAGTGCAGCTGTTCGTCCCACATACACCACCATGTAGCTGGCACACAGCACCCACATGAAGGGTGAGGTCAGCATGTCTTTGCCAATTGCCCAAAACCTCGTCCCACCGCTGTCTAGAATCATTTTTGTATCACTTCTGCTTTAAAACCACATGCAG
>CM032667.1:48248233-48266749 GCA_019095985.1 Streblospio benedicti
CCCCTTTTTTTTTTAAAAAAATGGGGCCCCCCCAAATTTTCTTTTTTTCCCTTTTTGTCAAACCCCTGTTCGGGGGCTTTTTAAATTTTTTAAAACATCCAACCAAAATTTAAAGGCTTCCGGGGGGAAAAAATTTACTTTTTTTTTAAATTTCCCTGGGCCCTTTAATGCCAAATCAATTCCAAAGGGCCCCCTTAAAGCCCAGCACCCCAAATTTTTTAAAATTTAAATTTTAAAAAGCCCGTAAAAAACGTAACTTTTTTTTTCTAAAAATTTTCCCGGCTTTAAATCACGTCCAAAACGTTTAATTTTTCTTTTTTTTAACGAGCCCCGGGCTTTTGCCGCGACCTTTGGGGGCGGGGGGGGGCGGCCCCAAAAAGCCCCCCCCCTTTTGGATCCTTTCCAGCAGTGGGGCCCGGCCCCCATCGTGAGGACCCCCGGGGTTTTGGGGTAGGGGTGGACCCCCCGCGAGGTTGGGGCCCCCCGGACATGTTTTTGGAAAATGGAAACCCCCCCCTTGGGGCCCCCAAAAACTTTCCCCCCCTACTTTGGGCCCCCATTTCTGGGGTTTTTTTTCCCCCTCCCTTTTGTTTTTTCCCCCAAAACCCTCATTTTTTCCCTTTTCAGTTTTTTCCTTTCACCCCCCACCCCTTTATTACTGGGGCCCAAAAAACCCCCTTAGGCCTCCCCCCCCTTCCCCCAAAAGCCCCTTGGGCATCTCCCCCTCCCCCCGGGTCCCGTTTTAGGCGGGGGGTTTGGGGGTTTGGCGGGGGGTTGGGGGGCCCCCGGCCCCGGGCCCCACTTTGGCAGGCGGCCTTTGTACATGGCGGCTTCAAGGTGAGGGGGGGCCCCTCTTTTGGGGCTCAAGGGGTGGGAAGCTTTTGACCCGCGAGGATTAAAGGACCGGGCTGGGGGTTAAGCGCCCACGATGGGGGATTCCAGGTGGGGTTTTTAACCGCGGGATTAGCCCTGCCCCGGGTGGAAAAAGGGCCCGCGTATTAGAGGAGGCCGTAAGGGTTTTGGGACCCCTTCCCCAAAATTCCCCCTTTTTTACTTCTATTTTCCCGGGGTTTTTCGCCTTTTGGGGTTTTTTTTTATTTTTTCCGGGGACTTTTTATTTTCTTTTTCAAACCCCTTTTTTTTTCCCCCCTTTTCAAATTTTTTTTACCTATTTTCTGGCGTTTTTTTCCCCCTTTTTTCGATTTTTTTTTCTCGGTTTATTGGGTGTGGCCGGGGGGGGGAAAAGGATGCCGTGCGGCCCTAACACCGGGGCCACTAGGGCCCCGGGCATTTCGGGGAAAGGGGGGGGAAACCGGGGGGCCTTTTAAAGGTTTCCCTTACCCCTTTTGTGGGGTACAGGGCGCGTTGCAGGTGGTCCGGGATATACCTGCCTTTGGAACCCCCCCAATTCACCTTGGGGGGGCTGCAAAAGCCTGACCCCCTTTTTCCTTTGGGGACGGTTTGTTGCCGGTTTGTCTGAAGCGTTCTGCCCCCCTTGACTGAGGGCATTTGAAAATGTGGACCCCCCCTTTTTCCCCCCTTTAAACCCAAGGGCGTTTTCGCCATTTACCCCCGGGGGGGGAAGGACCGCTTGGGGACCGGGCCGGGTTTCCCCTGATGCTGGGGTTAGCATTCCCGACCGGGTTTTTTGGCGCCTTCCCGGTGAGGGTGCCGGTACTTTGTGCTGTAGAATGGGAAGGGGTTTTTCCCCCTTTTCGATCGGAAAAAGGGGAAGGTTGGGGTGGGGGGGTGTTTTCCCCGGGCCCCGGGGCCCCGTGGGGCTGGGGGAGGGTTGGCCCACCCGACAAACTGGCGGGGGGTTTTGGAAAAGACACGATTTTTGGGATGTATTTGGCGGGGGCGCCCCCCCCTTCCCCCCGGTTTGGTGGGGGGGGGAAAAACGGCCCCCCGGGTTTGGGGCCGGGGGAAAAAGGTGCGCCATGCCCCCTTTGTTTCTTTTACCGGGCTTTCTGTTGGGGCCCGCCTTTCTTTTTTTAAACAGGGGGGCCTGGGGTTTTTGGGCCCCGGCCTTTTTAGCGCGCCCCTTTTTTTTCCGAAGCCCCTTTCCGTTTTGCCCTTTCCCCCCTGGGGGGGTGTGACCCACTTTCCCGGGGGGTGCGCGCGAGCGTCGGTGCCTCATCGCCGAGAGGCGTAAGCAGCGGAATCCTTGATTGTGATAAACCCCGTCCGGGGGGGGATAAAACGGTTGGGGGCGGGCGGGCTGGTTGACTTTCGGGGTGGGGGTTTGGGGTTTGCGCTTCGGTTGGGGGGGGTCTCGCTCAAAAGGACATCAAGAAAGGGGGGCGGCGCTTTATAAAACGGCCCCTGCACCCAACGGTCGGGCGCCGCTCCCTCAGAAAACAGGTACCCGGCCCTCCCAGGGCGGCGGGTTTGGGGTACCAAACCTCTAGGGGCCCGTGGGGGTGGCGGGGAAAAGGCTCTCGGCCTCGATTTGGTTAGGGGATCCCTTTTAACTTTTGGGGGGTCGCCAGGCGAAGGCCCCCTTGTTTCGAGCGCCTCTGGTTTTTGAGATCCTTTTAAAAGCCTCGCAAGCGGGTCCGGAAATCCTCCCCTTGAAGCCCCTGGGGCCCCCCGCCCAGCCCAAAATTTTTAAACGGGGGTTTTGGGCCTTTTTTTTTTCCCCGGGCCCCTTGAAAGGCTCTCCGCGAATTTTTGCTGGGGGACCAATTCTCCCAGCCCCGGGGGCCCTTTCCCCAGTTTTGGGGGGGGGGCTTCGGGCTTTTTTTTTCCCCAACCCCGGGGACCGGCCCGTTTTCGGCGTTGGAGGCGGCCCGCTTTTAGGTTCTTTCCCGGCTGAATTGGGCCCCGGCCGGGGTGGGGAGGTTGGGGGGCGGGGGGTTTTTCGCCCCATTCTCCCGGGGGTTAACCCCGGGCTTTTAAAGGCCGGCGGGCGGTCTTCGAGGGGGTTTTGGGGGGTTTTAAAAAGGGGGGCCCGGGGAAAAAGGTGTCAGTGCGGGTTTTTTATTTTTTGCTAGAGACGGTGTTAAAGTCCACTTAGATCGGCTTCCCAAAAAGTAGCTCAGACCGGGATGGGGCGTGAGGTCTGGGTCGGCTGGCGCTCAGGGCTTGGTCATCGTAGACGTCATTCTTGACGGCCCACTTTTCACGTCCCCATAGGATCGCCGTACCGCCGTCCTGGCCTCGCCACGCAGCCCCATTTATACCCGCGTGGGAAATGCCCGGGGTTGGGTCGTGTCGTGGCGCCCAAGGCAGAAGTAGTCCTCCCATAGTTAAGTGACGGACAGCTCCTATCAGCGTAAGTCCGACGTCCGGCGTTATATAGGAAGAAAATTTCCGTACTCCCGTCACCCCCACCTTACCCGTGTGGAAGGCGTTGAAGTGGGCTCGAGGGGGTGCGGGCATCAGAGCGTTATGGAAGCTCGGGCTCGTAGGAGGGCACCCGTCATGAGCGAGGGCGTCGGGTAGGTTCAAGCGGCGTCCCATGCTGGCCACCAGCGACACCGTCCACAAGCCCCGTCGCCGTAAGTCTCAAATCGGGGTAGCCGGCTTTTTGGACCCTGCGGGCGTAGCGGGCGAGACGTCGGTTGGCCTCAAGCGGTTGGTGGCGGACGTGACTTTAAATCGCGTAGCCGTTGGCGAAAAGTAACATAGAACCACCGATCTTTTATTCTGTTTTAAACGGAGGGCGCTAAACTGGCAGGGGTCGTAGACGGCGTTAATTAAAGCGTTGGCTAGGGAGGAAAGGTCGAGGAGCCGGGCGGCTAGGACCGATTTCAACACGACGTTCGTCACTCGATATTCCACCATGACTTTATGAGCCGGTTGATTGAGGTCTAATGTCGAGATCGAGATCCCAACCCCGTGGTCGCTAGTCTAATCCTCGACAGACTCACTCGATGGCGCCTTCTAAAGCGGCCGCTGACGGCGGGACCCGTTTTATCCTTGAGCTGTCAAACCATTACATCCTATGAGCGACATCTCCGTTTAATCTAAGTTTTAATGGCATCTCCCTTATAAGAATTTTAACGACATCTTAATATACTCCTCCCTCTACTATTAACTCATACATCAAATTTATCAATAATCATGCAGTATATCACTGAGTAAAATATATGGCACGGCAACCATCAATTTCTCTCAATACCCATGAGTCAGGATCATGACCAGGGAGGTGTACATACTTACATTACACCCCCCCCCCCCAATCATCACCACTATTCTTATTCACATGCACAAACATATTTGTTTTATGTCAGAAATATCGTTATATGGATAAGACTAGTGTTTGTATAACTTGTACACTTTAATAGTTGCCTTACTAATAGACTGAAAGCCTACCCTCTAGCTATTCTATTGCAATCCAAGGGCTTGCGTTCATAACTTCAACTTTATAGGCTTATTACTACCTGTACAGGCCAAGGCTTTGTAAACTTTTATTCTTAACTTTAACCTTATAGGTCGAAAGCCTATCTTATTTTTATTAAAAACAGTACAGGCCAAAGGCTTTGTACACTTTAAAATAGCCACTTGACTATATGCCCAGGGCCAACCTTTTACACTTTAAAAATACTGCTAGAGTCCGCCTCAATGTTACACTTTAACTTTGTATTTTAACTCTGGGTTAGGAATGGTTGTCATTTTCGACTATATCCAAAGTAGAATTGACAATCAACCACATTTTAATAATACTTCTCATTTATTGCGTTCATTCACCAGTCACCAAAAATATGGCATAGACAAAATATGGGATACACAACTCTTGATTCCCCGATCAAACAACCACTACTTTATACCACTATTATATGGAATGTCTAGGGCTGCGATCCAAATTTTTAACCCAGCTCTATGTTTGCATTGTGACATCAGGATAGTCAACTGCTATTAAGAAAACCTATAAAGGTTGCTTATTAGATTCACTCTAATCCTCAACATTAAATAAAAATAAATTACGAACAGAATTTAAAGAAATTACTTATAAACAAACAAAAATATAACAAAAACCGCGTCTACGCTGCACTAGTATCACTTTTCTCTACAACTTGTGTCCCCAGCAGGGCCAGTTATCACATAAAAATGTTCTAACACCTGTATCTAATGAATAAATATATCAGAAATGTGATTATGAACATGTACAGTCTATGCCAAATGTGAAAATTTTGTATCAGTCATCCGGTCTGACAGGTACTGAAAATCTGTCAGTCAGAATGACTTTCTGTCAGTCCGAACTTTTTATCGTCGATGGAAGCGCCTACCGCAAAATGAACCAATCAATGACTTTTCAGAGAAAATACCCTTCATTTTGACATTTTTTGTAAACTTGTATATTAAAACTTTAAAAACAGACAAACAAATCTTGTGCAGATATTTTTTATTCAGATAAAGCAGAGTATGAATTACAGTCATTCACACTCATTGAAAAATGATATTTTGTTGACAGCACAAACATCCAATGGACACAGCCCAAAAAGTATCTTCAAACTGCGTCATGTAAACACATCTTATCTGCTGTCAATTTTTGTCATTGATTCCCTTTAATGTTATCATGATTTACAAGAATATGTAACATACTTACGTACTAATATTTTGTTGAAAACTTAAGTGGTGATATTTCTATGTGTACTACAAAATCCATATTGATACTTTTGATATACTGTACAACGTTCATGAACCCGATACTGGTTTCTATCAAAGCAACGATCATAATTTTAAAAAGATGATTTTTTGTATTTTGTGGATGTCTAGAAATTGCCCCGGTCATCAGGACCGACTATCTTCAAGTAATTGTCAGACATGAGTCAATATAATCGGTCAGGACTGACGGACCGATGGATTTGGCATAGACTGCATGCATGAATAATCAATAATACCAGAGCATGCTTTGGGTGATTTTTAATAACCATAAGCAAAGCAGCGTCAATGCAATTTTTTGAGAATAGGCACCATTTTATATTCAATGTTTCTTGTTACAATCTTAAGGAATAATATACATACAAGAAGCACTTCTAGAGTAATAAATGCACCTTTCCAGTTCAAATACTTAGCAAGGTAGCTGAATGGGAGTCCAGCAACTACAGCACCAATGTTTGCAGACAGAGCTACCAGAGCATGAGCAGTACCACTCAGATGGGTGGGTGCCGCTTCAATGGCCATTACACCATAAAGAGCTACCGGTCCATATATACCGAACCCCATGCATGCACCCACAAATGATATCCAAACCTTCGAACTAATTTCTGAGATTGTGAATATAAGGCAATGGAGACTAATAATATTCACAAAAACGTATATGGTTGCTACTGTCATACGTGGTGTCCCTTTCACGTCATCTCTTTGGCTCATAGCCACCAGCTTATCAGCAGCATATCCGGCGAGAATAGAGCCAATAATACCACCACTCTCCACACTGCTGACAAAAAAACTTCCTATATACTCTGTTTGTCCTAATTCTTGAATGAGAAGTAACTGTGCCCAATCAAGTGCAGCTGTTCGTCCCACATACACCACCATGTAGCTGGCACACAGCACCCACATGAAGGGTGAGGTCAGCATGTCTTGCCAGTTGCCACGGCCTCGTCCACTTCGCTGTCTAGAATCATTTTGTATCACTTCTGCGCCTTCAAAACCACATGCAGCTGGGGAATTCACAATGGTAAGAAAACAGACACTTCCCATACCAATGGCCAATGTTCCAAATAATACTAATATTGGACGCCATTCTAGTTTTGAAAGAAGAAATGCAGCAAATAAAGGGCCTAAACTGCCAGCAACATTCATGGATGTGGATAAAATACTCCACATGCTCCCGAACTCTGTTGAACCACACCACTGTTTTAGTACTTTGGCGCATGCAGGCCAAGCGCCACCTTGTACAGTACCCTGTAGAAACCACATCAATGTAAATATTGCAACACTATCAAAACCTGTAGCAGCAAAGATTGTCGTAAATATTCCAGTCATGATGACGGAGACACTAAAAAGAAGCTTAGAACTGATGTGGTCCGCTGCTAAGCCTCCAAAAAACTTGCTGAATGTATATGCTACGTTTTGACTGCTGGCAATAAGACCTAAATCCCCCTTGTCCAGTTTTCCTTCTTTTATCACAGCAGGTAGGACGAATGAAAATGACTTTCTGTTCAGCACAACTAAGAGATATCCAGCATACATACTGCCAAATGTGCTCCATTTCAATGTCTGGTATTTCATAGTAATGTGATCACCCATTATTGCATTTGATAAAGCTGCTAATATTCCAAAAATGCTTAGAGCCTGATTTATTTTTTTTTGGATTAGTATGGTTGGTGTGTGTTCACTCGTTTCAGGTGGTTGAGAAGATACGAAACGTTGTGTTTGCAAGTGTCTTCAATATCGTTCGACTGTCCTCAACACAGGAGTGTAAAACTTTAAAACAAAAATCAATTTGCTGTCTTTTTAAACTCTGTTTGATTACAAAACTTTCATGATGGGCACCCAAGAACGAAAGTTAGATGAAACTACTACGAGTATGAACATGGTGGAGCTAAACAATTTGGTAATAAGTGTTAACTCTAATGTTCTTGTATTATCGCTCACACAACGTGGGTTTGTTATGATTATTAATCAGATTTACGAGAACCAGTACAGTACAAGACAACCGGTCAAACAATATGATTGTAATCAGTTGAAAAAATGTTAGCGTGTCAAAATTAGGCCAATATGCCACTTACTGAATGTGTGTCGCAAAAAGTTTACATTAATGCAATATGCAAGGGGGTGAGGTGCATGGGGTGTCCTGACTCCTGTTTCTGGGAGGTGGAGTAGCGGCTAGGAGGTGGGACTGTCGTTTCTTGGACCACAAATCTAGAGTAGTTCACACAGGGCCTGTAGGTCACACATGTCCCCTATGTTTTTTTGAAAAAAATATAGCATCCTGCATGTTTTTTTGTTTTTTTTTTGAAAAAATATATAGCATCCCAACAAGTACCAAATAATATTACTACCTTGAACACAATAGTTTTCACGGTGCCAAAGTGTAAAAGGAAAATTTCTAGTAAGAATAAATGTAAATAGACATGTTCAAATCGGATTTTATCGCCACTTACAGGTTGTGTGTGAATACTTTAATTCATAACAAAAGGCACCATAGATGATGTAATTTTTACGTCTCGTAAAAGTAGTATTTATCTTACAAAAATATATGTAAGTAGCTTCATTTTGACACCTCAAACATTATTGTTGGTTCATTAATAGCTGAGCTACGATGGTTTAAACAAAAAAATATACGGGATGGGTGTAAAGTGCTCTACCTTGAACATGGTAGTTTTCCAGGTGCCTAAGTGTAAAAAAATTCTAATAAGAATAAGCGTAAATAAACATGTTCAAATTGCATATTATTGCCACCTATGGGATGGGTGTGAATATGTTATTTCATAACAAAATGCACCATAGATCATGTAATTTTAATGAATCATAAAAGTAGTGTTTATCTTACGAAAATATAAGTAAGTAGCTTCATTTTGACACTTGTCCAGCATGTCCCCATTAAGTAAAGTGCCCTGTACTCTTAGGATGATTAACCTCTATTTATTTAATTCTTAAATGTGTATTGTATTGTATATGAATTATCCACACAAATGGCCCTTTACAAATGTTCTATTTCTTGTTGATTAAACTTTCCAATCATATCAATTAGGTTGTGTCATTCCGTCCCCTGGTGCAGCAAGCAAAGTTCATGTCATCAGCAAGCTATCAACACAGATTAAGAAACTGAGAAACAAAAAGTAAGTATCAACTGTGATGCTTGGCTGTGTATAGTTCTACAATATGTGAGCATAGAGGATATACAAAATAGATTTTATCCAGCAGGGATGGGGTCAATTCCGTTTCGCCATTTCCAATTCCATTTTGCCCTCAGGGTTCAATTCCAATTCCATTTTCCCCTCAAGGTTCAATTCCAATTCCTCTGACATCAATTCAAATTCAAATTCCGTTGTAGTAAAAATGTAATATTTACATGCATGTCAAATGATTGTGTATGTTAATTTAAATAGCAAGACTAAATTTGTGTCAAATTTGTTAAAAAGATTCTTGTTTGTCTTATTATTTTTGCTAGTGTTGAAACAAGAAGTGCAATGTTTTCTCAATAATATAGCACAATCTTACTCATTCTGTAATAAAATTGCAATTAATTTATTCTCAAATCTCACCTCTATATATTTTCTAAATATATTGAATAGAGCTCTATTGTTTCTGTGTTTATTTTGCCAAGCTTGTGTCTATTACAGAAAATAAATTCAGAAAAAAATCGAATGAATGAAATAACATTAAATTTTCCCCTTTTTTTGACAGTTTCTCTATTGTAGATTGATCATGGCAAGAAGAACCATAAGTTACTTTTTATTTCACAAATTAATAACATTCTGTATTACCATGTATATAATAAAATCAGAAAGAATAATTTTAGTCTAATTTATTCATGATAACGTTTTTTTAATCTTTTCTACATTTACAAGAACTTTTTTTAGAATGAATGTTGAAATCCATGAGAAGTCTCAGGAAACATATTATGCATTGTCATACACAAAAACCTTTTCAAGACTGGTTCAGTAGCACTGCAGAGAAAGTGCTGTAGTTGGTATTGTTGGATCCATACAAGGAATAGCTACCTTTAGACATGACCCAAAGTGTACTGCCCTGCTCACACTCTATGACTACAGTATTAGATGCAGTACACCGTTGGTATCCACCATCTGTTAGAGTATTTCTTGTGGTAACCCTCAAAATCCCACTTGAATTTTTTCGTAATTCAGCCCACATTCCGTCTTTTCCATTCACCAGCTATGGCAATATTGACACTGACTAGATACTGGCCATTCACTGGGCAAGTGAATGTACTGGTCTCTGGGTTGTACCAACTTCCTGCATTGGACAGAACGTAGCGAAAGTTCACTTTGTCACCATTTTCATAGGATTCTGTAGTATTTGTTCCAGCAGAGAAGGCAACAAAGAGGTCATTTTCTGAAAGAGACAAGTTGTAAGACATTTTAGCCAGGGATGGCTAGTTACAAGAATTCATGGTCTGATGATGGGGCTGCCATATTAAATTAACTATACTTTTTATTAGGGGTGGCTACTTTTAATTTTTGCCACGTCCATGAGCAAATGTTCCTGAGTTTCATACCATGATTCTTCACAAATATAATCAGTATAGAGCCTAATATAGAGCCTAGTATTTCCTACACACAAGATTGTTGATTGTAAATAAATGATTAAATCTTTTCAAAGGTGTCCTGCATAAGCTAGAAGGCATATACCGGTATGTAGAAATCAACACTGTAAACGATCGTTGATTTTTGGCATTTGAACCCATACCTTGCCTCCATTGCTTCAGCTGTGTCAACTCGTCTTGCAGTGAAGTGACAGTCTCTTCCAGAAGATGTACCTTTTCTTCTAGAGTCCTAAACCCGATGCTTTCTCTGAAAGTTCAAAATATACCTTTCCGGAGAACTGGAGAAAGAAACCATGTTGTAGGCTGCTTTAATTAAAAGAAAGTTTTCACTGCTTCCCAAAACCCTATCCAAAAGTAGACACTTTCCTTACTCAATGGCCTTGTAAATTTACTTTTTTGTATTTATTGGAGATGCATCTACTTACCGGGCATTGAGCAGAATACAGACGAGCAGAACCACACGTAAGCCCAACATGCCGGTAACACCAACAATCAACTGAAGTCTGACTAACAGTGTGCGTGTCACGCGTGTTGTGTCTGCCTCGTCTTTGATACTGCCTGATAATGATACACAGAATCTATGAGTCACTCATTTTAAAAATGTGTCTAGCTTATCTTTGCTCCAACTGTTACCATTTGAGTGCTGAAATTATAAACGTTTGCTTCAAATTTCTGTTGTTGAGGAAATTCTTCTTAACTTCTTCTTGTGGAGTAAATACATAATTATTTCAATGTCTACGTAGCATAATGATTTTAGTTTGCAAGGGAGGAAGCATTCCTGATTTATGTGACTGTCTGGTTAGTTAGGAATAAATTGAAACATTTCTCCCATTTCACAAAATCTACGAGTCACTCATTTTAAAAATGTGGCTATCTTATCTTTGCTTAGACTGTTGGCATTTGAATGTTGAAATTATAAATGATTGCTTCGAATTTCGGTTATTGAGGAAAATTATTTTAACTTCTTCCCAATTGTCATGAGGAGTAAATACATGTTTCGATGTCTACGTAGCATAATGATTTTAGTTTGCAAGGAAGGAAGCATTCCTGATTTATGGAACTATCTGGTTAGTTAGGAATGAATTAAACCGTTTCACATTTCATCTGTATATATGCTTGACAGACTTAGATTTTTGAGTGACTGCAACAAGAATCATTTTGATACTGCAAAAGAGGATGGTCATGTAGCAAGCGCAATAACATATGCAAACTTAACATATCCATTTTACATATTTCCAAAGTTCTGTGTATTTTCTTTGTAGCAGATACATTACAATACAATAATTTTTGTAGCACAAGTATTTAGTTGTTAAGTTTTGTGTAATGCTATAATTTCACAACAAAACATACAATACAAAAACAATTGGCATTAGGGCTGTACATTAAAGACATCCCTGTGGCCTTCGGCCATTAGATACATATTCTGGGTCACTGCTTTCTTCAGCTCATTAAATCTTTGAAATAAATTTTGCATATTTTGTATATGTAAGGAATAGCAGCTGTGAAGTAGGACTAAACTATTGTGAATTCAAGCCACAAGCTGGGAAATTCTAATGCACAGCCCTGGACATGGGAGGTAGCCAAACTTTCTAATAAAGTATGTACATTTTACATTGTGCGTATCAAACCGTGTGTTCAGTATCATCACACTCATTATCACATTAATGCTAACTAATCATCAAACATCTAGCCTTGTCACAGTTCATTTCAAATGACAATTAAAAAAAAAGCATATTTTTTACTGAATTTTCTAATTTTTAATGTGAGGAGTTGGCTACATGAAAAATCAAGTTGAAATAGTAATAACATAACTGGAATTGACGGGATTAAGGTCAATTCCAATTCCAAATTTATTTCAGATCTCCAATTCCAATTACGGAATTGGAATTTTAATTGAATTCCACAATTCCAATGGAATTGACCGGTCTCTGTTACCCAGTCTCCTGGTGCTGGCTGATTTTGACCCAGGCCGACTGGTTTCAAAAGTTCACGGCCCGATTTGCTGATCATACCCACAGGTCCATTTTCCGCAATAGAATATGGACTCCCTTTATGGAATATGGACCCCCTCCCCTCAATTTCTTTTATTAGTTTCTATTTGAAGTTTTATGAATTTACTAACGATTTAATTGAACTTTACTCATTGTGTATGAGATATTTTCATTATATATTCATAATTTCAATTAAATGTAATTATGATGCACATTGTATTGCATTGGGAACAGTTGTAAGGTGTAATTATTGTGATATAATCATAGGAATATAAATTATCTAATAGTAGAATCAAAATGGAACAATGATACATTATTGATATGTATTTTTCATTATAAATTGAGGGGGGTCCAAATTCTTTGGCATAGAAAACGGACCGGATTACTATGTAAAATACAAAATTACAGCACGTTTTACTTTTGCATTAGAAATGGACCTAAGAAATACATTCTTTTAAGGACTGGAACATTAGATGTAATATTTTTCATGATAACTGGAGCGAGGGAGGGGAGGTAGGGCGCAAAATTCTATGGCATAGAAAATGGACCCGCATCACAATATAATATTGACTTACATATATTTTACATTTAGGCCAGGGTAACCGGATTCTATAGATGACGAGAGCGCCGATGCATTAAAATAACCCCAGATAAATAAATGGTGTGATATACAATGCTACTGAAAACTCTATTCCATAAATATTTCCCCAGAGTAAAAAGCAAAATATGTGACCCGGGTCCATTTTCCATGCCATAGAATCTTGACCCGGGTCCATTTTCCATGCCATAGAATCTGGACACCCCCCCCCCCCCCAACTGCTTTTAGTTATAATCAAAAATAATGTGTATATATAAGCACTTGCTTAAGACCCAAACCCTGAGATTAGGATATTTCCAAAATAAGTTACGCACACTTCCTTAGGCCATTCAGTTACATGTTTTTTTCATAGGGTGTCACTATAGAATAGCATGATATCCAGAATCCCAATAAAATTTTCTTATCAAGTTTGACGAATGCACATAGAACAGTGCACACCCATCCCGTATACTTATAAACAATCGTAGCACAGCTATTAATGAACCAACAATAGTGTTTGAGTTAACTGAATGTATGTTTAGATCATCCTGGGTTTCTTTATTCATGATTCAAAGAATTTGATTGATACCAATAGATACCAATAGAAACCAATACCATGTCATTTTGGCGAGACTTTTGTTGTTTTCGCAACAACTTCTGCGGGCCGAATGAAAATCTCAGAGGAGTGAGCACGTACCATAAACCGTTCAATACCATGAAAGCTCGGTTACCGTCTCCAAAGGACAAGTCACTGGATTGCTCCAAGTGTGGGGTCATCTACCAGGTTCAGTGTACCCAGTGCCAGTACTCCTACGTTGGGGAAACTGCTGGAACCTTGGCCACACGCATCAAGGAACTCTTAAACCCTAAATAGACCCCAACTGCCATCGGAGAGCACATGAGAGACACAGGACACAAAATTAGTGAAAATGACTTTAAGGTTGTGGCAAGGGAGGATGAAGAGTTCCGCAGGAAAGTGAGGGAGGCCATCGAAATCCACATGCGCCGACCCGAGCAAAACCGTGACACCGGCTATGACTTGCCCCCCGTATACTTGACTCTGCTGTCACATGACTGCCGCCACCATGGTGGTCATGTGACCCTCTGAGATTTTCATTTGGCCCGAAGAAGTTGTTGCGAAAACAATGAAAGTCTTGCCAAAATGACATGGTATTGGTTTCTATTCGTATCCATCAAATTCTTTGAGTGTTTGAGTTGTCAAAAAAACATATGGGACATTGACGTCATCTTTGCCTCACCTAACCCCCCCACCCCCCTACCCTATCCATGACACGACATTTTGATCAAGTAACATTGATCTAATAACTGTTAACTTTGCCTTTGTATAAATTATAGATTAGATATTTTACAAATGCATTTAGGACATAAAGCAAACATGGCAATGTGATTTCAACTATTTAATAGACATTTTTCATTTTTATTTTATTTTTTATATTTTTTTTACACAGGAAGTATTAACATGCAGTATATACATAGTAATAAAAGGAATCATATTAGTCAAACAAATTCCATCCAGGGGGGATGGGAGGGGGTCCAGATTCTATGGCATGGAAAATGGACCAGGGTCACATATTTTGCTTCTTACTTTGGGGAAATATTTATGAGATAGAGTTTTCAGTAGCATTGTATATCGCACCATTTTTATATCAATGTGAATGGTACAGTATTTTTCATTATAAGTGGGGATGGGAGGGGGTTCCAGATGCTCTGGCTTGGAAGATGGACTAGTTATTTCCATATATCAAAGCTTTTACTTTGGTTAGAATTTCAAGATCAAAGGCCCTGTTTCCTGAGCACAACAGTGGCTGTTTGACTGCAAAACTGACTACACCAATACTTTCCTATCATCAGCGATTAATAATTTTCATTCAAAAAGTATTATCCAAAGTATTTATCTTTTATTATACCAATAGCTATGATTTGTGTAATAATGTGTGATAATGAAAACAAAATTTACAATGTAGGGCCAATCTTTATATGAATAAAACCACACCACTATGCCAATTACTTACAACCCTCAAATTTGACAATTTTGGTTAGAACTTACAGATCAAAGGCCTTTCCTTAATTTCTGAATACAATAGTAAGAACCATCAATTTGCAAGTCTGTATGTTGTACCTACTTACGTTTCGATTATAAGATTTTGTAATATTACTAATTATCTATTATTGATTACTTATTATACTTCGTATCTATGAGTATCTTACATTTCAACGAATTGCAATTACCGCTTTCACTCAGATACAATGGCATCTTTTTAACCAAAACCTGCCATATCAAGGGCAAATTATTAACTATGAAACACACATCTATAATTGTATCATTTTATAGAATTATCTTAATGCACAAAAAATATTCTTGGGGGTGGGGGGGTCCATTTTCTATAGCGGAATATGAACCCCCAGGATCATTTTCCGCTATAGAAAATGGACACCGGGTACATATCCTACTGGGTCCATTTACAATATGACACCGGTACAATTTGTGATGGGCTTGAATGGTATATAACCAGGATTACAACAGTTTCATGAAGTTTCATGGAATTTCTGTGGCTCAATTTTATTTTATTTATTGTCAATGGGTTATTATTAGGAAACACATAAATATTTGATTTCTTGTCTTTAATAGGTAGATATCTCCAAATTATATTTTTTTACTTGTATTTGACGTGAATCATTTTTTTTTTAATTCTTGCATACATGTACCGGGTATATTTTCTGAAATAAATCTTTACAATTTTGTGCATCTATTTTTTTTTACTATCTTTACTATCCATTCGTCCATGCTAATTAATTGTAAATAAAATTCATCATTAATAATACATATCAAAATTAAGACTGATCTCTAATTTGCCTATTAGTGAACTAAGCCCTTCACAACCAAAATTTATCAGAACCAATATGTTGGTCTGATAATTATTTTCACCACTGTATCGTCTGCTTCATGTATGATGACATCGCTTATCAAGCTACATATATAATTTATATGTTTACTGATGTCTGTGGGTTTTTTTTTATAAGAAAAATTTGATATTACAAAACTTCATACTATTTTTGTATCAAAATATATACATAAAAAATTAGCCTTTTTGTAAATATTAAATGTGATGTAATTCTCTTATATATGATAGGTGACTCCCAATTTTTTTTAGATACATTGCTTCATATTGTATGGAAGTTTGATAAAAGTCCAAATGTGAGAAGTTATTTAAAAATATATATTTATATTGAAAAATTTTGTATTTTTTCATAGGCAATATTATTACGCATTCAAGTTTTTACAAACATAAATATCATTTGATTTGATCTCCTTAATGTGAATAAATCTAACGTGAAGTTCTTTTGGTGAGTAAATGACACCCTTTACAAACTAAATTATTAGGTTTAATAAGTTTTGTTAAGGAGACTTGCTGGAGATAAAAGAATTTGGAGGAAAAAAAATTCTTAAAATATTCTTGTTTTTTATTTTAGTATAAAAGTACATTCATTTCCCTTTTTAAAAATGTATAACACTTTAAAGGTTGAGGGAATGGAATTTGGTTTATGGACCATACAAAAGATCATACAAATACAATGAAAAATTCAGTCAATGTTAATTTTGACTGTACCGAAATTGTATACATGATCTTTTGTATGGTCCATAAACCAAAATCTATTCCCGAAACCCCTAAAGTGTTACACATTTTTACAAAGGGAAATGCTTGTACTTTTATACTAAAATGAAAAATAAGCACATTTTAAGAATTTTTTTATCTCCAGCAAGTCTCGTTAAGAAAAACAATCAGTTTGAAGGATTTACGAAATACACTCGAAATACAAAAAAGGAATGTTTCGTAATTTTGATTATTTCATTTATAATTTTGGTGACCCTAACATTTTATTGAATGATTTTAAAGTAGAAGGGTTGATGCTCATCTATACTAATTTTTTAAAATTTCTAAACGTTAGAAACATTTGCATTTGAGCCCCTTACTGCTGCACACTTTTTGTCAGTGCCAGCTACTTTGGTCCATGAAAAAAATTCCAAGACTTTCATACCACTAGCATAGAGCATTGTAGTTTGCTTTTCTATTTTGAAATGCTGCATTCAATTTTACTGAAATGACTGGCTTGCAGATGACCAAGGTGGTCACTTGCCAATCCCCCGCAAGAGAAACAAAAATATAAAAAACCCTAAAAAAAACCACTGCAATTGAATGCATGATAATGATAAATCAATCATGTAAAGCAGTATTATTAAATACAACTATCATTTAATGCATTACTATTTATATTTTGTATATATTTTACAGAGGAACTGATGCTCAAAAAGAAGCAAATTCAAAGAAAGCCGACAGATTTGCAGATGAAATACATGCTTTAAAGGTATTTAAATTTACCTATAGAAATATTCCCTAGTTTGATATTCACAAAAGAAGAGCAGATAACTTTATATTTAATAATATCTGAGTAATCTGCAACAAGCTATTTAAAAACCTAAACAATAACAGGCTATTCACTGTTTGAAAGTGTATTAAATAAAAAGTGAGAACTGTACAATTCAATATGTTGTATATATTTTGTCTGTGTTTGCCTATAAAAGCCTGCAAATTTCTTTTGGTATACAATGAATTTTCTTAACAACGGAACTCAATTTGCAGTGACAAATCCTTACATTTTAGAGGGTTGCCATTGTTTACTCCGAAATTTACCTATATTATTAATAGGTAATGCATGAGAAATGTTTGTGTTATATTATTCCTGCTGTTATTCAGTTTTTCCGTTGCTTTACTTGTTAATTCTTCTGTTGTTGCGTACATTAACTGTATTGGATATGATTAGTTTGATCACAACTGTACCAAATAAAGTATGCAGTTGATGAACTCAAATGTGTGTCCTGTTTAGTATTCATTTGGAATAATAAGGATAATGTTATTAAAAAGTGCATTAATTGTATATATTTCTTCAGAAAGTTGAGGTACCTCAAATAGCCAAATTTTGTTTGTCCAACACAATGTCACTGGAGGAGGTGATGAGGCAGGTATGTACCACTGGTTTATACAGGTCTTGCTATTTACTATTTTCATATCTGCCATATCGAATTGAAAAGGCCATTATTGCAGTGATTTATTGTATGATAGATTATGAATATGAAGACAACTCTTACCTTTTTGAAAAGCCAAACTCTGCTTCGTTTGTATTTTTTTGTAAAAATACTCTGCACATTTAGACCGTTGTATAGTAGTAATTGGTCTTGTTTATATTAAGCAAGCAAGCTCCAAGAAAACTTGTGTATGAAAATTGTCTATTGTTTTCGTCTCTTGGCTTTGTCAGTACTTCTACAGTGTCAAAAATGTTAAGAATTAATAAATCATTTTTAAATCAACATGTGAAAAAAACTGAGGCTGAAAAAGAGATGAATTGAAATATATATTTTTGTTTTTTTACTAATTTCACAACTTCTTTAAAAAAAAATTGAAACAAAGATAATAAAGATATCTGTTGATTCATTTTGTAATTTTTGCATGTTATATTGGATACTGAACAAGTTTCAAAAATAATTTTGTTGCTTCTTTCTGATATTCTGATATGTGGACATTATATATAGACATTATGTGTTTACTAATGTTGTTAAATGCAGAGATTCCAGCATTGATTTTATGGAATAGGAATTAATAGTCTGAATGATAACTAATGTTTCAAAAGCAATTTCATACACAATTAAAGCATTTTTTTGTTTTTGTTTTTTGTTATTAAACAAA
>CM032667.1:48266849-48303861 GCA_019095985.1 Streblospio benedicti
TCATAAAAGGGGAAATTTCTTTTTAAAAAGCAGAAAACCTTTTTAAAATCAAAAGGGTTTTTTATCAAAGTACCAATTAAATAGGTTGATGAAAATGTTTTTTTATATTTTTTTATGTTTATTAGTTTTCCGTTGGTTTTAACTTGTTTATTCTTCCGTTGCGTACATTCTTTGTATTGGATATGATTAGTTTGATCACAACTGCACCAAATAAAGTATGCAGTTGATGAACTCAAATGTGTCCTGTTTAGTATTCATTTGAATAATAATAATAAGGATAATGTTATTAAAAAAGTGCATTAGTTCTATTGGTATATATTTCTTCACCTTTTGAATAGTTGAGGCATTACCTCAAATGAGGTACCAAATTTTTGTTTGTCCAACACAATGTCACTGGAGGAGGTGATGAGGCAGGTATGTACCACTTGCTTATACAGTTCTTGCTATTTGCTTTTTTCATATCTGCCATATCGAATTGAAAAGGCCATTTATTGCAGTGATTTATTGTATGATAGATTATGAATATGAAGACAACTCTGACCTTTTTGAAAAGCCAAACTCTGCTTCGTTTGTATGTTTTGTAAAAATACTCTGTACATTTAGACCGTTGTATAGTAGTAATTGGTCTTGTTTACCCCGGTATATTAAGCAAGCAAGCTCCAAGAAAACTTGTGTATGAAAATTGTCTATTGTTTTCGTCTCTTGGCTTTGTCAGTACTTCTACAGTGTCAAAAATGTTAAGAAGTAATAAATCATTTTTAAATCAACATGTGAAAAAACTGAGGCTGAAAAAGAGATGAATTGAAATATATATTTTTGTTTTTTTACTAATTTCACAACTTCTTTAAAAAAAAATTGAAACAAAGATAATAAAGATATCTGTTAATTCATTTTGTAATTTTTTGCATGTTATATTGGATACTGAACAAGTTTCAAAATAATTTTGTTGCTTCTTTCTGATATTCTGATATGTGGACATTATATATAGACATTATGTGTTTACTGTCGTTGTTAATGCAGAGATTCCAGCATTGATTTTATGGAATAGGAATTAATAGTCTGAATGATAACTAATGTTTCAAAAAGCCAATTTCATACACAATTAAAGCATTTTTTTGTTTTTGTTTTGTGTTATTAGAACAAAAATGCTGAAACAAAAGTTCTGACGAGGATTGCCACACACAAAATCATATCAAACAAAGTTCACTCTTGGAGAACAGAGCATGATGATTGGAAAAGTTTGTCAGCTTTTTTACTATCAAAAAACACTGGGCGGAGGATAAAGAAAAAGAAAAGTAAGGATAAAGATCCATCAATAAATGTAAAAGATAGTAACAAACATGTAAAAGAGAACATGGACAAGAAAAAAAGAAAGACTATGGAGAATAGCCCAGCTGGTAAAGTGAAGGTGGAAAAGGTTGCTAAAGAGGAGGATGATTCTGACATGAACGAGTGTGAAACCAAAATGGAAACTGTGACAAACAAGCAGGATATCTCTGTTGATGGAAGTGATAGTGAAAGTGAGGATGATAATGATGGAAGTGAGGAGGAAGAAAGTGAAAATGAGGATGATAATGAAGGAAGTGAGGAGGAAGAAAATGAAAGTGAAAATGATGATGAGGGAAGTGAGGAAGAAAGTGAAAGTGAGGAGGAAGAGATTCAGAAAAGTGTTGACGATGCTAAAAACATTGAAGATATCAGTGAAAGTGACTATGAAACTGCTGTTGAAAATGTTGTCACGGGTGATGACGATGACAGTGCAGTGGAGGAGGAGGAGGACAATGAAGAAGTGAGTGATGATGTTTTGGGCCGGTTGTCTGCTGCTTTATCAAAGCAAGCCAAGGCTTTGGATGACGGGGATTATAGTGATGATGAGGACGATGATGATGTGGAGGGTAGCGAGTATAGTGATAATGATATAGGACAAGATGATGATAATAGTAGTGACAATGGGGAGGAAATGTTAATCCCACACAAACAAATAGTGACTAAAACCAGTAAAATGGATAATAAAAAAACAAATGTTAAAGAATCAAAAAAGAATTCAGGAATTTCAGAAAAAGACATTAAAGCCTCTACAATTGAAAATAAAAAGTCTAAAAGTAAAAAAGGCGATAAAATCCAGTAAAAGTGGTTGGTGATGTGTCACCACATAAATCAAATAAAAAATCTGTGAAGACTGATGCTAAACCTAAGGATGTGAATTTGAAAGCAATTAATAAGGAAATGGTGGTGACTAAATTGAATTTACAGAGCTTGTCTGCTGATTCTGAGGACATTGTGTTTCAAAACCCATCAGCAGAGAGCAAGAATAGTTTGGATTTCCTCTTTGCCAAGGATGATGCTGAAGACAGGAAAGATGAAATAAAACCAAAGAAGAAAAAGAGAGATGCATTTTTTATGAAAGGAAGTGGCGATGAGGATGATGATGAAGATGATGATGATGAGGTGAGGAATTATTGTGGGCCATTATTGAATGTTGTAATAATGACAATTTAGGTTTAAACACAATTTTTGGGTTCAATTAACTTGAATGAATACTGTTGTGAAGTTAATGCATTCCAAGCTCAGATAATCTGGATCAAAGTATAAGTTTAGATTTTCTAATTAGTAATTACTACAAATTAGTAAAATATTTTGGATTGAGGTATGATTGTGTCAACTATATTCTGTGGTCTTTCGTGCGAAGTGAGAAGCCTTTGAGGTTGAAGCATCTGATAAAAAGTACAGTATTTACTTTGGCATGAATAATTAGACTTAAAGTTATTAAAAATCAACTAAACTAATATAATATCATTTATTTTGAATATCAATTTTACTTCTTTGCAATGAATAAACTATTTTGTAGAATGTTTAACAGTGATAAGTATATTGTATAGGTACATTCATGCATATCCGTTAGTCCATAATATGGACTAACCTTTAGCCAAGGACTTTTATAATTGCACTGTTTCCAGGATAATGAAGCTGACTTCCATGACCCAGATGAAGAAGACCGCGGCTGGCGACCCAAACTTGGCGTGGATAGCGTCTTTGTAGAGAAAATCGGGCAGAAGCCTGAGTGGAGGGACTACGGGACGGGTTGGGGCAAGGGAGGTGCCAACCGAGACAGAGAAGGGCGAGGGCAAACAAGAGGCAGAGGAGGGTTCGATAGAGGACGAGGCAGAGGAGGGTTCGACAGAGGACGAGGCAGAGGAGGTTTTGATAGAGGTCGGGGAAGGGGAGGGTTTGAGCATGGAAGAGGACGAGGAGACCGTGGTGGACGAGGAGGCCAGCGGGGCAGAGGGGACGCGAGGAGAGGAGGAGGAGACAGGTGAGTTGTTACAATGGGTCAATGATTACTACTTGATATAGTGTTACATAAGAGGTTGGATGTTTAGACACTTACCGATAATTGATGTTGACTAGCTTTTTGGATACACAATGAAGGGTTTGTTAACCAAAATATCGTACATCTGTAGTCATTTACAATATATGGATGTGACAAAATGGTGACTAGTGCATTTATTCATAACTCTTGAAACTGGACGTACATGTACTCTAAACATAATATGATATTACCCACTGATACATATATGTTACCGGTAACTTTCCGTGTATTATGTTATTGCTTTCAGATTTTCTGGTAAAGCAGAACAGTTTAGCAAGAAGCCTGTAGCAGGTGGGTTTATTACTAAAGATTCTGTAACATTCAGTGACGCTATACAACTTTAGCTTTCAATTTACTTTATTAAATATTTGCAATAAGGCTATATTATAATATATAATATATAATACTGCTCGACTGGCTGATTGTGGATTGTATGTACTGGCAACAGGCGATACAAACATGCTGAATATATGCCGTCTGATTTTTATGTTGCTATAAATGTTACTTCATTCTGTTGATTTTAAAAGAAGGAAATAACGTCTACTTTAATTTATGGAAAAATAGTATCATTTTTTTGATAGACACTCTTTTATAATATCTTGAAAGGATCAATGTTTTTTTTCCGAAAGCTGCTGCTGTCATTTGTTGGGGAGTAAGTGTGAAAATTACATAAGCTACTTTGTTTAGGTGTACGTGTACATGTATAATCATGTTGTTTCTCTGTCATCAGCAGCAGCTGAGGAGCATCTGCATCCATCGTGGGAGGCGAGTCGGAAGCGCAAACAGCAGGCATCACAGATTCAGAGTTTTGCCGGGAAGAAGACAAAGTTCGATGATGACAGTGACTGAGGACAGGAAAACAGTGGAAGTTGCATGGAGCTCTGGAAAAATGGGAATAGATAAAAAACAACACAAGATCATCAAAGAGCCTGGCATGCTTACAAACTGCTTTCATCTTTGAGATCTTCCCAATATCACGAAGTTTGCTGTGCAAGTGCCGATAACTACTGTATCACCACTGGTCTTCGTGAATTTGAGTGTTGTGCTATGTTGTTAATTTGTATAGGATCTGGTATTTAAATAGTGTGGGTCCATTTAGTTATTAAATCTGAATGCATTAGGTTGTGTGGTTGTGCAAGAGAATGATTGGTTATCAGTGAAAATGTTTTTGTTAGTGGATTTTCATTTCGATGTTTAGTTGAGGGTGTATATTGAAAATGCTAGATTTTTCAGTTAAGATTTTGTTTTTATTATCATGATTCATCTTTATGTTAGTGTTTGTTAATGAAAAAAAAAAATAGTTTAAGTATGTTATATTTTTGTGATATTGGAGATTTAAGTTCTTCCATTAAATATGAATAAAAAAATATCAGATGTGAATGAAGTTATAAAATATTGTTACAAGTAAAACTGATAATTTACATCAATTTATTAGTTTAAACAACTTAATCTGTAAAAAGCTAACTCAATATAACAAACTCTACAATATCTTTATGTAGACTATTACTAGTAGTAGGACTATTCATCTAGATTATTTTTTTTTTTTTTACATCAATTTATTAATCATAAAAACTCAGTGCATGTTGTAAAATAGTAAGTCAAATGCCTCTTCTACAATGCCCTTTAAATAATGATTTCATTAGAACTATTTTTAACTTTAAAATTGTATGGACTAATTAAAAGCTTGAAAATCCATGGTTTAATTTTTACATGTATAATGAATGCATGAGCATAATTATGAATAGAAAAATAAAATAAAACAAAAAATATTACAATATTACACAGACAATAATAAAACCATGAATTTGTACATCAATGTAAATATATATATTACATAAGGGTTATTTATATGGAAATACATATATAACAAAGAATTACATACATATAAAATGTTGACAGTTATGGATTATTCATACGTGTAAACTTCATTTTGCTGAACAAAGAAAATCTTTTGTCTGTCCAGTGTTTTAATTTGCCAGAGACTACTTGCCTTGATGCTTTCGTCCCCACAAAGTCAAGTCTGCCACAATACAGATGTTGAAACCGTCGCTATGATTTAAAAACATAATACACCCCATAATAACCTGCTTACAGTTAATAATATATATAGAATGATGCTACAACATCTATAACATTAAATATTGGATAAAATATTACAGCTTTTTCATGGAGGTCATGACTGGTTAAAATATTTTCCATGTTCAAATAAATTTTATTACAAAGATATTCTAGTAAATGTCCAAAATGAACCTTCATAATATTGTGACCAAAGGTAACTGCATCAATGGCTCTGAGCTATGAAACATGTCTTTTGAAAAATTAAAAATGACAAAATGCATTCTAATAATTTTAAATATTTTCAAAGCTACTTTCAAAAAAAAAAAAGATAAAATCCATTATTGCAATTGCCTTTGATTTTGATAAATGAAAAATACAGTGAACATCCTCAACAACGGAAGAGTGAACAAAGGAAAAACAGAAAACTTCTCATGCATTGCCTAATAATGATGTAAATAAATTATGGAGTAAATATCAGAAATCCCCTACAATGGAAGGATTTGTGACTGAAAATTGGGTTCCCTTGTTGAGGAGATTCACCAGTTAAAATTGTATTTCTCGCAAACCGCATTCTTCTCCATAACATAAACCTTTTTTTTTTCAGAATAAAAATTTACATCACTGCAATACTGTACATATCAACATTAACAATATTTTCTAAAAATACCCCGTGATAAAAAGATTTTTTTTATTATTATAGTCAGACGAGTCTTGGTAGAGTTTGTACTGAATATGACCCCATAAATCCAAGATGAATTGAAGAACACAATGATTAAAGTGTATAAAACTGGATACATGTGTCTAAAATTCTTACAATATAACCCATATGGTGTGGTTTGGTTATCAGTCACATTATAGTGAGTTCTGATAACTTTGATATTATGACAATATCATTCTATATCATTAGAATCCTTTCAACTTAGACAGCACCAGTTAGACTGTACAATTGTGAATTGTAAAACTGCAGAACCTTTATAATAAAACCATTTCTAGCAGCTTCTTCGTAAAATAATAACCTATCGATGGCGAACACAAGGTCTTAACAAAATTATTTATTTTTACTCTACTTACAGTCTCATCATACCATGTTACAAAATAATTAAATTGTAATATAATTAAAAGTTTTCTTTGATTGTTCATCTAAACATACAGTATTTGTCATATATTTTTAATTAACATTCTATAATGAAGTTGATTTTGAGTAAAAGTACATATCAATATCCACAGTATTTAGCAAAATCTTAACTACATGTACTAACTATAAAGCATCAGTTACTATGTCAGTAATTCAAATTAGAGAGATGGATAGCAAAAAGCTTTAATATAACAAAAGTTACCAAAATCCTGAAATTTGTAATGTCATGCCATCATATGTTTCAGTTCATCGTTCTTGCGCCAATTTAGTGTTGACTTCTATACAAAACTATTCAGCATTACTTCACAAAGATATAATATGATAGAAACTGAAACTGATACTGGCACAGCATGTCCTATTCAAAATCTACCCAAAACTTCAACTTCCACAATTGAAGTGAACAATACACATATGCACTTTTGAAGTGTTAGGATGTTATGATGTTTTCTAAGGAGGCTCCGAGAGCTTCACAGGGGGAGATCATTTTATGACGACATCGCAAGGCTAGGATGACTCTTAATTAACTTGACTGATCTTTTTAGGAAAACTTTCTTCCACAATGTTTAACTGATTTCTCTTTTCTCTCCTGAGCACATTTAGAATGTGACTCAATTAGCTGTTAAGATTTTTTTCACAGAGTTCAGAATCTTTTATTGTTTATTTGTGAAGATTTTACAATTTCAATGTGAAACTTCATCTTAATTCCTCACCCAGTTCTTTTTAAAAGCTGTCTAGCAATATAAAAGATTTCATCTAAAAAAATAATTTGACAATAGCAGAAGAGTTCATCCTATGCCGCGAGCTGTGTTCCCCCGTGATAACTGCACTCCCTCCTAAGAAAACATGGTCTCTTCCTTTGGCTTCTCCACCCACTGGCTGAAACCAGATTTCCGGAACTTTTTGAACAACAGACGCTTTGCAGTCTACAAAATGCAATAATGGAAGCATAAATGTATCAAATATTGAAAAGAATAATACAACGTTCTGGCATACAATGACATTTTTGGCATATCATTTATACATTGATGCACATTAACAACAAAGTCGAGAGATACATGAGCTCATTGGCAAGTTTCACATGTGTTCAATATCAAATGAATATGTGCAATCTAATTATACATACAGATTACACACCTGTTGACACAGACCTATTTACCATGAATTTTAGTGCCAGAAATTTGAATAATAAACAGAAAAAAGTTATCTATATAAAACCACCATAACGCTAAAGACCAAATCAAGGGGTTGTATATTTATATGAAAGTTTTTTCATGTACAAATCACAACTGTAAATATGGATACTTCTGTATGGTATTGTGCTTATCAAATCTACTCAAGCATGGACAAAGAAATGTACCTATTGGCAGAAAATTCCAAAAATACTATTTTCTGCAATTATCCATTTGACTATCTCTCTTCTATGGCAAGCAAACTCCTACCCACTATATTGACATAGCTTGAAGACACATCTTCTATTTGACTATATCTAGTGGCCCAGACGGGACTCGAACTCACGACCCCAAAGTTGTGAGACCAGAATGATACCATCATACCAAGCAGCGGGCAGCCTGCCAAATGGAAGATGTGTCTTCAAGCTATGTCAATATAATGGGTAGGAGCTTGCTTGCCATAGAAGAATGAGAGAAGAATATAATTGTATCCACAAGCAAACTTGGGAAAAACTCATTAGAAAACTATTTTCTGCATTTTTATTTTTGTATTTTCTGCAAAGTCAGTACTATAATTGCAATATTCAATACAAAATCGTTTACATTTTCATGATGTACTGATATTAAGATGATAACCACCAAGATGGCGATCGTCATGGGTGTCTCACCTGAAAGTGTTGGGCCATGTTTTTGGCATCCGCATACGTTTCGGCAGCGAGCAGGTCGCTACGACTGTACTTCTCACAAACAGCACGGAACGACCGGTACAGCTCCGCCTTTGCCACACGGGACGTGGAATACGGGAACGACCTGAGGTGCCATGGACAAAATCGATGTTATTTTTCTGGGTTTTTTTCGAAGAGCAAAGTTCTATCATGGCAAGTGCTACTAGAGCTCTTCCACTTGGGAGAACTATAATTGCTAATTTAGTTTGTAAAGAATATAAAACTCCTATAAGGGCCGAGTCATTATTTAAGATGTGGGGGTTCGGAAGTTTTTTTAGACATCAGTGTTTCTAACTTCTGACCCCGCGATGGGTTTGCAAATCAAACATATGACCCCGCCACGGGTTTGCAAATCAAACATATGACCCCCCCCACGCCGAAATATATGCCTGAAATATGAACTTCCCGACCCCCCCACTTTAGTATATATTACCTAACCTAGCATATGACACCCCCATTTCCACATGCCCTGTGTATGCATTAGTATAGCATTGTACTGTCATATCTACTGTACAAATTTGCAAAAAATATTTAGCTACCGGTATATGAATGAAACTATGAATGAATGAAACTAGTTTTCCCCGGTTTGTTAAATGCAATACTAGTAAACAAAATGCAATACAAACTGTATACATTAACTTGTCATGATATGAAAGGACTTTTGCTATTTAATTGAATTTAGAGAAAGCAATTTAATCTTTAATCTGTTATTTTGAATAAAAAAGTAAAAGAATTTATATTGTATTTTCCGAAAATAAAAGTTAGTGGTATTGAAAGACAATAAACATAACATAATTCAATCTTGATAAAGGGTTTCATATTCCATTTCATAAGTTGCTTGCAGTGGCTCAGACAATTGCTCTAATATAATTAATAGCACCAGTCCTTTGATATATTTTTAAACAGTACAAATTCTTGGGGAAGACACTTGTTACTTCAAGAAAAACTTTCCATCCAATCACTAAAATCCTCTGTCAAAAGCATTTTGGCAAATATTATCAATTCAATCACATGTGTTGAGTGTTGACATATGAAACTAGGTACAAAATTACAAGATATTTTATACAACCAAATGATTGATCACATACCAAAAAAAAATAGATCAGGACATTCTACCAACATTTATTAAGAAATATAAACGCTTGCCACGGCCCTTTTCGCTAAATTTACAAAATTTGAACATTTGACCCCCAGTGAAATGTCAAGAATCAGAATATTTGACCCCCCATATTCTTCCATTTTAAACTTTTGACCCCCCCCCACAACTTCCATTTTGAAACATCTGACCCCCCCCCAACATTCAAATTCAAACTTCTGACCCCCCCACAACATTCAAATTCAAACATCTGACCCTCCACCAGTTTTTTCCGACCCCCCCACGGCTTAAATAATGACTCAGCCCTAAACATGAAAAAATGTACACAGTACAATGTAGTAAAATAGTCAATTTCTAGCTAATTTATTTAATACATCAAAAGCATGCCTATTAATTGTAATCATATTCTTACAATTTTTTTTTTTCTAGATGAATTTCAAATGCATATAATTTCCCACTATACATGTATAAAGAAAACACAAACAAAAAAGTGAATGAAGGATTTTCATAATGGAACCACTGTTTTTTCGAAAGTTAAGAAGCACCATTGTCTCACCTGTTATCGATTACCAGACCTTTGGTGCCGTCCGTCATCTCAGCCCGTTCATCTCCCAGGCTCCAGTTGATGCTATGCTCTTTTGTCTTCTGAGTCTCGCGCGGAGGCTCGTACACCTAGCATCATAACAAACCCATCAGGGCATAACATACGTATGGCATAATAAAGTAAATATTTGGACACGTGGGTATATGAAGTACACATGATGTAAATGTAACAAACACATGGTGCTGCAGGGAGACTGCAGATACAATGGCACATTTATTGGGCAACAGAATAAATCATAAAAACTGTGATTAAAATGTTTGATGTTTAGCATCCAGTAAAAGCTTTGTACGTGGCATTTCTGTATGTAAATGTTTTTTTTAACGGATATATGACAATGTCAATGTGCAGAATTTACAAACAAAAGTAGTCATATTTTAGCAAAACAATGAGCAGTCTTTAGTAAAATGGTTTGTGTTTGTGTAACTGGATTCCCTTACGGTGACTCTTCCAAGGTGTGGATGGTTGATCCGATATGCTGGAGGCAACTCCTGTGAAATGTCCCAGTCTCCGTGGGAAAGTCGGCAGCAAACCGCACGGGACAGGTGGCCAGGATCGTACAACAGGCCTGAGAAGAGAGAGCGAGTAATTATAGCAGGTATTGGGGGATATATTTCTAACGGATGGCGTCGGAGGTTTACAGCAGTCTTGGGGAGGGGATGTATTATGTATATAATATATTTTTCACCCACACCATATTTGTATTTGAAAATACTATTGCCATGGCAATATCTAGTAAATAAACACTTGTTTAGTGAAAGCTAATTAATGTTTTTGATGGTGCCAATAGCTTAAGCACTTCCTCTTAGGCTGGGCATTGTTTCTCCCAATTGCGTACCAAAACATCTATGAAATAAAGAAAAAAAAAACATGTACCAAGCATATGCAAGTTGATATTAGGACACGTTTCATCAAAAACACAAATAAAATAGAGCCTCTCTATTGAGACCACCTCTGTAATAAGACTGCTTTTCATAGTCCCAACCCTTCATAAAGCTACCAAAGTAAACCTCTGTATAGAGACCACCCCTCTATTGAGACCAGTGATCCCAAAGGTGGTCCTAATGGAGAGGTTCTACTGTACAACAAAACCATGTACCGAGCGTGAGTGACGTGAGATAGACGGGCTCCACAAACTGAGACAGCAACGCCCCCTGCAGCCCCAGCAGGTTCCAGCGGCAGATCTTGTCGGAGCACGACATTGTGCGCAGGCGCTCGCCACGCATGATGCCATCGAACGTCTGTCCTGTGAAGTCTGGCTCGATTGGGATCGTGCCCTCACCTACAGGACGCATCGTCGTAGATTGTTTTATATAATTCACAGGTTATATATCTTAACAGCCACGCATGATGCCATCGAACGTCTGTCCTGTGAAGTCGGGCTCAATTGGGATCATGCCCTCACCTATGGGACGCATCGTAGATTGTTTTATGTAGTTAACAGGTTATATATTTTTGAAGATGTCTACGGCCATCATGATGATTAGTGGGTCAGGTGCTGTGAGAACGTATTTACCAAGAGCTATTCTAATTAGTATGGCAAGGAGAGATGATCTAAACTTGCTCTCCAAATGAAAAGTGCGCTAAATCAGGCCAGAGAAAGTCATGTCATCGATATCAGAGTTGTTAACGCTATCTACTTGTCCATGGGGTAACAAACGAAATTTGACACTTGCCCTTAAGCCATTTCTACTAGTCTATCTTCTTGTCCGTGGGGCAGCAAACGAAATTTGACACTTGCCCTTAAGCCATTTCTACTTGTCTCTTACAGTGATCCATGCCTAATTTCAAGCTCTGAATATTTAAACCGTTTCTGACCACTAATGGAAGAACATAGGCGCCTGAATATCGTTTTAAAATTTGCATATTGTTGAATTCAAGATGTGCTTATGTGTTTGTGTGCACATGCGTATGTTTTACCTCCCTCCATCTTGGTCCTGAGGAGGCCTTGCACCTTTGTAGAGAAGGTGGGTGTGTGGGAGTCTGACTCCCCTGTCATATCGGATGGCTGCACGCTCGCACCATCAACTGCAATGAACCCTGCATGACATGAAACCCTTTTTACCAAACAGCTGTACATTTCACAGAACAATCAGAATAGAAATGTGTAGGTGCCTTTTGAATTAGTGTACTCATGAATGTGTAATCAGGATTCTAAGATTATCATAATATTGAAAGCATTTTTGAAATTTTGATGAAATTTAAAAAAATCTTATGGACTACATGTGTGAAATTTGCATAAAGTTTTGAAACATATTCACAACTAAATATGTTGACTTTAATACCTGCATTGCATATTGTTGGCAAGGCACAAGAACTAGTAGGATATTACCATACCCCAGGTCATTTTAATACATCAAAAATACTTTTCCCATATTTATGAATCTTTCACAGTTGTCACTGAAGGATTTGAATAGTATGCAATGTACTGATAAACCTTTATCAAAATACATAAAATGATTTGGAACATAATCACTGTATTTGGATAGCGACGCTCATATAAGCACACCAGTAACTGTCGCATATATATGAATTTTCACTGTTGATGTTGGAGGATAAACTGACATAATAGTGACATTTTATGATAATATACAATAGGAAGCATTTCCCTAAAACTCTGGTAACTCGAACAGTTCAAACCATTTACCAGCAATTTATGGACAATAATTCAAGCAAATAAGCATTTCCGGTCATATTACCTTACACCATAAATTAATCATTCTGATATTTGGAAAATTCGGATTAACTCAAAATTTGTATTCACTCCTTTCAAATTTCGAGTCCAACTGTTAACACAACCTTTTGAAATATATGTATTTTCCAAATTTAGATTATGACCTACCGTGGTGAGAACAGTGCGCCGTCCCCACATGGGGCCGTCGAGATGTAAAGGTGAAAGGTCACGCCATCCTTGAGTTTCCAGCGTGTGCTGGATGATGACGCTGTGAACAGAGACTCGGAGGACCCAGGCTGGTGCTCCAGTAGGTCACGGTACATCAGTCTGAAAGGCACGAAATGTTAGAATCAATAGCGATGATAAAAATAGACTAGTAAGCTTTATCATCTATCTGGGGCGCTGTTTTTATCAATACTCAAACATCATTGGGATGACAAATATCAAATGTAGCAGAACTGATACTAATAGGTTTTGATACCATGACCATGATTTACATCCAGGGATTTGAAATCTTTGGAGTACACAAGAGAGGATAGAAATGTCGTAACCTTATCCATGCAATCTACATATTCCATCTTAAACCTGATATGACTGAATTATGATTTTTATATCATCATTATTGTAGGGGACTCATGAGGCATTTTAGAAATGTTTTTGAGGCTGAGTCAGTGGAACTCAAATGAGCCGTCCTGGCATGTGTTTACTCACCTGAGCAGTCCTCGACGCGTGATGATCTCAGCATGGGAGTCGTTGACAGTGCTGCCCTCTAGGCTCATAAACTCGCCCGTGATGCAGCGATTACCTACACCATGTCAAAGCAGGGATCAGAGATGGTGCCAAAAAGTATATATCCGTAGTACATTTATATACATTTTAATCAAAATATTCTACTTTTAGGTGAACATGACCAGTACTTATTATTGATTTAAAAACACAAGTCTTTTCCTACAAAGAAGAAATTTTATGGTTTGCAATGATTGAAATTAGATTTTGAGCCATATGAAAAAGAAGAGCACTTTGATTATGCAATGAACACTTCTATACAACACTTGGTTAATATCAATTAGTAATATAGTTTTTGAAAAACAAATGTTTGCAAAAGTTTGGTTGCAAGAAAAAACTTGTAAAAAAATAAAAAATAAAAATAAAATTTGGTACAAATAAAATCAGATCTTCAATCAAAAGAGTCATAAATATAATACTCTCCAGCAAATATCATAATAATGATATACATTAATATGTATATTGAACTTTTTGGAATTTTTTATTAATACATACATGTACTGCCTAATTGCATACATTGGCATGTTAAAACTTGAGGGTCTACTCCATTTTGAATATGATATCACTAACAGGTGCAGACACTGGCCTAATCATCTCATTCAACATATCAGTATAAGGAATTTCATTTAATAATGGTGTTTCTTACAGACAGACACAAATCTGCCCGTGTGGGATCATTATGGGGGAAACATGAAAAACTAGAATGCAACTGACCAGTGCCAACACTGACCACCTGACCCGGGTCGTCATCATTGCGTCTCATCACCATGGCAGCCAACACCTTGCGGCCGGCCATTGAGTCACTCACGGTACTCAGCAGCTTGTTGAACATTTGGTGTGAGAGAGCGGCGATGCGATCGTGGTAGGTCGGTTCATACCCTGGGGGTAGTGACGATAGCTGGAACAGCCACAGCGGAGTAAGCCACAAAGTATAAGAAGAGTACATACTAGTATGTGAGTGCTGACAAATTAAATAAAAAGTTAAATGCATTCGATATTTTTGGAAAAAATCCTCAAATTTGTACAACAACTATATCATGAATTATTAAATCCCCTCACCGGACTGACGGTTGATGCCGTCTGTATCTGGTATTTGCCCTCCGATATTAGTGTTTTTAGCGCCACTTCTGCAGCCTCCTTCCGACCGTCCTTCTTGTTTGTTACCACCACCGCCGGGAACCGCCGCCCACCGATAGTCACTATCATTTGGAATCTAGAAATGGAGGCCTAGAGCTGCAAGACATATTGATCTTGGTGATTTGTATCTAAAATGTTTGTTTTTTGTTCACAATCACATGTTTATTACAAAATGTCTCATTAAAATATTTTTTAAGAAAAACATTTCAAACAGAAGAACATAAGTTAAACTTTATTTATAATTACAGTAGAGCCTTGCAATCTCGATATTGATCATCTCAAATTTTCCGTTATACCAAGGATAGTTTCAATTCGTTTCAACTGCATTATCAACTTATATTATTCATTTTGAATATTAGTCTCAAGAATTTCACTGCTATCCCTACAGAATCGTGCATAAAAAACAGCGTTACTTGGGCCTGTGGTCGGGGCCAGTGCGTCCCGTCACCTCGATGTTGGCAGACATCTTGCGCGTCTGTGCCCACTCCATGAGCGCAGAGATCGGGTTCTTGTTGAGCGCTGCAAACGCCTCAGAGTTCAGTGCCTCCATGCTAGTGTGGCTGTCAGGCTGGCTGAGAGGTTGACTGAGAGGTTGGCTGGAAAGCTAGCAACACACAAAAGAGAAACATATACACAAATTCATTTACACGGTTGGTACATGATTGAGTTGAGAAAATATAATTGCTTGACTTTTTCTTCACACATTTGTTGAACATTCCACTTGTATATCTACAGTTGCCACATGGGTGTGTGGTCCATTCCCCCATAAGATTGATGTACCAAAGTAAGATACAGCAAAACATGCATGTTGTTGGATCATGTACAGTTGTATGTTAATTGTGCAACGCATTAGCAGTAATGTGTGTAAAAATTTAAGACTTACATAATTGAATGGTCTCTGTACATCTTTCTTAGTGCGTATCTTGTGTTATGAAATAATGATATGGATCGGGAGAAACAAAAAGCATTAACATTATGAAACAAATGTTCATAAACACATGTTCTACTGTGTATGAAAACCCCCATTCATAGTTACATACCCCTGCTGCACCCCCAGTGGCTCCACCCCGAATCATTCCCTCTGATGCTCTTAGTCCATCCATGGTCCGTCCCTCGGATGTCCCGGCCAGGTTCAGTCCATTGACTGCTCCACCCCGGATCAGTCCCTCGGATGCCATGGTCTTCAGTGCAGCCGTCGCCGCCTCACGTTTACCCTCCTTCTTGTTGCCCACAAAAACTGGTGGAAAACGACGCTCACCCAACGTCACCACCATCTTGAACCTGTGGGTAGACTTGAAAGTTGTTATCCATCATCCAGTACAAAGCGAAATTGGCCAGTTTCACACAAAACTTGTGTGATCAAATATCAATAATTATTGTATATTATAGACCATCATAATATATTTCATTAGACACTCACTGTGGGCAGTGGGGAGGTCCAGTCTGGTCCACACAGTCAATGCTCACTGATGTCTGCCGCGCTTGCGCCCACTCCATCAACACAGACACAGGGCTCTTAGTGACCACTGGCTGAGCACTACCAGTCGCTGACTGAGCACCTTCTAGGGATGACCACTCTGACTTGTTATCAGCATTGCTATCACCTCTCTGTGCTCTATACACATACTCCCAACTACTGTTTCTGGGTAAAGCAGAGTCCTGCATGTTAGCATCCAATGGAGAGGCTTCGCACATGCTGGGCATACTCTCTGGTCTAGGAAATGAGGATCCTTGAGAAAGAGAAGGACTGAATGCGAGACTATTAGATTCATGAACATCTTGTCTTGGGGAGACTTTTATCACAGGATGGATTTCATTGGACGGTTGGTTCACTTCTGCTGTTTTATACATTGCTCCAAACAGTGACGACTGTAACTCATTGGCTGGTTCCTTCTGATCTTCTGTTCTACTCGGGCCATTTTCCTACAATGAAGTGATGGTGACTGTCAATATACACGTATGTAGCCGAAAGTAACGTTGAAGGGAGTGAACACATATAAAGTATACAATGTGAGTGCAAATTTGTGGCATTCTTCTGTGGCAAATGAATAATTATTTGATACATTGCAAAAAGTGCAATTGCTCATCTAATACGACAGCCACAAGTCCAAACACTACTTAATAGGATTGCAATATGGATTAACTGAGGTTAATGTACTACAATATTACTACATTAATTAAATGAGTCTTTCACCTGTGATTCAGCCAGGAGTTTTGTTGGCAGGTGGGTGTAGAGAGGGTTGTCTGCCGTGTCAGACTGGATCATACCATCCAAGTCTGCCGCTTCACCAGGATGCGAGGGCTCCTCCCTGTCTGCCTCAGTTGATGTCGGTACCAGACCAGCCTGACCTGCATCATCCTGAGGCCACGGCTCGCCTCTATCTTCAGCATCCTTTGGGGGCCATGGCTCCTCTCTGCCTGCGATGCCTCTCAGGTGCTGCCATTCTCTGGATTGCTGGACCAAGTCAGCTGGTGTTGGTGGAGGCTTGAAACCACCTTCGAAAGGGGACATTCCTGTTGTTTTGAAGGGCAGATCCATTGTTTTAGCACAAAGTTTAAGTAGGATACCGATAGCGAAAATGTAACAGTTTGGTTCACTGTTGTTGCAAAATTAAATGTTTATCTCAAGCAACCCACAATCCCATAGTGTCTTCATGAACCAAGTAAGCATATATGGAGTTAATCCTTAGGTTGAGGGTAGGAGTTACCAAATGAACCTTCGAACCTCAAAGGTTTTGCCCATTACTAGTTATAAAAATTATGGCAGCTTGAATTATGCTTAATAAGGTTATGATACTATGTATGTGGTCTTTACATAGTGATGGCTACGATTGGTAAAATGAGGGCTTCTTTTTAATCTGTTTTGGCTAGAATCCAATCGCTTTTGGCGTTGCCTAACTGGCCTCCTCATTCTAAAGATTTTGCCTTGTCGATTTAAAGAAAAATAGCTTTTGTAGTTTTTTGATAATCTTACTCAGATATCACTATTTCTAGTTTAAAATCAAACAATTGTTATTGCATCATCCATACATCTAATTAGTGATCTTGCAATACTGATTCGTCACATCATATCAGCTAATGATTACTAATGAGTTCAAACATGATGCACCCTCATCACTGCAAATGGAACAATACGCTTCGTGTAGACATTATGCTTTATTTCTAAGTTTTCAAATTCCCATATATCCTTCAAGTGTATTTCTTAATCGGCATAGCTTTAAATCCAATATTTGTGAGAATGATTAGATGCATTGTCTGACATATCTCATAGCTATATATACATGTTGATATGAAAATGGACTTTTGAAGGCAGTGTGAGCGATCAAGCCATGAAAACCGACGATGGATTAGACAAACCGACAGGTCACAAAACTACGTTAGGTGTTGGTTTGAAAACATGTGTCAGTTTGCAGGGACATGCATGTAAGCAACTAAGGGCTGGTCACACAGGTTTGAAATCACGTAAACACATGAATGACGCATTAAATTAAAGTCACATGATGCATCAATGGACCATCAGTGGTCTTCACACTTTGTTGGTTTTTCTCAGGTGAAGACTGTGTTTGGATGTGCGCCGGAGCGTTGCTGTGCATGTTGCCAAGTTTTGAACTGTGCAAAATTTAATCCATGCACAACGGCTTAAGAGATTGCGTATTACATGTGTGGGTGAATGTAATTCATGAGTACTTAACATGATACTTCAGCAGAATGTGTGTAGAATGTACGTGAACTGTTAGTCATCGTTTATGGGATCTATTTTACATTTTGATCAATACCAGCCTACAAAAATGAGTCAGATTCTGATGTGCCAAGTTTGTTAATAGATTGTTATTTTTTGTGAGCAATTTTCTGTAGTTCTTATATAGTTCATCAGTAAATGTTCAACATGTAAAAGAAAAATTCTCAAGTATCAGCACCCACACCACGATTTTATGCGTGATTCATGCATTTATGTGATTTAAAACCAGTGTGACCAGCCCTTATGTAATTCAACAAAATGCTTAGTCCTTAAAATCATGTTTAAAAAATGAAAGCAAACTTTTTATTTGCTAAAGAAAAACTATTTAAAACGGCTGTAATAGATAATCCCTGTGCAATCTAATATTGAAAGAAGATCTGGTGAAGATTGTGTAAACGATGACACAAAGACCCATTGAGCAATAAATATTTGCATTGTGTGCAGACAGAAAATCCGTCAAGAGTCCAAAGCTTTATGCAATGACTCTTCTTCACTTATTTTTCATTGCAAATAGACAAAAAATATAAAATCACACTCTGTATGTAAAGCAAAGATAAATATCATTGGAGTCATAGTAATCTATGACTAGCCCACCTGTGGCTCGTATTGCTGCTGTGACGTGTTGTCCTGCATATGGTGAGGGGGAGGGACTCCACCCAGACCCACCTAGAATCAAACACAGTTCAAAGTTGGAGCATCATTTTCTTACTCTTGCTATACATGTTTATAATATATACATATATACATGTAGCATACATGTATAGTGAACATATAGTGGGGAATAATTGTCCATGTATAGGTAAGCCTAACCAGACTAAAAGTTTATGATTTTATTTCTTAAAACATTAAAAACCCAAATCCCAAATGCAAAGTACCTGTAATACATTATACGACCATCCAAGTGCTCACCCTTGTGTAACAGCCCTCCCCCATCTTTATTAAATGTTCTTAAGAATTATTCAGTAATTGCACACTTGTGTAACAGCCCACCCCCCAATTTGAGAAATTTCAATTTAACGGCTTTGGGCGTTTGGAATGTCATATATGGTAATTTATTTTATATGGTTCACAAAAAAAACTATCAATTTGGTCACAATATGATAAAAAACTAGACGGAAAAAAAAATCTCCATACAGTTTCAAGTTCATCATTTGAACACCCCAATAATTTTATATGGTTATGTTTTGCATAACTTCAAAGGAATCCTTTTGTACCTTCTAGTGCCTTTCCTGACAACATGCTATTACGCGAGTTGTTTTGTTTTGCAGGAAAAGTGTTTATTGAAGCAGCTGAAAGAAAGTGACAAATGCAACTAATAGCAATATTTTCACGTATAAAGATTTAATGATTATATAAGAAAATCAAGACAGGAATTTTACAAGTGATGTCTGATTAGCAGACAGCAGTTGTGGGACTTTACATGAGCATTAACTGTCATAATTATCATCGTTTAGGAAGGTTACTTTTCTGACTGGACACACACATGGGTGATATCTTTTGAAAGACAAATAATTTAGGTCTGTACAGTATACATGTACACGTATAGTGTATACTAGTAAACAGTATAGATCTATCAGATCCAGTGGAACCTGTGGACTATATGTGGAGTCCTACAGAAGTGAAAATTATCCACATAATGCAGATGTCCAATAACTAAACACACTTCTGACGTGTTATACAGAATGGAAGAAATGAAAAATATCGACATGAAACACTGTTAGCCGTAGACACTGTGACAGACCTTTTTGCGCAGCCAGAAAACTCTGGGCCTGCTCACTAAGGATTCCACGCCCACGTCCTCTACTATAGGCTGGTACTGACTGAGTCCAGAAGTCGTTCATCCTGTGGGCCGCCGGGCCGGACTGATGGCTGCCACGACCACGGCCACGGCCAACACCACTGCCACCTTGGGCAGAGGCACCCCCTCCCCCAAAAGATCTCCCAGCAGCGCCACCTGTTGCAATTAAAATATTTGTTGAGTATAATGTGAGGATTTACGCATGAAATTGTTGTGCATTGTTACATATATTGTACTGCATTGTGGGTTTACATGTACATGTATTGTGTTAAATAGTAAATAGGGTAAGACTAAGGATAAGTTGGGAAGAGCTAGCAATCAGTAGGAAGCGTAATCCTCGATTTACTATTTTCATGAAAAACACTCATCCTCCTCAAAAATTTATAAATTTCTATTGGCTAATAAGAGCAGATGAGTGTTGAATCCTGACCCTAGTATTAAAGCAAATAATATTGACATTAATTAAGTCATTGTTTGTTTGATTGAATACAGCAACGATGGAAGATATGTGTACATGTAATTATATCTATATATAATATGTAATGTAAATGTGAGTACTGCAAATCTCAATTCACAATTATAAACTGAATGCTCAGTTTATAAAAAATAAACGTAACACATATTTTCATCTGAATGCTCAGTTTGTTTTCATTGTAGCTGTCATTCGTTCACAAACCTCACTTCAAATTTATCAGAGCAGATATAATATAATGAAAAGGGTTTGTACCAGTCCCAGCTGCCTCGCCCTGTTCTGTGATTTGCCAAGTGGGTGGAATTTCCACCACCTTCTTCACAAGACCTTGCCTCTGGAGATTGTAGAGCACTGGGTTGATTTCCTTCTTGCTGCGGACACCAAGGCGCTGGGCGAGATCGCTGCTCCGGACACTGGTGCCAGCACCGCGCAAGCACTGCAGGATCCGACGCCCAGTGTCGTCTACATGCATGCCTATATCAAACAGGGTCTCAATCAAAAACTCATGAAAGAATTTCAAGGGTGTATATTTTCCTTTTATATATTTGATATAAATTAAGCAAATAACTTACCACCATGTTGAGCGTTAACATGGGCCATGGCTGGAGTCAAATTTTTCTACTTTGCGTTAGAGATCATAGTCTGTAAATAAATCATTTGAAAGCATGACTATAAGCAAAGAAGATATGTTAGTTATTACATCTTTTACTGTGGTTGGAGACTTAATTTGGAAATTTAAAATTGACTTTGAAGAATTATTTTATTTTATTTATTAAAAGATTCTTCCGTTTCCACACGTGAGAGTCCTCTTCAGGGAAATACAATATTTTTATAACAATCAAGAAATAGCCTAAAACCAATGACTAAACATTAGAAATACAATATTAAGAATAAAATGTACATTAATTGGTTCTAAGACATCTTAAAGTAGTGTAAGATAAAATTTAGTTTTATCTTTCTAATGATAAATATCTATACATTATATGTCTTTGAATAAAATTTAATTTATGATTTTACATGGTGATCATGATGACTAGATAAGATTACTGATATAACTAATGGGCCACAAAAAGGAATTCAGTGAGCATGAATGAGAAATTGGAAGTTTTGCGCAATTTCAGAATTACTAATAGGTGCTTCTATTATCGTTTGTAGCATAATCATAATGAACAAAATCAACCAAACCACTTTGAACGGATGTGGGTTGGTAAATGTGTGAAAGTTGGCATTTTCACGTGTCATATATTAACTATTTTCTCATTCATTATAAATAAATACATTTTAAACATGATGAAATATTTTCACTGTGTGGCGCAAGTCTAATTTATTGATCGGTTGTTATATCAGCAATGGCAGAGCACTCTGCAGCAACGGTGGGACTTCACAGTGCACTTAACCGCAGAAATATGGACCTTTTGCACCATGTTAAAGCAGCAAACCGTCATTATTTTCCCATACGAATCCATAAAGTCTGGTTTTGCGCAAAAACGGCATATTATCACCCAACTTCCTGATTTAACTTACTTGCCCAATAAGAATGGGTATTTACATATGCTTACATGAAGTTGGAACAGAGAACAGTTTGCTTACATAATGTTTAAGGCAGATATTATTTTATGGTATTAATATAGTCCTTTTGTGATGGCTACTCTAGCTACTAGTCCTTGATGGAATTTAGATTTACTGTTCATTCAGTATCCTTGGGTGATCTGTTTTTTTTGCGTACTCCTTCATCTATCTGTCTACTTAAGTTAAGGCGTTTGACGGTCTATGATAAAGTAAGAAACCTTGAAATAGAAGGAAAGGAAAGATGTGTCGAAATGCAGGCAACAGCTTCTACATTATATTACGCTTGAATAGTCTCAATGTTGGTTGTTATATCAGTAATACTTGTGTCAATCATTTGATGTATGCTGACGATAGTGTTCTCATTGCGCCATCCATTAGTATCTTACAACATATGATTTTAGAATGTCAAGAATATGCAGAGACCTGTGATATTGTTTTTAATGCAAAGAAAACTGTATACATGTGTGTTAAATCTCGTAATATATATATGCCTAAAGTGCCATCTCTGTTTCTTAATGACCAGCTATTTAGTAGATTCACATAAATACCTTGGTGTTACAATGACTAGTGATAGACAGGATCACATGGATATTTCTAGATCAATTGCACACATTATATTCGAGGTAACAGTCTGATTAGTAATTTTAAGCATTGCTCTGATGATGTTAAGGTACAGCTCTTTAAGAGTTACTGCACAAGTATATATTGTTGTCATTTATGGTCTAATTTTAGTCAAGATGTTTACAGAAGGATCAGATCTGCTTTTAATAGAATTTTTCGTTTATTGATGAATTTATATCATCGCATCAGTATATCTGCTACTTTCTTGCAATATGGTATTAATCATTTTGATATTTTAATTAGAAACAATGTAACTAGTTTTATTAAGAGATTGGAGGTCTCTGACAATACTATCTTACGGAATATTACTGCATCTACTTTTTATACCAATAGTGCTATTTACTGTCACTGGAAGAATGTTATATACCTGATTTAGCTGTACCATATGTTTACTCTAGTCAATTTTAGTTAGTTAGCTATTCCATGTATATAACTTGTATATTTTTACCTTCTTTACTATGATTATAGGTTACACTTTTGTGTACCGTTATTATCGAAATAAAATATTCTTATTCTTATTCTTATTAACACGTACTTGCATGTACAACTTGTACAACATGTACCCCCTTACAGATTTTAAGATTCTAACGTTCAAGTCATCAAATTATTGAGGAATTGGAGTCTTGTTACCCTGGTCGTATTATTTACAGCTTTGATCGATATTGTTGCTTCACTATCTTATATGAGATAGAGATAATTACAACTTCTGCCAGAAATACATTCACTGTAGTGGTATGTGGCTATTTTAACCCCATATTGTTATCCATGTAAGATCTACTTAGGCGGCATTTGACTGAATATTTTATTGCAGCTCAAGCCGAGCCGACTCAAGCCTGGGCTACCCCTATAAAATAGTTCTCATATTTTGGCTAATAAAAAAAGCCTAAAGCCTTTAGGCTAACCTGCGCCAGTAGTTTCACTTTATGGTGGGCGAAAATATAAGAATCGTCAGTAAGATATTAAGATTACTCCCCTATACTTTTATGAAAATGAATCAAATTACTACGGATTATAAATGACAAATGCGTTTTCTATATAAGAATAATCATAGGCTAAATCGATACCTATAAATCATAAAAATAATGCCTTGGTAATTTTAAAATAAGCGCTTCATTTTTTGGAATTCCCACTTTCTCTACCAAAGCGACACATGGATATACATGTTTTCTTTCGGAGAACCTAATATTTCATAATATGTCAATAATACTTGGAATTCGTACTCATAATAATATTATTAACCCTTGATAAATTTTATACCTTAATTCCTAATCTAAGTTTGTCCATTACATTGAACTAAAACACTGCACCTAAAAACATGACGATGGACACAATGACTCCATTTTTGTGACGGTAAGTCTGAAAAAGAATAGTAATATGACGAAATAGCACGGTTTGCACGTTGTTTCCTGTTCTTTGGCCCACTTACCATTTCACTGTCATTTCGTCAGCAAATACTGTCAAACAGTGCAATTTAATTAATAAAAGGAAGCCTATCCTACGATTTTCTTGTTAGCCAAACAACCATGGCTTCTATAACAGTTGCCAAAAATAATAAGCCTACTGCGGTCTTACTTACGGCAGAATATATAAAAGAAAAGTTCTCCGTGAATGTTGTTGAAGGGCCTTCAACATCTTTAGAAGTGTCACCTGGGTCTAATTTGACAACAGCCCCCTCGATTTGTCGTCTACTAGCTAGAGCAGCGCCCAATGTTGGACTATATGGATCAACTCTTCTAGAGAGGACTGAGGTAATATTTCTATTATCTAGACTGACGTTGGTCGGCCTGGCATGTAGGGTATTCTAAACTTTGAAACTGTCAATGCCGACTCTATTACCACTTTCAAGAGTCGGCTATCTGCCAACCCTTAGGCAGAACGTACCCTTATTCACGCGTTGCCCTTTATTAGGACCAGTCTCTTATCTGAGACTGGCTAATTTTGTGAATTATCTAATTAGCAAAATAGGATCTGACCCCTAGCAACGCCCTTTGTCCTTAACCCTAAAGGAACGAATATATACGTCCCGGAAGTACTATATAATATTCATATCGGTTACAAAGACTCTGACATTTCATACATAACGCCCCCCGGGCGTCCCTAAGTTACTTTATGATGATATCCATTGTGTTCTATGATATCCTGTGGAGCCTAGAAATTATACAATCATACGGCTACTCATTTCTGTGATATCCTGTGGAGCCTAGAAATTATACAGATTTAGATGTGGACGCCATCATATACCAACACGGGTTTTCAAACTCCTTTTGATAATGCCTGTCAAAATGACGTGATAGCATCTATATTGTATCTTTTATAATTCTCTCGTCAAATTTAGTGGATTGTCTCCATAAATAGGGCACCAGTTAAAAGTTCAGTCAGATGAGAATTGGTATTTCCGTGTTGGGTAGGACGGAATTCAATGGACATTGAATCAATGTTCTGACAGATGTACGTAACATTCTGTGCATCGTCATATCTAATGGCTATATACACAGTACATACTGTGATCCAAAGGTCCTTATATCCGTGGAAGTAGTTTTCAAAATCTAACCAATCAGAAGCCTCACTGCGGAAATGTTCAGCGGTATTAATACAATGTGATTTTGAATTTTTGGCACCTCTGCCAAGTTCCGCGGGATTAAGTAGCTCTAACCCACGGCTTATATTATGAACATGAACATGTAAAGACAGTGTGAATGATAAAGCCTTGAAACCGACGATGCATTCTGTTATGATCCAGAACATTAAGGAAGTGAATTAGTCAAGTAACTTTGACTATAAGATAAGGGGAAAAGTGCTGGAAGTCATGCACAAGATCCTGGAAAGTGTAAGATGGACATATAGAGCACTGCGTAATACCGTGTATATTTTAATAGACTTAGGGGTTCCACATTAATTTTGAGCGCTAGACCAGGCTCAATAATTCTTTTTTGCATTCTTATTCACAATGTGGTGCATGCTAAAATTATGATATCATGATTGATCATTTGCAGGTTGATCATTGGCTTGAATTCTCCACTGGTCGTCTCAGTTGTGCGTCTGAATTTCAAGCTGCTGTTGACTACCTGAACCAGGTCCTTGGGCCTGTCACATACCTGGTTGGTCACGATATCACCCTGGCAGATATATTTGTGTGGTCAACTTTGAGATCCAGCGCTGATTTTCAACGTCTTTCAAGTACCAAGCAAGCTCCCCAACATGTGGCAAGATACTATGCATACCTGGAAAGTCTTCCCAAATTCGCAGCAGTTGATAAAGCCATACCAAAAACAAACCTGCAACCCCAGCTGCCCAAAACACAGGTAACGGATATTTAATTATCGACCGAGTCAGTAGTTGATTTTGTTAAGTAAATGCTCAAGTCATTTAAAGCAGAACAGAAAGTAGCAATAGGAAAATTTATTCAACCAATTCCTATTGATAATTTTCATACAGATGAGAATCCTACCCATATTTGGGTCTTCTTATTTTGCCCTGAAATATACTGGTGTATTTTTGACAATAGTTACAGCTTCAATTCGTTTGTTCTGCAGGAGGTGAGAAGAAGATTTTGAAGGAAGAGGGCAAGTTTGTGGAGCTTCCTGGTGCAGAGATGGGCAAGGTGGTGGTTCGGTTCCCGCCTGAGGCCAGTGGATATCTGCATGTGGGTCATGCAAAGGTGAGGCTCTAATAGATAGGTCTCATGGGAACATGGATCAGTTTAGAATGTGGAAAGTGTGTGGGTGGTTATTGTTGCACCATTTTTCTTTTTCGTGAGAGGTCATGTTGCCTGATGTTTTCTCCAAAAATAACGGAGTACATATTTTTCATGTACTTCTGAATCCACAAATTTAATTAACTGACAGTGTTTGCATATTAAAATTCATGTTAAATATCATGTGTTTGTTTTCGTAAGTAAATGTAAAAGGCCTTGGTTTGGAATATACATGTACCCTGGCAAGGCATTGATTCATAGTCCATGTTTTTTTCCATTAAATTTCAAAAGTCATTGTATGATGTAGGCTGCGCTGCTCAACCAGTACTACCAGCAGACATTTAATGGGAAACTCATCATGAGGTTTGACGACACCAACCCAGCCAAGGAGGATGCTGAGTTCGAAAAGGTATGCACAACTTCTTATTTCCATATCTGAAAGTATGATAGTTTTTTTAGACTTGGATCTCAGGTCACATGTTCTACATGAAGATTGTTTTTTTCATTTTACTTTGTATTTCAAGTCCTAACTGCATTTGAGTTCAAAATTAACTAATTTGCAGGGTGCGGGGATAAACATGAGAATGTTTAAATTCCAATTTGGCCAAATGCTCTCAAGAAATCGCATGGTTTAAACGTTTTATGCACAGTCCTCCATCTTGTACAATTTGGTCAGCAAGGTGATCTCGTTACGTCATTGTGTATAAACAGGAACCAGCCTTGTTAAGGTCCCCAGCCGTTCGGGTATTTCCGTATCGACCGCAGGATAAATTTGAAAATGGCCGCTTATGAAACGTGTTCCAAAGTTTCTAAAATTTAAAAAAAAAAGGATATGGGTGGGCATTTTGAGTTCAAATCATCCAAAATAGGGGGAGTGTGGATAATGGAAGAGCACGTTTGATTTAATGTGGCATTGAAGTTTGACTGAACTCTCCGTGGAGCTATTACCCATTATTTTCTCCCCTGGTAGGTGATCCTCGAGGATGTGGCGATGTTGGGCATCAAACCTGACATTTTTACCCACACGTCAGACCTCTTCGACAAGATGCTTGTTTATGCAGAGGAGATGATCAAGTCTGGCAAAGCATACGTTGATGACACAGATGCCGAAACAATGAAGAAAGAGCGCGAGGAACGAGCAGAGTCAGTTAACAGGTAGGCAGCTAGATAACAGGATAAGTAAAATTTGCATGACGCCTCCCGAAAGGGCAGGTATATTTTTTTAAACATCAGTAGATAAAGATATGCATAAAAATTAGCATGGCATGTAAAACTTAAAGCCGGGCAGGTAAAATTTTTGTGTACTTGTAGGGCAAGTGAAATTCCTTGAATTTACTACCCCTGTCAATTATTTGCTGAACCAAGAGGGTTACAGCTAGTCATTTATGATTATTTTGCTTCAGGAGTAACTCTGTTGAGAAGAACCTTTCTATGTGGAGAGAGATGGTGAAGGGCAGTGAACGTGGTCAGAAGTGCTGTCTGCGGGCTAAGATGGATATGAAGTCTGACAATGGTTGTCTGCGCGATCCAACCATCTACAGGTAGTGCTTTAGTATGTCTGGAACGGTAAAAGCATATCTTGATATCTAGTTTTGGGGTAAATTAAAGCTATTGCCATTTACTATGAACTTATGAAGGGAAATAAAAGCTATCACCTCTCAATATGATTTGTCTGTCTGAAATGTGGCACCATCAATGTTTTCATAAAGAATGCATCTCAAATAAAGACGTTTTATTTTACTGATGATGTGTTTTTACCTTGTTGCTGTATGTTAGACTACTGTATGTTGCAGGTGTAAGTCGGAGCCCCATGTGCGGACTGGAGACAAGTACAAGGCTTATCCCACATACGACTTTGCATGTCCAATCGTAGACAGTCTAGAGGGAGTTACTCATGCACTGAGGACAACCGAGTACCATGACAGGTAGTGGTTGATCCTAGAGTCTTATTATTGATAGAAGAAATTGACCATTGAGTACCAGGGGCTGACCACAAACTACCATGACTGTTAAATGTTTCCATTCCCCAAAAATGAGGTCAAAGATGATGATTCTGAGAAAAATGTGATGAATTCAACAATATCAAAAGTGATTTGTGGCAATGTAGTTTAGTTTTAGCCATGTAGTTTATGTCAAAGTAATATTGTTTATTCTTTTTCCCATGTACTTGTAGAGACGACCAGTACTACTGGTTTTGCGATGCTATGGGCCTACGGAAGCCGTACATCTGGTCATACAGTCGTCTCAACCTGCAGAACACAGTGATGAGCAAACGCAAGTTGACGTGGTTCGTGGAGCAGGGCATCGTGGACGGTTGGGACGACCCACGCTTCCCCACTGTGAGTTTAAGTTATACATGTATATGGCCATGTGTGAATTTCATAATATGTCACATATCTGATATTGGGAGACTTCCACAAGATGCAAAAGAAGTCATCATCTGAATAATTTGCAAATCCATATATCTCATACCCATACGTTCTCAGATTGTGATACCTATGTAGTACTCAGGGCCACGGATAAGTACCGGAATGTCGTATTGTCCGAGACTGGTATCTATGTTGTCTGGACCGGTGAAAAGTTTGTTATTTGTCCTATGGACGGGTATTCTCAGTCACTTCAGGCATCAATTTCAATTGAATTTACATGGAATTTCTTGATTTGGACGTGTAAATCATAGTCAGGACGAGTGTATTTTTCAGGATACCAATCCTATGTACAAGTATGATTTTTCTCTTATTGAGTACTTAGAGTATCAGACCAACAATCAGGTTCAGTATATTGGAGGATACGAGCTTATCGAATAGGTACCCGAATAATTCCTCTTAACGACAATCCTGTTGGAAACATTGATTTTAAATGATCATTTGCTTAACATTTTATGACCTTGTATTGATTAAGACAGAACTGTAGTGTAATCACTGGGTACTTGACCGTGGGTCTGGTATAGATGTTGTTACAATCTAAAAATTTTTACTCGTGTGATCCAGAGAAGATATAGAAGATGTCATAAGCACTAGCAAAATACATGTACATGTCTATAGTGGATAATAGGACCACAACAAGCACAGCTGATTGATATATATATAGGTAGATTTCATTTACTTGTTCAGCACCCTCTGCATGTGTGTTTGTGTAAGCGCATTGCGTATTGTGTCACAGTATTGGGTGGTTCTTCCTTACAACAACATCACACTTGTATTTTCTTCTTCCTGTGCCTCTTCATCTGACAGACGCTATGTTATGTTGCAGGTTCGTGGGGTGCTGCGGCGTGGCATGACAGTCCAGGGCCTCAAGGAGTTTGTGATCGCGCAGGGCTCCTCCCGCTCAGTGAACATGATGGAGTGGGACAAGATCTGGGCTGTCAACAAGAAGGTCATTGACCCCCGTGTGCCACGCTACACTGCACTTGCTGCTGAGGGTGCAGTCAGAGTCAACGTCACGGTGAGTCGCGTTCAAGGTCATTGAATAAAGGGTCATGGTTGTAGTGAGGCCTTGGTCACGCATGATATTGCATTGTTCTTGAAAAATGATACAATTCAAAGATTTCTTTTATGTACATATATATGGTACTGTATATCACAATTATAAATGAATATTGGTATTGAACAGCCCACTCTACCCATAAACAGTCGAGTTTTCATCTGATTCAATGTAGCAAATGATTGGGGTGTGAATAAAGATCGATTATACAGCACATATGTACGTGTACATGCATATTTGTGTGTGTGAGTTGGCCAGTGTTGGTGTTTCAGGGTGTGTCTGAGGAGAGTCGTGAGGTAGCGGCTCACCCAAAGGACCCAGCAGTGGGCACCAAGACCGTGTGGTACAGTGGCAGCGTGCTCATAGACGCCGCAGATGCAGCTTGTCTCAGCGCAGGAGAAAAGGTGCGTAGCAATCTGCAAAGGACAAAAACGCAGGCACTACAGTCACCGGCATTTTTTCCTGTTATCAGCAAGTTTTATCATTTTTTTACCTTTCAAAATAATATCCTAGATTCCCTATATTTTTTTAATTCTTTTATTTTAAAAAGATTGTTTTGTTTAAATATACGCTAAGCATTTAGGGAAGGTTCTACACTCACATAGTGGTGCATCGTCAAAGAAATATATCAATGAAAATACCAGCACCCTAAATTGAACATTCAATAGATGAAAAACTGCATGGGATTTTACATGGATGTTTAGGCTATGTTGTCAACTTAACACTATTATAGTTGCCATTTCATCATTTTTATTTGAAATTTAGAGTAATTTTTTTTTTATTTTTTTTTTGTCAGATTCTGTATTTTTGTGGAGACTTATTTTGAATCACAGAAAAACGGAATTTTGAAATTTCACAATATTTTATTAAATAGTTCCTTATTAAATAGTTCCTACGTTTCAACACAATAGTGTCCTCTTCAGGGAAAATATAATATAATTCAAAATTAAAATTAGAAACCAAAAACAGGAAATAAACATTAATAAGCATATGTAAGGTAGTCTCAGTGATAATAGGTGTTATGATACGTTATTTAAATAGGTAAGTATCACAATTTTTTTATATTTCTAATAATAGTTAGTTATATGCATTAATTATATTAATTAAAATAAAACAACTTGCGTATAAAGTAATATTTTTATCTCTGCACACTGTATGTGGAAACTGAAATAATTGCAAGTTAGATTTACAAAAGTAGCCTTACAGATCGGAAAATGAAAAGATTCTAACTACAGCTAGACTTAACCCTTCTCGTAGTTGGTTTCGTCGAGTCAAGGTAAAACATGCTTTCTCTTTGTAACAAATAAATATACAATTCGATATCTTTGTTTAGAACTTTGCAATTTGTGCCTAGGTAACCTTTATCAACTGGGGAAACCTTGTGATCAAGACTATCAACAAGGATGCAGGAGGTAAAATCACATCGATTGATGCTCAGGCAAATCTGGAAGACAAAGACTACAAGAAGACACAGAAAATCACTTGGCTTGCAGAGACTGCCCAGCAGGTGAGAGTTTGGGCATCAGTAAAGTAAAAAAAAGTATTTACTGTAATATTCTCAAAGTATTGTCAGCATCATGGAAATACGATAGTTACATTTAGATACACAAGATATACAAGATAAAATTTTCTCTATTGTGGTAAAGAAATTGTGATCTTTAAAAATTGAGGAAATTTGATGTGATTTTCTAAGTCTAAGTCTTTTTTTCCCCATTAAAATGGGTAGAAATCATATGGTTTGAATAGATACAACTCTTTACATTGATCATTCCTTATCTGTTTTCAGGAACTGACTCCAGTTGTATGCGTTCACTATGACAACATCATTACGAAGGCAATTATTGGCAAGGAGGATGACTTCAAGGATTATGTGAGTATTAACTTTGGAAATCGATATTGAACAAAGTGTTGGGGATACTTGTACATTATAGTAGCTATACAGCAAGACTGTAGCATGCCTTGAAAAGTCATGGAATTTGCCTCTATGTCAGTAAAAATGTGTGGAAAGTTTGACTTCTATATGATGGTTTAAATTGCAGGTGAATAGAGACTCCAAGAAGGAGTTCCTGATGCTGGGAGACCATGACCTCACCAAGCTGAAGAAGGGAGACATTATACAGCTGCAGAGGAGGGGTGAGTGGGTTGTGGGCATACTGATACATGTGAACCACACCTGCACAAAACAGGGATTTTTAAAGATAATGTAATTTGCAATGTTTGTGTCTGTAGTTAAGCTTCATTATCAGCCTCTGCATTTGATCTGTTTCAGGTTATTCACTAATTTTATATGACATTTTTTTACAAAAGAGAATTTATTAGCTCATAAATGTTTAACAATGAAATGTTTAACATGTTATCAAAAATGGGAAGAAAAATAAAAATTTAACAGATAACAATCTAACATAATTATTACATGTTCCAGGCTTTTAACATTGAATTTGAATGACAGATTATAAATGAAACCAATACATAACAGGATCCCATTAATTACTAAATTGTAGGAGCCTCCTGTTTACCACTTTAATAGCAGGTACTACATTTGACACTTCACCACTTGGTTTGCTGCAGGTTACTACATCTGCGACTCAGCTTATGAGCCTCCTTCCATCTACACGAGCCGGGCAAGTCCTGTGGTCCTCTTCAACATCCCAGATGGGCACACCAAAGACATGCCAACCTCAGGCTCCAAGCACAAGGTTAGCCACATGCCTGCTGTTATTTGTGCGCGATAATTTTGCATTCCAAGACTTTGATATATGTATCCCAACTAAAGCACCATTTGTTTAAGGAGGTCTACAAGCGTACATGAACATTTAGTGCAATTTATACCTGTATAAATTGTATTGTATTGTGGAATTCATGTTCATGTGGGAGGGCCTGCTCCTGGTGCGTGCACTTTTGGCTTACATTTCTTCAATTTCCAATTGCGCAGGAAAAGTTGCGCACTTGTCTTTTTTTATTTGATTTTGAGACACAAAAGTCCATGGGTACTTCCGGTATATGTTATAAGCCCATTTAAAATCGCATTTATTAGTATATCATTCAAAATGTGTGCTCTAAATAGCATTGATGGTTGTTATGCTGATAGACGTTGGAAAATTAAGTAAATACATCTATTTGAGGCATGCATTCTTCAAAATAGTGAAGTTCTCAGCTTTGCTCCACGACTGTCTGCAAATTTGACCTAGTACCGGCTTTTGACCATAACTTCGTCAATTTTCACGTTAACTAAAATCCAATTACAGATTCATAATCCCCATTCAAAATTCTATCAGAACTGCTATTTGAGACGTGTATTCTTCATAATATTGTAGTTTGCAGGCAGTTTTTAGTCGCAGTCTACACAGGTCGTCTGTAAATACCGGTCTTTTGACCATATCTTCCTCAATTTCAATGCTAACTAAAATCCGATTACAGATTCATGATCCTCGCTCAAAATTCTATTAGGAAAATACTTTCCATGAATGACATAGGATAAGTGATACGTGAAAATTACCTTAGAATACTTAATTCGTGTCAGTCTACAATGACACCTGAAATAGTAATGAGAATATTGATATTGATTAATTCTACTGCGCAACACGTCCCACGCAACTGGGAATTGAAGAATAAGAGTAGGCTGTTGCAGGCTCTAAACTCAAGGGCCATGTACCTTGGATAGATGCTCAGTCAGTCACGCTAGTACCAGGGTGGTCTGATGACATTTTATAAATCATTGTGTGGTTTGAAAATGCATTGGCAATTGTGATATCCTCATTATACGTATGTGTTCTGATATTCATGTATAGCCCAAGGCTCTTTGGTGTAAACTACAGCTTGTTCCGAACAATCATCTCTTGTGCTTGGTATAGTGATTATATGTAATACCCATGCTATTTGAACTGCTTTTTATTGTAAGAGCCCATTCCATTCATTTTATTCATCCTATAATGTAAAAAAAAATCTGAATTGATATTGTAGATACAAAAGACATTAGATACACTTTTTCACGGATGTTCCATTATACCATTTATTCAGGACTCAGCCCCTGCTGCTAGTGCCAAGGAGGCTGCCCAGAGCAAGAAGGGTAAAGCCGCCGAGAAGTCACCCCAGACAGAGCAACCACCTGCTCCGGCCATGGCCTTGGATGCAGCCACCATCAACCAGCAGGTCATCGACCAGGGCAACCTCGTCAGGAAGCTAAAGGTGATGAAGGCTACTATGGTGTCCTCTTCATGGAACTTCATGCTGGTCTCTGTTATAGATACTCATCTGCTCAAGTTTTACATACTAATTCTTTTGATTTAAACCAACGTTTGAGCTATTTTTCAAAATTTGCTATATTCTACATTGGTAGGGCAACTTCTAGTGATTAACAGTAATACAACATTCTTCATATAGGTGAGCCTGTGAGGGTTAAGGTATTTGTCCCTCATATCCATGCGGGTCTTCTTATCAATTGTTATACTATAATCATAAGAGTTACAAAGCTCATGTAAATTTACTTCGGGTAGGCAGCTGAAATGTAACCAGCCTTGACAAATAGTAGCCAGTTCCAAATTCTGTTGATACATGTATGTCACCACTAACCAAGTAGCCTAGTAGCCTGCTCAACAGGCTAAGAAATTTCAAAAGCAGATAACCATGGTGAAAATCTGCTACTCCAGTGCAAGGGAAGATCTTTTTTGCATAATAATCATACGTTTGTTGGTGTTCCAGGGAGAGAAGGCTGACAAGGCGAGTGTGAAGGCTGCTGTGGACCGGCTCCTGGAGCTCAAGACGCAGTACAAGACAGTGGCCGGCGAGGAGTGGAAGCCGGGCTGTGTGCCCCCTGCTGCCTCGGCAGCCACCAGCAAACCAGCGGCAAGTGGTGAGTGAGAATTTGTGAAAAACATTTAAGTGCAATGTAATCATGAGTGAACACATGTACCATTTTGCTATCTTGCATTCTGAAGGCAACCTATAGAAGCCTATGTGGGCAAGTTGAAACAAATGGCTATAGGATAAGAGCTGGGTTGTTTGTGACTGGTTATGTACATGTAGAACAAAAGTGGATGCTAAATCTCAGGACTGGTTGAGAATTCTGTCAAGAGCAGTGTGGAAGCCACTGTGAGCCATCAATAGGCAACTCAGGCAGAAGGCTAACCCTCTAAGTGCTGTGGGTTCCTCGGTGATGTACTGAACCGGTTTCTTTTGTGACACTTGACTTGATAGAACAAATCCTAAATCCTAAATCTTCCATCATCTCCCATTGTGTTTGTTGTAGGTGGTGATGCCGTGTCTGTGAACGAGCGCATCGTGGCTCAGGGCGACCTAATCCGCAAGTTGAAGGCAGAGAAGGCGGCCAAGGACGTGGTGCAGGCAGAGGTGGCCACCCTGCTCGCTCTCAAGGCAGACTACAAGAAGTTCACCGGTCAGTGGGAGGGGTGTGGCTTTTGGTCCGTGTGTCTTTCTAATCTGAGTGTGTTGGTGTGTCTGTTGCCTGTTTCTGTCGGTCTGTCGCGGTCCGTACGTCCATTTTAATGTGTCTGTCAGCCTGTCTATTATTATACTCTTTATTTTGATATATTTTCGTGAAGTGTTATCAGCGATATGCAACCAATACTGCATAATTATCACGCAAGCAACTTGTTTTGACCATACTAAAATAATCAGTCTAATGAGTCAAAATAAAGGTAAGAACTAATTAATAATGGCACATGTTTATGCTGGAAAGTATTAAAAAATAGTTATTTTAAAAAAAAAATTATATATCATGAACTTGCACTTCGTATGTGTGTTATTCTTTTAAAAAATAATCATGAGTCTTGTACGGTTTACAACATAGCTTCTTGCATGAACAAAAAATTTAAATTCTCAATATTTGTCTTGAAATTATTTTTACATATACATATAATTTTTGAATTCAAATATGTATATATTGAATGTTCATGGTTTTTATAATTTTTAAATTCAAATATGTATATATGTTCATCTGCACAAGCCTGACATATCAATCATTAAAAGTTTCTTTTGAGCAACATATTTTGAAAGTACCTTGATATCTTTCAACTTCTCGCAAAGTTTTTTAAATTTCTGCCTAAATATTACTTGAAATGTAATTTTCATTTTTAAGTATTTTATTGTTTGAAAAAAATGTAATTAAATTGACATGGTTTTCATGTATATAATTTTAAACTTGCATAAATAACAGATGAATTAATATTTTATTGAATACTTTTTATTCATTACACGGAAAAAAACCCAGTAACTTTCATTCCTAATAACTAAATATGGTGAGGAACAACAGAAGCCAAACTTGCAACAATAAAAAAATTACACAATGGCCGGAAATAAAGAATGCATCATTCTTTAGCTATATTACATGAGGTAAATTTTACAGTCAGGTTTTCAAAACATAGTTCACAAAAATGAGAGACAACCATAGGTGACTTGTAAAACTACAACTATGGAATGAGTACTAATAAGGCACAAAATAGATCACACAAAAAAACAACGCACATTTCCGTCAGTCCGTCTTCTTGTTGAACTCCACGTAAACAGGTTCATGTCCAGTAAATTCCAAAAACTTGAGCAGACCGTCTGGAGAAATGGCCGTTGTGGCACAATTTGTCAGCGGATGAAAGTGCACCTTGGCCTCCTTGTCCGCCATCAATGCCTTGTCAAGAACAAACTTCACCTTCTTTTCCTTGTCATTGATGAGAGCGAACGCCGTCACACAACCTCCTTTCACACCCAGAACTTCGAGCAACACAGCCTCGTCAGCGAAGCGCAGACCGCCGGGAGCACCCACACTCTTGGCGAGGGAGGCAAGGTCAACATGCGCATCGTGGCTGGCAGACAGCAGCCACAATCGCTTCTTCTTGTCTTTCATGAACAGGTTCTTGGTGTGGTGGCGGCGATGGA
>CM032667.1:48309297-48325059 GCA_019095985.1 Streblospio benedicti
ATGCTTGATTTTCATGTCTGTTATTTATTTATAAATTGAGGTTATTTTTAGGTGAAGGTGGTCAAGTGCTGTTTTTTCAATCAGTGCGCCGGCTCATCTCAGATCGTACATGCCTTGGGGGCAGTCCCTTGCCTCTCTTTGATTTGTCACGTCCTGAGTCAAAGTTTAATGACTTCAGCCGGCTGTCTCTCTTCTAGCATCACGTTTCGGGTCTCAATTTCAGTGCCTGGGAATCTACTTTATGGTCTAGTCTGCAGTACTCAATTTACTAGCATCAGTCTCACTGAATACTCAGATGAAGCAACATGTTTTTGGATGTTGTTCCACAAAGAAGCTTTCATTTGGATTTTAATTTACAATTGTTTCTCTTGGATTTTATTTATAATATTCATGACAGGACAGTGAGACTAGAATTGAATTACATTTATAATATCTGCTATAGCTTGTCACCCTATGGTTTAGTTTACAGTTTTTCCAACAAAGTGGTTATACAGCACCATAGGGATATTCAGATTACTTGGATATAAACAATTTCACAGTGTGGTGTTATATCTACGGGTTGTTTCAATTTGTCATTCAAGAGCTTATTCCATTTGCATGGGAAAGATGAAAGATAGTATTTGAAGTATTGACAGTTCATCGTATCCGCAGGCCAACATGCTGCTTTTTAATGGTACTGTTTAATTTTGTGTGTAACAAAATCCATTCTGCATTACATAAAATGGATAACATACAGCAGATTCTTTTTTTTGGATAATTGTGGGAGCCCGGCATGGACGGGGAAAATGCTGGCATAACACCTGAACTTTAATCAGTCTGTTTGCATCTCTATGAGGACAGTTGAAGCTGAAATTAGAAGCAGTATAACTAGTAGATTGGTCAGATGGTGATATGAACCTTCTTTTCATCCAGATGGCATGGGCAATTAACCCATATTTCTAGCGGGCACTAAGCAGCAAGTCTAGTACTTGTTATCTACAGTTGACCTCAAAACAGATTATCTGTAGGCGTTATTCCTGGAGACCTTGAATTAACGGAGCAGTACAGTACAGTGCAACCCCATCCTCGTCATTAGGATTTAAATATAAGATGAGTAATTCTTTTGATTAGTTGTTACTTTTATAAGACGGAGAAAAAGTTCTAGTTCTAGTTCAAGACCGGCAGACAGCAAGTGCTCATTGCGCCATTGGGAGGCCACGTGGTGTTTGTACATGTACCTCTCCAGAGGCAGGCTAGGTAGCCAACTGAGCCTCAGGGGTGAGGGGATCGCACTAGCTATTAGTTCCGGGTTAAGTGTAGGTTTCCTGGCCTATATATAGTGATACATTAAATTATATTCAATTTTTGACATAGACCAGCAATGTGTAGATATTTATTATTAGAAATATAAAACAAAATTTAATCTTAACATTTTTATATTAATCTTAGAAGATGTGCACTATCTAGTGTATTTTTGCGTCGCTTCAGCTCAGCTGCTGAAGCAAGCATTGTGTTTGGTTCGTTTGTAACTATGTTTGTAACTATGTAACTATGTAACTATGTTTGTCTCTGGACAAGCTAGCGGGCGTACCGATGAACCGATTTCGTTCAAACTTTACACAACTATGAGGTTTGAGGTGACACCGAAGTGATTCGATTTTGGGCAATCTGCCAATTAAACTGTGGTTTCTAGAAGCCCATTCATGATATTCTTACTGATATTCAATGCAATTAAGGCACCAAGAAAAATCCATATTCCAACCCAAGCAGCAAATATTGATTATTGGGTTTGAAACTGATATTGATTAGTATCCCTTATTCAAACAGTACTATTGTATTGCAACCCAAATATCTTTTGCCTGGGTATATTGATTCTCATTCATTCTGATGTTTTCTCCTCAAATTATTCATTTCTTGATTGTAAAGTATACATCATTTCAGTATATATCTTAATTGCCCATAAGTCAACGTCGTTCTAGCGACGCAGTGTTCTTTGAACACTTTTGATCTAGTTAATGATTAGTCATTGTTTTTAGGCTATTTCATGATTATTATTATAAAAATATTGTATTTCCCTGAAGAGGAAGGACACTCACCGGTCGAAACATGGGAACGTATTTTGAAAAATCAAATGAAATTATTTTTTAACGAAACTAGTTCTCAGTAGGTCTCCAGTGCGCGAGGTTGCAGCAATCTCGCAGAGTGTAAAGTAGGTTCTATAAGTTGCACTGGACTAGGTATATTATCCCCTTTGTTACACACACCTTGTTGTTATTGCTTCTTAAGCCCACTGTAGGATTAGGGACTCAGTACACTACAGTACTGAGACTTGGCCATTAGGGCCTCAGTTTCCTTGTAGACGCTAGTCGGATAGCATGTAGGGCTGGTAACCTATTCCTTTGGGGATAGGCCTTCTTTACTTATCTGACGGGGCTAGCCGGTGGCGAACCCCCTCCTCCCGCGCCTGGGACCGCGTGGCTTCGTAAAGGGGACGCCCTGATCGTTGCGTGTCAGCACCGGTGCGAAGTCCTCCCCAGTAGGGGCCTGTCGTGAAACCCGGCTTGTTAGTCACCAGGCACTCGCCAGTACGCTGGACGGTGGCCTGTACGTGGGGTACCAGTTAACACAACGAGGAGTAGTAAGGGAACCAACATCGTCAAGGGATCAGTCGTCAGTCGCACGTCCTAGCCTTGAGCTAGTGGCGTCGCGAACAGCACACAGTCGCGCGCCCAGTGACCCTTCGCAGGTCGCACTGGTGCCGCGACCGATTCCACTTTGTTTACAGTTTGGTGCCGTGACCAGGATCTCACGACAGTACACGCTTTGGGCGCGGTACGAATGGAGATCTAGTCACCATGTCCGACCCACAACGTCAGAAAGGGTGGTTCGCGGGAATCGCGGACACCTGGTCCACCGCAAAGCTAGCCTGGAGTGGTCGCAGAGGCGACGGAGCTCACTCATCAGCGGAACAGCAAGAGGGAACAGGGTCGCGTAATGCGATGCCTGCAGCACCGGAAGGCGCTTCTCGGGGTCCTCGCCACCAGCGGGTGGAAGGGGAGCGAGAGGTCGCACTTCGACACGAAGAAGAGTCTTGAGACGCCACTATATGTCGGAAGGGGAGCGCGAGGTCGGGTACCACGCCGAGGAGCGGACAAAGCGACGGAAGGTCGCGAAGGAAGTTCGCCGACCATTGAGTGAGGCGCAATCCTCACCACCAGTGACACGCAGTCGCAATGCTCTGACCCTGAGATGGAGTGGTATGACGGGCGGGGTGCAGGCAGACCAACCGGTCCGTACTGCTTCCCAATCGCTGCTACTGCCGAGGGCCGGGCCATTGACATCAACGACTACAGAAGACCCCGTGCGGACACCGTCCGACGCGGGGAAGAAGTCTCTGCCAGGCGTGACCGTGGTACAACATGATCAGAACCCGCCGCCGCCTCCGCAAGGGGACGGCGACCGGGCGACTGAGAAAGGGGTGGGTGCGAATCCCCAGGAAGTAGAGGAGCCTGTTCACCAGACTAGCGAAGAGTCGGAGGATGGGGTGAGCGGAGAGGAGGCGTCAACGGGCGGCAGCCCGCGGCGTCCCGCAACCGGCTACCAACCGGGTCCCGACCTACGGGAGTCAGGGGCTACGGGAGGTCGGGGAAATCCGACACCAAAGGACGGAAGGAAGGTGGCGCCAGCCCCGAGAGGGCCAGGCGACATGGCTGGGTCGGTTAAAACGAACCCAGGGCGCAATGAGGACGACCGCGAGTACAAGGATAACGGCATTGGGGAGGGCTCGCTAGAGTACCTCCGGGCTGCACATCAACAAGGGGTACTGGAGATGAAATGGAATCATCTTTGCCGCCTAGAGGAGTCGCAGAGGTATATGGGAGGCGACACTGAGCGTGTTCTGCTTCTGGGGCCAGTCTGCGACTACCCACCAGGAACGAGAGAAGGACTTCCACTACGTTGGGTGGGGGAGTGTGACTCCTACGCCTATAGCCTGACACTCGGGACCGCAGAGCGCGTTTGTCTCGAGGTGTTACACAACAATGCTGCCTCTATTCGCGAGAAAATCGCAGAAGAGGGGCGCGAAGGCGCAAACGCATGCCGACAGGCGTGGAAGGGAATCTTGGACGGGGTTTTAGTCCCGGGCCAAGAGGATCAGCGGGCGGAGTTATGGAGACGCACGATACGTCAATTCGTTGACTGGGAAGTCGAACTCATCCCGCAGTACCTGGTGCAGTCCAAAAGCTGGCAGGATTTGACTGACGAGAGCGAGGCGGAAGCGGCACGAGCGGAGAAGGTGAAGAGGCGGCATCGCAGCCGTCAGCTACCCGCGAAACAGGAACGACCTAGCCACCACTCGCCCTCGGGTAGAGCGGGGCCAAAGGATCGGCCTGTCGGACAGCCGTCGCGATGCGAGCCACGAAAGTGGGAGCAGGACGCGGCTAGTCCACCACTTCTACCGCCTCGGGGGAAAGGCCGGGACCCTAACACCGGCCCACCAAGCGAGCGGGAGGATGACACACCCCCGCCACCACCTATAAAGCCACGGATACGCGATGACTTCGTCGATCTCGACTCCTTGAGGGCCGAGGTTTCGCGACTGGAAGCCGATCGCAAAGAAGAGGAGCGTCGTCGGGCACGGATCGCAGAGCTGCGGGGATTAAAACCCCCCAGTAGGGGTATAAGCCCGATCCGGGATCGACCCGCATCCACCCCTGTTGGTGTCTCGCAAGAGGCCCCAGCAGGAGACAGCCAGCATCCTGGGGGTGCCCGGCCTCGCACTAACGGGGCCGCGACACGCCTCACGGAGGAGGAGACGACGCTGGCGAGTAGCGATTCGCAAGCGTTCGCGAATCCACTCGTGCGACGCTTCATGCAGACCCCCTGGGTGGGGGCTCTGGACGAGTACAAGGTCGAAGAGGCCAGTTGGAAGGCAGAGGAAGCGGCACGAAGACGGCGCGTCTTACGACACAAGCGGAATCGCTACGCGGGCAGGAAGTAGTCCACCTCTTCGGAGGATGACCACTTACCGCCTGGCGTGCCGACGAGTGTGTCCTTCAAGGATCGCATTAAGAACTTTCACAAGTTCAGCGAACCCAACCGCAACGAGTCCTGGCCTGACTATGTGCAGCAGCTAGTGGAGACCCTCCGACTATACCGGGTCCCGTCCTCAGAGTGGGCGGGATGGCTGGTGGACCGATTATCGGGGAAGGCGCAGGGAGCGTTGTTGAACCTCCCCATCGAAGATAGGAACAATTGGAAGATTCTCTTGGCGACCCTCAATGCTCACTTCCATGTGGAATTTGAGATGAGGTCCGCCGAGGAGGAACTCGCAACCCGGAAACAAGGCAGCAAAGAGTCGGTTCGCGACTTTATTGCTCAGCTGATGGCCCTGGCGCGAAAGGCGTACGGGAACGACAATCGCTGCAGAGAGGCAGCCGTGTTGAAGCGGTGGGAGCACGGATTAAATTCTGCTTCGCTTAGGCGAACGTACGACGAGGTCATGATGTATCCGGAATCGGATCTGGCCATTCTGACGCAGGAGTTGGTGCGACGCGAGTCGCGTGATGATCCAACGCACTACAAGGCGAACATCGTATGCGAGAAGGAAGAAGCGAATGCGAAGAAACCTGATCACCCGTCCACAGAGACTGTGGTGAAGAAGGTGCTAGCGGTGCAGAGCGAGCAGGAGAAGAAGACGGTCTCAGCGCAAGGGGCTGAGGCCGCTGCTGCAACGACGAGTCGTCGGCGTGGGGGACCCCAAGGCCGGCGCTCGAGACGACGGGATACAGGCGGGTTGGCCAACGTGGAGTGTTGGCATTGTGGCAATAAGGGCCACGTCAGAACGAGTTGTCGCAAGGCAACTCCGGAGCAGATTGCCGAGTGGCAGTCAGCGCCCTCTAGGCGTTCGGCAAGGAAGCCGGAGGACAAAACTACGATCCAGGGTGTAAACTCTGTGGTCGCAACAACGCCGGAGGGAAACGAGTAGGCAGAGGGGCTGTGTCGCGAGCTTCCTCTGCCGCTGATACGAGCGACAATCAACCTCAGAGGTCTATTGCAGATGATGGGGAGCTACTAGCCAGTGTGAAGACGACCGGCCACTCCGTGCATGGGTGTGCCGTCACGAGTTCGGGAGGACAGGCGATCGCTCGCAAGGGCGGTCGCCCTACGACCATGAGAGAGGGAGATCCGGGGGACCTGCCCCCGGGTTCGCTCGTATTGAGCATTCGAGGAGAATGTGTTCACGCAGCGTGTGTTCGTCCCGCAAACCTCGAGGTTTGTCGGGACTGGGCCTCTTTCACAACTGGGGAGAACGGGCAGGATGCAGGGAGCCGTACGCCGGACGAGAGTCTAGGCGCGACTGCCGGTTCTGGGTGCAAGCAGGAGCACGTACAGGAAAGTTGCACTAATTCAGTGGCGACTGGGCGACGGTCTGGTAGCGCGCGCAGGAAAGTGCCAGGCACAGAGACAAAAGCTTCATCCCCCGGGGGCCGTAAGGTCGCATCGGTGGGAGGGCGAGGCGGTGGGGGTGAAATTGCGGAAGACCCTTCGAGGGACCGTGACAGAAGCTGTCATCCCATGGCTCGATTAACGTCGACCCAACATCAACAGTGTACTTTTGCAGTAGACGAGGACGACTGCCGCACCTCTTCGCCAGACGAGCTTCGCAATGCGTTGCGAGTTCTGCGTCGGGGAGAGGCGTATCAGTGTATGCCAGCAGGAGAAGACATCGCGCATGTGCGCAAAGCAATGGCCTCGCCAGAGGCCGCCCTCGTATGTAGGTGTCGTGTGGATCTCGTGGGGTCTGCGCTCGCGACGTGCCTAGATACGGGGGCCACCTTCAGCCTACTTTCGGACGCCGTGTATTCGAGATTGAAAGCACGACTGCCGCCACTACAACCAGCGAACCTCATGCTCACAGGAGCTGGGGGAGAGTCGCTCGACGTGAAGGGGCAGTGCCTGGTCGATCTGTCTTTGGCAGGGGCGACCTATCAACAAACAGTCTATGTCGGGCGATTAGAGGGTCTCGACCTTCTGCTCGGCATGGACTTCCTCGCGACCTATGAAGTGGAACTGGACTGCGGGGCACGGACAGTGCGAATTGGCGCCGACGAGATACCGTTCGGAAGGGCGCTGAAGGTAGGGAGCAACGACCTGGTGAGAATGAATAAGACCGTGCGCATCCGTTCGCGGGGCGTGCAGCGCGTGTCTTGTCATCTACCCGACCTCACCAGGGTGGGACGCGAAGTTTTGGTGGAAGGAGTAGCCAATTTGGGTGATCTCCTCTTCGTCGTGCCGTCGCTGGAGGTCGTCGCGGAGGACGGGAGCATCCCGTTGACTCTGGAGAATCAGGGAACGTTGTTCCGTGAACTACAAAAGGATTTGGTCGTGGCCAAAATCACCGACCTGCCAACCAAGGATGCGGAGCGTCTGGACGACGCGAATCAACCTTCGGGCGAGGGTGAAAGTCCCTCTGCCTGGCGAATATGGCAGATACCCGCCCATGTGGCGAGTGTCAATGCTGTAGGAGCACGACATGGGAGCGAGTGGACCAGTCGGCAGCTGATCCTGGAGAGTATGGGTTTTGAGTCCTCCCTGATCAGGAGTGACTGTAAGTTGTACTTTGTGGAAGAAGCTCCGGCACGGCCGTCGACTGAGCCCACTACTGATGGAGAGCTCGGGGAGTTCCCCGAGTATCTTCGCTGCATGCTACCAGCTGAAGGAGAATTAGCGCCAGACGAAGTCGCCAAGGTTGAGGCCCTGGTGATGGAGTATCGGGACATATTCATGGGGCCGGGGGATCCCCCGGGCTCTACGGATTTGACCCCCCACAAAATCGACACGGGAGAAGGGGTGTCATTTCGGTGGACCCCGGAGCAGCAGGAAGCGTTTGAGAAAATTAAGGCATTCTTGGAAGAACTGCCACTTCTCTATTATCCGAAACCAGACACGCCATTCCACCTGAAAGTGGATGCGAGTCTGTTCGCCATCGGCGGGACACTGGAGCAGGAACAAGATGGGCGGTTCGTTCCGCTCGGCTTCACCTCAAAGACGCTGTGTAAAAGTCGCCAAGCCTACTGTGCTACAAAACGCGAGTTTTACGCAGTCGTGTTCTTCATGCGATACTTCCGAGACATCACAAGGGGCACCTTGGTCGTCATTTGGACTGACCACGCAGCACTCACGTGGGTCCAGCAGTATCATCAATCCGACAACATGTACATGCGGTGGATTGTTGAGATGGGCTGGTACAAACCGTGGGAGATACATCACGTCGAGGGGAAGCTCAACGTAGTCGCGGACACTTTGTCGCGCAAGCGTGAGAGTTATCCCGAACTGAAGGAGGCGTTTTGTAAGCGCAAATCGTGCAAATTGGGAGAATGTCCCGATTGCTTGTTCCACAAACAAAAGATGGACAAGTGTCGGGACACCGACTCGGACGACTCGGACGAAAACCCGGAGATCGCGATCTCTGGCGTCAACACATCGCAGGTCAACACGGTCGCGCTGCCTGAGCCCAGGTGGGAATTCGCGGCGCGCGACGTTGATTCTGACGACGACGAGGAGGAACCAGAATTGGTGGATGGGATGGACTTTAATGTTTACCTCACTCGCCGACTCTTCGACTTGCCGAATCGTGGCCAACAGGGCTCCCGTCTCTCGGAGGCGGAGGGTGTTATCCTGATGGTGCGCGAAGGTGTCGCTGTGCTTTGCCTGGCCGGGGATGCACGAGGATGTGAAGATGATGTGCCGCGCGTGCATCACTTGTCAACAATGTAAAGCAGGCCCCGGGGGTGGCAAAACCCCCATGCAGCACGAGTACGTCGGATTTCCACACGAGCGGGTCGCAATTGACTTGCAAGGCCCGCTCCCCGAGACCAGCACGGGACATCGCTATGTCTGCGTGATTCAAGACTACTTCTCCAAACGCATGGAGTTGTATCCCCTAGAACGAAAGACGGCGGAGGCAGTCGCGGATGTGCTCTTTCGGGAGTATATTGCGAGACATGGCGCCTTTCGTCGACTTCACAGCGACCAAGGAGGAGAGTTTGATAACCATCTTTGCGATGAGTTATGCAAACTGTACGGCGTCGACAGATCGCGGACCACCCCGTATGCTCCTTGGAGCAACGGGATGGTGGAGAGGAGCAATAAGACCATCAAAGCTATCCTGCGAGCGTTGAACGTTCATGAAAGAGAAAATTGGGACGAAATGCTGCCGTATGTCTTTATGGCGTACAATGCAACGCCCCACGCGAGCACAGGGTTTACACCCCAGCGACTGTTTTACAGTCAGTGAACGGATCCACTACTTCCGTGGACTTAATGTATGGGTGTGACAGACAGGGCGGTACCTCAGTGTTACTCGTCCTCACGTCTTTCATCAAAGGAATCTTGCAATGCAGACAGCGGAAGTTGTCCCGAGCGAGGTTACTGGGCAAGTGGAGGTGCAAATGGAGCAACAAAGTAAGCGCACAGCAAAACCTCGCCGCTATGCGGTCGGGGGATTGCGTGCTGCTGTTTCATCCTCCCTAATAAGAGAGATGTACTTCATGCAGCCATGGATTGGCCCCTTCACAATTGATTGAAGTGGGTAGCGACAACATCATCAAGATTCAGATGCACACCGACACCCCGAGCAAGTCGGGCGAGGCCGCAGACCAATCAAGGAGAAATGGGTTAACACAAGAAATGTTAAGCCCTTCATGGAGACAGAGGCGCGGGCCCTAGTGGTCATGTCGCCACAGCACTCTTCATATTCAAGAAGGTCGCTAGTGCAAACCGGCGACGCTTTTTAGTATTGGAGAGTCAACTACTAGACAAATCGCGGGGAGCATTGCTCAGTTTTATGGGCGCGACCGCAGCTTGGTGTTAAAGTTTCAACAGGAAACGCGACCCTCCTAATCTTTCCAGTCCGTGGCGTTGAGATTGAAACTTGGGGGAGAGGGAGCGGTGTCGCGGTGAAGGGGAATTCTACCGAACTGCGAGGTAATCTCGTTAGTTTGCAACAAGGGGGAGTCGCAACAGGAAGAATAGTGTAGCATTGGCCCACAAAATTGTGTTGTGTTGGGTGTATTGCGATAGGAGACATCAATAGTCAGCAATGGCTATCGGCATCCAGTCGGGCATTGCCTTTAACAGGATGGACGCGACACTGGTATGTGCATCGCGTACACAGTCACAGCGGGAGCACGGATGGGATGGGTTCGAGAGTGTCTTAGAGCACTGGGCCCATTTCCATATGAAGGGGGGATGTTGCTTCTCCGCCCCTTGCTGCAGCGGAGTGGCCATTGAAGATTTGCCGTCGACCTGTCAGAACGTGGTTTTCCCGTCTCTGTCGGCAGCTGTTCAGCACATGGTGGCTGAGCATCACAACGAGGTCGACATGAAGAAAGCCGAGCTCCTGGAGGCGCGGGAGAGAGCCCGCCATCGCGCCAAGAACAAGGACGCGAGGAGCGAGGAGGAGGACGACGACCGCGGAATGGGGGACCTCAGTTCGCCTCGTTCCGTCGCCCAAACCCTGGTGCTGGAATTCATGAACCTGTATGTGTCACATATCGGGTTACCACAGGTCATCGGGAGGAAGAAATGGTTCCCCGATGCGAAGCTGGCACGCGTCTTTGTGGGCTTCCATCTACGCGAAGTAGATATGGACAAGCAGCCCCTGTGGGATGACGTGCACAAAGACTGGCTGAAGACATGCCGTGAAGACTTCGCCCGGTGGACGGCGCCTCTTAGCTCGTACGCGGTAGCGACCCCGAAGGGGCCAAGCCGGTACAGCGAGGTGGCTACTCTACACGGTACACCATCCGACATCGTAGCCGGCGGCCCCTCCAAGTAGTACGGCCCTTTTCCGTGTACGGCCCTCTTCTAAATTTCCCTTCCCGTTTCGTGTAATAAGTCGCGGGTCCCATTACCCCCTCCTATTTTTAACGGTGTCCACAGTCCTGCTGCGTTTCACTTAAACACCAGGTGGACGTTGGGGGAGAGTTTTTGTTTTGTATATTTTCAGGTGCTCGGGCGCGGCAAGTGTGAAAGACGGCCCAAGTTGCGACCAGTATCGCGACACGTCGCGTCAGCTTCTTGGAATTGACCGCGAAGCAGTCGTGGATTCCCCGAACAATGGAGTGCGAGTGGAGAGAGAGTGTGGCCGCGCCCCGAGTGCCGCCCCGCGCCGTGAACACTTTGGATACTTTCTGTTTCGTTTAATGTGTAGTTCCCACGCAGGTAGGCTATACCCTTAAAAGCGGTATAGTCCTAACTCCGTGTGAACTGGGGGAGTGTGTAACGAAACTAGCTTTTGTTAGGTCTCCAGTGCGCGAGGTTGCAGCAACCTCGCTGAGTATAAAGTAGCCATAAGTAAGTTGCACTGGACTAGGTTTATTATCCCCTTGTTACACACACCTTGTTGTTGTTCCTTCTTAAGCCCACTGTAGGATTAGGGACTCAGTACACTATAGTACTGAGACCAGGCCATTAGGGCCTCAGTTTCCTTGTAGACGCTAGTCGGATAGCACGTAGGGCTGGTAACCTATTCCTAACGGGATAGGCCTTCTTTACATATCTGACGGGGCTAGCCGGTGGCGAACCCCCTCCTCCCGCGCCTGGGACCACGTGGCTTCGTAAAGGGGACGCCCTGATCGTTGCGTGTCAGCACCGGTGCGAAGTCCCCTCCGCGTAGGGGCCTGTCGTGAAACCCGGGTTAGTCACCAGGCACTCGCCAGTACGCTGGACGGTGGCCTGTACGTGGGGTACCAGTTAACACAACGAGGAGTAGTAAGGGAACCAACATCGTCAAGGGATCAGTCGTCAGTCGCGCGTCCTAGCCTCGGGCTAGTGGCGTCGCGAGTCAGCACAGTCGCGCGGCCCAGGGACCTTCGCAGGTCGCAAATCAAAAAGCAAGACTAGTGCAGAAATGTTAAAAACTTTTTCATTCAACAGTCAACAAATTAAAAGCAAGACTAGTGCAGAAATGTTAAAAACGTTTTCATTCAACAGTCACAAAATTAATGCATGTCCATAATAAACTTCACGAAATTAGAAAATCTGTCAATGTCACGTCATCATAAAACATGCAAAAAAGGGTAAGACATTGCAAAGATGATTTGATGAATGTTGATGGTGGTGAAGAGGATCGTATTGGATTTTGTATTGTTGTGGTTCGTGATACATCATATTTAGATTCTACTGAGCTAGTAGGTGGCAACCTTGAAATTCCAAGATTCCATTTTATTAGTCCCATTTCACAGTCTATGGGCACACCAGTCTTTCCAAAGACAAATTCTTTCTCATTGCTAATGCTACTATCTATAAGGTTTTCTCCATCCTGGCCTGCCTGACATGAAAACATCAGTTTTATGAAATTATGATCTTTATTCGATTCTGTCGCTATATAGTTCCATATGCCAGTTAGAGCCCTCGTTTTATTTTGGTTTTTTATATCTGCAAAACATTGACGTTCCTCCATAATTGCACCAATTTCATTCTGACATGTTTCAGGACATGCAACACCATCACATTGAGCATCCTTTAACCTGGACATGTAATTTTTCATTTGTCGCTTAAAACGAGCCCAAAGACAATCTTGACTTAAACTTGAAGCATACATTTTATTGATTACGTCTGCATCATTTTCCCTGCAACATCCCCAATTTTCATCTCTCTCACCATTGAAAAAGCAAAAAGATATTTGACTATCCCCAGTATATTTGTTTATTCTGGCTCTAAATATACAACTTTCACCTTGACCTGGGAAATCTCTGTCATCAACAATAGGATTTGTAGCTTTACTTGTATCATAATAACAAGTTACAACATATCTGTCCGAGTGTTCCAAATTGATCCAGTTGTCCAAACGCAGTATGTAAGGATGCTTTAGATCTTGATAATTATCGATATCAATGAGTTCTTTAATCTCACCATCTTTTTGCACGAGATGCACTTTCATTCGTGTACCATAATTTCCCATTACTGGCAGAACATGAGTAATGTAAACCTTCGAACCTATCGCTTTATCCATACAACGTGCAGGACAATGACCCTGCAAGGTATAGGACTTCCAGCCAATAGGAATCATAAGATCAAATGGTCCCATATTCATCAGATAGCCACCACCTGTTTCATTATTAACATTAGTAGCATCATATTCAACATAATCTAATTGTTGAGCTTCTAGTTCATTGGCCTTTTCATCATTGGCAAAGTAGAATGTAACTAGTGTGTTATCATACAGCCCACTCGTCTTGAGAATGTTCACGTAACTCCACTGTATTATTATGTAGCTATAGGTCAACACATCAAGATGAAGGTAAAAAGATTCATCGGCACAAAACTCTTTGGGTGTTCCCATATACCATGTATGTATATATCTTAAGCAAAGTTTTTGAGTTTTTGTTCTGAACACAGATGAGGTAAATTCACTTGTACTTTCACTGTATTACCAATATGGTAATCATGTGTTTTGTGACATCCACGAACTTGAATTTTATACATCACCAATTCATTGTCAATATCAAATTTCATGGCTATCAGTTTATTTCGATCTTTTTCTCCATATATGTTTTTTTCAAAATAATCTGGGTGACTCAGGATATCACGATCTCCCTTTGTTGAAAGGAAGATACAATATTCTTTACTGTATTTTTTTTGCTCTACTTCTTCGCCCATTGATATGTTCACAGACTTTGCAAAGTTAAGCACATTTCCATCACTGTCTGTTTGCAATGGGCATTTTGGTCTATTCGGATCTTGATAAAGCCGTAGATCAGCATTGAGAGACTTACAGAACTCAGAGTCGATAGGCTCACAAACACCAGGATGCGTTATTCCAGTTGTAGTATAAGGCGTCAGTCCAGGCCTCCATGTGCAGTAAGGATCTCCAAGCTCTTCACCATTCGTACGACCATCTTGGTCAGAATCACGGAGACAAAAACATAAATCCCATTTTAGCTCATTATTCTTCAAATCGTCACCAAATACGTTTAGATTACCATAGATATCTCCAAGATCTTTCCTATGACCTACACCGGGCCAAGTCTTTCCAGAAAAATATGGATGTGTTACACGGTCTCCATTGGGAATAAAATCTCGGTACACAGGATATGATCGAACATTTTTGCAAAGTAAGAAAAAGCACACCACCTTCAGCAATAGTAACATGTTTCTCATTTTCTCTCCTGTGCGTGTGTCCACATTTCTTGAAAGAAGTCTTCCTTTAATATCATTGTCAACATTTCAATATCTGTGTATGCTAGATGACGCTCATCGTAAACAACAAGATCTATACGTCCTCGTACGTTTTAGTAGACGTGGTGCGTTTGACGTAATATCTATGGTAAATAATCATAACGAAAACATAATGCATGAAAGACGCATTTTCTCATAATATTATTTTGTATCAGTTAACCGACAAGGCATATGATATCTAACGAACTTATAAGTATGTCGTCCGATACGGAGAGTGTGGCTTCCGTAAGTATGACCTCGGACGATAGCAGTAGAGTTCATAAAAGGTTACTTGTGTTCTCAGATGAACCAAATGTACTCCTTGTCAAAAACAACAACGACAAAAATGATTACTATAAAATGGAATACACGGCAGAAAGACCGCAATACTCACCAGATCCAGTCACTGCAAGTCTTTTTCAAGGTAGGGTATTAACAAGTTCACATTCATATGTAGTCAATCTAAGCTGTCATCAAAAATGCAAAGTTAATGTTTAGTGCTAGATGTTAGCATGACACCTCTTTTTAGCACACGTATTGTATCTGTTGTTTATGTCCAACAGTTGGTGTTAGCTGTCACGAGTTAAAATCTACTATCGGAACTCTAAATTAACCTATGGGTTTAAACGAAGAAACAAGCTTGTGCCAATGGGTAGGCTATACACCCAATCAATTTAAAAATAATCCAGGATTGAGTAAAATTTGTTTGTTTGCAGGAAGATATCTGTCTTTGACATCCACTGATGGTCTTTCTTACCCGTACAAAGTATGTGCCGGTGATCAAGAATGTGTCCTCACAGAAAGTGACTCTCAGCATCTTATAGTCACACTTTTTAAAAACCGTAAACCTGCTGTATGCAAATTAAGTAAGTATGCATTGGTCACTAACTTGTCAAACGCCCAAAGTTATGCCCAGTTGCAATTACAGACAGTTCATTTGCAGTATGATTTCGTCATGAGCACTTGCATCATACAAGGCTTATACAGTGAGACCTACAATAAATGTTTCTTTCTTTTCTACTAGAATGTTTACATATATAAGAGTCTCTTATATATGAAAACATTCTAGTAGAAAAGAAACATTTATTGTAGGTCTCACTGTATAAGCCTTGTATGATGCAAGTGCTCATGGATTTCGTAACCTTAGATACTGGATTCTACTTCACTGTTACTTGAAGTTGTAATTGTATACACTTACAACAGAGTGGTTGCCACTCAGGGAAATCGGGGAATCTTGCTCAAACAATTTTGCTGGTGAATTTTTTTATTTATGCAAAATTTCAGAAGAATTCAAGGAATTGTTAGAGCAAAATTAAATCATCAATCATCAATCATGCTTAGTTTTAAAACGATAGACATTTTGAATGAAAGGTTGAGTTGCTTTTGGGATTACATTTCACTGAAAATGAAAGTCATAATTAAGTTCTTCTGTTTGTAAAAATTGTGATATTGCAGTGGCAGTTATACAATGTATGTTGTTCTTATTGAAAAGAAAGTATTTATACAACTTATAAACTTTGAAACAAGAAATTTATCTATCTAGGTATGCTTAGAATATCA
>CM032667.1:48325159-48340906 GCA_019095985.1 Streblospio benedicti
TCCATGGGCTTGTTTTCAAAATGACAATGATTTTCAATTTCCCAATCATGTAGTAACATTTAAGAACATCTCACTGCCCTAATGTAGGTTGCGTGGGTGACGCGGTCTGGAAACTCCGACTTAGCTGAACCCATTGCCATCCGGCCAACCAGTGAAACTGTCATGTACCCATCATACTCCAAGTGGGTGCAGTCTCACCGAGATCTGCCCATCAAGCTCAACCAGTGGTGCTCCGTCGTCAGGTAAGGCTGACCAGGGTTGCAATACCCACAGAGCTTAAAGTTAAGACTAGTTTTAAAAAGTGTTGGCCCCAGGACACAAAATCAGTGCAAGTAAACTGAATATTTAGAGTTAGAGAGCAAGCGGTGTTCTGGGCCTATATTACAAAGAATGTGAGAGTTTAATTTCTCTTTTTGCTATAGTTCTGTGTAAAAGCCTATAGTTTTTCTTCTGCAGATGGGAGTTCAAGCACCCACAACCATTCTTACGAACCCGTGAGTTCCTGTGGCAGGAAGGTCACTCCGCCTACGCCACGTACCCAGAGGCTGAGAAGGAGGTAAATTCACAAAGGTGTAAATGTCAAAAGTTTTACAGGATGCATTCATTCTTATAGACGACTTTGCATCATGTTTTGCTATACAGTACAGTAAAAGTCCCCAACAACGGAGCAGTGTTCAACGGAAAATACTAGCAACGGAAGGAATTGCCGTGCATTAACATTTTCCCTTATATAGATAAGTAAAACTTGGAGTAATCAACGGAATGTCCTTAGCAACGCGGGGATATTTAAATGACACCCTGTGTTTTGCACATGCGCTGTGTATACCGGAAGTCCATTTCGGAGAAAAAAAAAAAGGCAAAATTAAATAGTAATCTAAAATTATGGACAATATACTAATGAAAATCTTTGTTAGAAGATGCTAACACAATAAATATTCGTGTATCAGAGAACTGCTATCAACAAACGGAGAATGCATTCATTGTATCAAGCAGGATTCAGTAAGTAAGCTCGTGACTGAGCGATAATGGATGCCGATGTACACGAGAATATTATGGTCAGATCACTAATCAGCGGAAACCCTCTCCAACGGAATAAAATTGGACTGCAAAGTAGGTTCCGTTGTTGAGGAGATTTACTGTACAGTATACCACAGTATAGTTGGATGGTATGAGTACATTAGTTCACACGAGTACATTGTGTTGCAGGTGTACCACATCATCGACCGGTACGAGCACATCTACGAGCAGATGATGGCGATCCCTGTGGTGAAGGGCCGTAAGACCCAGAAGGAGAAGTTTGCGGGTGGAGACTTCACTACTACCGTCGAGGCTTACATCTCCGCCTCAGGTTCGGTTGCTACCCACATTTTTATCTTTTTTGTAAGGTTATATGCGTTAATGTTCATAGGTAGGTAATTACAGTGCAAAACGTTTAGGCAAAATATGTAGACATATGCATTATTGCGTATTTCGAACCATGCCTCCGTCTGACAGGAATTTGTTTCTAATTTGAATTCTTCGGTCAATTATAAGAGAAGGAAAACAACTGGGTTTTTTCTTATAGACTTAAAACTGCTAAAAACATTATTGCCGAAAGAGATATTTGACCCAGAGTTCTAGCTATTTACATCCACGATTTTATGTCATTTATGAATATCTGTACAGGTACCACTTTTCCGTTGATAAGTAACATAACATAACAAATCATCAGGTGACTCTTGAATAATGTTTGGTATGAAATAACTGTTGCTCTTATTGGCACCAACAGTTTGTCTAAGTAGACAAGTGTTTTATGTGATCAGGTCGTGGGATCCAGGCAGCCACATCACATCACCTGGGCCAAAACTTCTCCAAGATGTTCGACATCTCATTTGAAGATCCGGAAACCAAGGAAAAGCAGTTTGCCTACCAGAACTCATGGGCCATCACGACAAGGTGGGTGCTGACTTAGTTTTCATGTGTTTGAAATCCGGCTTCTTTTGCCAGAGGATGGGATTTTCTTCTGACTTCTCTTTGTATTATCATCCAATGTTTACTCTAGTCTGAGAGGTGTGAATAGCTGCTATCCAGAATATCTGGATGCTCTGTTTCTGCTTGATTTTTTTATTGGGTATACATTTGTATTAAATTACGACAACATTTTATAATGTAAAATGGCTTTATTACTTAAAATGACTGGACAGTTTTCACAGACCATCCATAAAAGCATAAATGTTTTAAAACCTTTGTAATCACTAAAACTCTAGGGCAGTATTGTTACTAGTATATTATATATATGTTGCATTAAAATTATAATGAGTACTGCTTTAAATAAATATAATAAAATCCATTGCAAGTCCAATGCAAATTCATGGTCGTCTTCAAATTCGTAGTCGTTCTCAAATTGTTGGTCGTCCTCAAATTCTTGGTCATCCATAAATTCATGGTCGTCCTCAAATTCGTGGTCATCCTCAAAAGCTAGATAATCATTGGCGCAGGCAATGGCCTCTGCCACCTCCCTTCGGCTGGATTTGGAGTCTCATTTAGGTGGTGCCTGAGGCTGACAGAGATGTGAACTTACGGGAAATACCCGTAATTTTACGTCTTTTGTGTTCTGAAAAATCATTACGTCTGGGCTATAGGTTTATTACGGGATTCCAACAGTTTCATAGAAAGTATACACTTTTCCTTGAAATATCGAGTATGCGGCCGATTTGACAGACATTGACCCAGTTTTGCCGTTCAGTGTGACCTCGATTTCATAAAAACGAAAGTAGGTTTGGCTGGATCACGCCGGTAATTAATGGTGTGCGTGGAAAACGTGTTTTCGTGCTGTTATTTTTGCGTTAAGATAAATACGTGTTTAGTTGGATGCCGATCACTGCATTTTCAAAAATGGTGACTACTTTTACAGTTTAGCAAATTTTTACTTAAATTATTTCATTTTACAAGATAAACAGCGATTATCAGCAGTCATAAAATGTATTTGTACCATGGACGTGTGATTTATAATACTTGGTGGCAGTTATGGCCGAACTGTGTTAGTGTCAAAGTCTTCTGCTCTTCACAAAAAGATATTGAATCAGTACATAGTCTTAGTGTACAGACTACAGACACAGTGCCAGTGGGATGGGTTTGGGGTTGTTTAGATGGTGTACATGTAAGTATAGACGTGTATGGATGCTACAGTGGCAGAATAATTAAGCCTTGTAAAATGAGAGGAGTGTCAAGACGACCATATCATGCAGACATATGCTAGATATATGGGGTAAGTATAAAACCATCAAATACTTAGTAATTTTAACACCCACTATACAAATAGTATTTGAATTAATATTTTCTTATATTTTTTTTTGTCATTTTAAGTATGTACTAAACTGTAAAACATTAAGATTTTATTAAGATTTTTCTCATTTTTTATTAAGATTTTTGCTGGAAAATTAAGATTTTTCAAGGTTCGGATTAAGATTTTATGCGGTGATAGGTTCACATCTCTGGGCTGAACACGGCGGTGTTAGTTCTCGTTTGGGTGGCGTTATCGCTCGTGAGCCGCCATCGCCCCTCTGGACTTATACGAAAACCCGCACGCTGTGCATCTGTAGCAAAACACGTAGGTCGTCCTCTTACCACCTCCGCAGGTATTTAGTCAGGTACACGCAAAACAAAGCAGTCGAAAAGGTCCTGTTGAGGGTCTTTCGTGACTCTTTTACTGCGTTTCCGCTGCTGCTTTGACCGCTGCTTTTGAATGCTGAACAAAACGCTAATTGAAAACATTTTTTGCCTATTCCCCTCACTTTGTTGCGATGAACTTAATCCCTTGAGTGTCTTCATCCAAAACTTTGTGCTAATTGAAAACATCATTCCCTCTTGTTGAATATATATCTATGGATAAGCTCACTAAGGCTAGCCACTAAATATATTTTGTCAAGTATCATATATTTTTGAGGTAAATTCTATTGCTCCTGTTTTAGTCTGATGCTGGTCTAATGACGATCTCACTGAGGTAGCCTGAATTATCTGCCTTTTCTTTTAGTGTGTTTATGGGTGACTATCCTCAGGTCCATTTTATTCATGACAAGTGTGCTTTGTATTACATGATTGGGGAAAAACTGCATGGTGATGACAAGGGCCTGGTGCTGCCTCCGCGTATCGCCAAGTACCAGGTTGTGCTGGTGCCGTGTGGTATCACCGCCTCACTCTCCGACGCCGACCGCAAGCAGCTCTATGCCTCGTGTGAACAGGTAATGCAGCATCTGGTGTCCATTTCGTAATTCATGTTATGCACTGCCATTTGCGCGATCCGGTCGTAATTAGAATTAGGGTCATTTAAAAAAGTATTGCATACAATTGTTTTAAGATCTATGCCGGTTCACGAATTCAAATGTTCTGGTGACAGTTTTTAATATTTCATAGTTATCGGCAGAGGATTTCAAAAGATTGTTGATAAGATTTGAGTGAAATCTTTTCAACATATTTATAAATGATCTAACAATTCGGAACATTAGTGGATTGTGACAACAACATTACGTCGTTTGTGAAGTAGGGATGCAACGATAAACTGGTATATCGGTATATCATATCATAAACAGCCATGATACATATCACGATACAGTGACTACATTTACGATAAATGTTGCTTATTAAACAGTCGGTCTACATGTATTTTTTGCTGTTAAATATAGAAACGCCCAATATCAATAAATTGATTTTCAACATTAGTCGATCAAGTTATAGAGGGTGATTACCTGTATCGCAATAAGTATCATATCGTTGCTCATGTATCGTGATACGTATCATGACATTCTGTATCGTAGTATCCCTACCGTGAATTGTCCGTACATTTTGTGCCTGGTGTTGTAGGTGTGTGACTCGCTGCGTGCGGCGGGAGTGCGCGTAAAGGAGGATTTCCGTGACAACTACTCGCCGGGATGGAAGTTCAACCACTGGGAGCTGAAGGGCGTGCCACTGCGCATCGAGCTCGGCCCCAAGGACCTGAAGGCCGGTCAGCTCGTAACTGTACGCAGAGACAACGGTCAGTCACTGCTGCAAAAACATGGGCTACTGAACTGGATGAGGGATATTCCTCCTGATTTGATTTAGATATTATTTTATTTTCACCTTTCACATATAGTTTACATTTTTTAAATTTGACCGACAGATAAAAATTGGGTTTCAGGCTCCTGATTACATTGCGATTTGTCTCATATCATCAATTCATCACATATAGAAATGATCCTTTAAGGGGCTTACTTATGAATTAACTCAAACCTTTCTTTATCGGTTTCTGAAAGTTATTTCTATTGTATACATTAAAGTGTTCATTAAACTGTTGCTGTTTTTCACAATGATGTTACAATTTTCGCTTGGTGCATCTTCAGGGGAAAAGCAGACGATTCCATTGACAGAGGCTGCCTCTGCGGTGCCTGCACTGCTTGAGACGATCCAGGCTGCCATGCTAGACCGCGCGCGTAAAGAACTCAAGGACAACACTGTTCACGCCAACGACTTTGATACGTTCTGTGCCGGACTCGACCGCAAGGCTGTCATTATGGCCCCCTTCTGTGGAGGTGTGCTTTTTTAACATGTTAAGGGAACTATTAATGTACATACTTTTCTACATGTAATCATTCATCTAAGAATGTACTTTTTGAATTGGAGGCTTATAATCACCAAACAGTAGTGTTAGAGTTATGGCATAGTTGGCATTTAGCAATTTGAAAATAGTACTTCATGTGGAAGATTCCAAGTGAAATGCCATGTTTCTTTATATTTAGCAAGTAACAAACTTCATGAAGATTTTCTGACAGAACAGTGTGGGAAAATATATAAAGTAGCCGGGTCTCACAAATGTGTCCGGCGCTAAATTATTACATTGTATTGAGAGCCCTAAAAAGTAGCCTGTCCATTGTGCCATGAACTTTTGAAACCAGACGGCGCTGGCCATAAGGGTAGACGCTGTGTTATGTACCATAAAGAGCTGATAGTGCCCATGCTTTCTAGGGCTCTTCTGAGTTGTGTGTAGAAACCACATCTGTATATGTTGTACACTTGTATTCCAGAGATCCCTTGTGAGGAGAAGATCAAGCAGGACTCGGCGCGGGATGCTGTGGTGGAGGAGGGAGCCCCCGCCATGGGAGCCAAGGGTAAGTAGGCTAGAAGTATGGCCAGTCATTTTAGTCTAATAATAGCAATAAACTAAGGACCATGTGGCGTGAAATTGAAAATAGTCTGTTAATGTTTCATTAGATAAACGACTAGTTGGTGAGCAAATAGTGGCTCATGGTATCGAGTCATAGTTAATTGTGTTTCCTGTTACTCAAGTTCTTCCATGTTTTGTTGTGCAGGTTTGTGCATCCCGTTCAAGCAGCCACGTGAGTTGACGGAGAGTGACAAGTGTGTGTGCCCAGGTTGCCCAAACAAGCCAAAGTTCATCACACTGTTTGGCAGAAGCTACTAGAAACCAGCAGAAACAAGATGGAGAATATTGAAACACTATGAATACAGCAATATAACTTTATAGTCAAACCATCACAATTCTGAAACTCATGCATCTAGGATGTAATGAATAATGACAAGAAAATAAGACACTACCAGAATATTTTAAGTCAAAAAATGTTTCTACTATCAATTAGAAATTGTATTATCATGGAAAAGCAATGGAAAGGCCATTGGTTTAGAATTTAATCGTCAGTTTTATGTTAAACATAACTGTTAATAGATTGATAATGCATCAGAGTTTAATAGAACTAAAGATGTCTCACTGCTGTAAAGTACGAAACTGCCACAACAATAAGGCCAGACTGTATTGTATTGTTAGACCCTTAGTGCATGTGGATTTCAACATATATGGACAACTTATGGGGAAAAAATTATGAGATAAAACAATTAATATATTCTGTCATACCAGCAACTTAAATGCTAACTAATAAATGATCATGATGTCTCAATTTGTGTTTTATTTATGCTGTAATTGATGATTACAAAATATGGTACAATTATTTGTAATAATCACTAATATAGATTTGTTTTTAGATGTTTTTTGTTAATCCAAATAAATTATAAATAAATCATAATTATTATTCTCATCCGACATCTGCTGTGTAAATTGAATAAAAAAATTGAAAAAATTGCTTTAATAATGTTTTTGGTGCTCAAGCACCCTCCTCAGATATATTAACAACCTGATTATAACTTGTACACATTTCGGGAACAAGAATAATTCATATTCAAACCATGTTCACATTTTGTATGCAATACACTTTTTATGTAAACAAAATGTTCGATGTTTGTGTATAGAGGATGATTTATAGATACCTATTGGTACCTGTCAGTGTGGAGAGACTTTCAAAAGTCTCACCAACACTACACAGACAGGTTCCAACAGGTAACTATAAATTATTCTCTTGTGAATAATGGAACCCAGGATGATTTAATACATGTTTAAATTTTTAAATCAATTGTTGATACATTGAAAGGGTGACTGGTCCTGAAATTTATGTAAATAGCATTAGTTTATGGTTTTATTTCGATTAAAAATAATGATCATTGATAAGAATACTGATAAGTACAAATATGATACCATTATGATGCATAAAAGATAAGCAGTATAAGTAGATGATTAAAAAATTGTTTCAAATAATACTATCCCTCACAGGGCACAAGTTCATGGATCTGGATGATACTTCTTCTCTGCGACAGTAATCCCAACATAAATCCCAACTATAATGATGCAAACTATAAAAAATGTCACTATCAGCCCAATGATACAATACAAATTCCGTCTTTGCTTAACATCATGTGTTGCTGCTTCACCATCATTAAAAGTTCCATATCCTAGTGCGGAAGTTGCATTTGTTGCTAGCATGCGTGTGATGGGAATCATCCTATCCTGAAAAGAGGCCAGTGGCTGGCTGTAGTACTGCTCTGTCCAGCGTGGGCCCATGAGCATCACTTTTAAGACTCGTCTGAAATTTAATGAGGATATAGATGTAGGTAGTGAAACCAGAGATAACTTACTAACGGCATGAAATAATTCTATCTACCAAGACAGGTCTACATCTGTATGATTTCAACGTTAACAGCAGTTTTCTATGCTTCCTTGTAAGTTAAGAGAAACAAACCCAAGAGCAGTATGCATTTGTTGTGGATGCTATGAAGTCCACATAGTGGAAGTTTACTTTAGACAGCACATCTTTCCATATTAAACCTGCATTCTCACCTGCGCACGTTTCCAATCTGGATCATGCTGGGCACGCGGCTCATGCGACTTGTGCTGGCCACCTGGTCAGTGTCAAGGAACTCATTGTTGCCACTGTCCACATCCGCGGAGTTGATGAAAACTTTACCTGTATGGTAAATTGAAATGTAAATCTATAACTTATATATGTAATAGGAACTATGTACTAGCAGATAAAGAATATTTAGGTGGGGGAGGGACTCGTGTGTGGGGTATGGGACATACACCCAAAAATGCCATGCGTGTGTCTTTAACGGTATTGAAATCAGTATGTAGAAATATAATGCCACCGCCGAAGATATCAGACCCCATAATATGATGAAGCTCTGAACTAGCATCCAAAAATATAATGTCATATTAATCTTTTTGCTAATTCTCAGCCATAATCACTAAAGGATGATGTAAATTAAAGCAAAGAAAATTTTATTCCTAATAATTACACTTGAATGTATAAAAGTAAGCTTTTATGTTGCCATGGTGTATAGCTAATTGAGTGATGAAAGGAAAATGAAACTCCTTTTTGTGAGGACCCCAAGGCTCAATGGACTCAATATAGATGATGATTCGTAAATAATCAACTGTTGGTTAATTGCAGGAGCTACAGATTAACCTCATCATTTAACCCCCCCATCCCCAACACCAAAGGCATCATTGGCTTTGGTAGCGGTTTCATATAAATATAATTTAATCATATCAAAGCCAATGATGCAGTTGCCTTTGCCCAACACCCACACGCACCCACACACCAGGTATTTTGGTGGGGGTAAGGGGGCGTGCTCCTGGATCTGCCTGTGGCATTGAAACCTTCTATTGCGGGTAATACATGAACTAGAAGCCACCACTGTGCTGTTCAGCTACCTGTGAGCTGGTCGGGGGCGTACATGACGGCGGCGGTGACGAGCGCGTCCGTCTCGCGCTGGCTCAGCACGTAGTACTGGCGGTAGTTGGTGAGGCGGAACAGCGACGTGCCCGAGTGCGGCGGCGGCGCGGGCGCCGGCGGCAGCTCCAGCACCGTGGAAACGCACTGAAACCATACACGCACATGCTTCATACTTTTACTGTTACCAATGTAATAGAATGACCTAGATGCAGTCTTAACTCAGAGACACTTATCACTTGTGCTTGTAAACGTTGTTCACCAATACTTTTAGGCTACCCTCATTCATAATAACTGCACAGCTCCCTATTTACAAGCCGGCAGGAAACAATGTAGAGAGAATATTCATCAATAGGGGTAGTATGTGTGGAACTGTCCTTATGGCCTGTGTGCAGTCTCATCTAGGTAATGGTATAATGTCTATCAATGTATCAATACCAACATAGAGTTGAAAGTGCATATTGTAGTGGTAATGTTATTTATAATTTTGTGATACCTATGATTCTTGTACATAACATATGCCGAGATGTTTGTTCTTATGTCTTTTCTATGACTTATCATGTAAAAATGTAAACAAGTTCAAAAATACCTATAATTTGAAATTTATGAAAGAACAAAACTGTAGCATTGGTGAGTTTTGGTGAAGCAAAATTTTGTAGACAGTTCAAGACTTTGAACTTTGAGAAGAAACATATCATGTAAATGAGACGCTTATATAATTTTTGCAGATGCGACAAAGTTTTGATATCACCCATTCCCGGGCACCCATCACGTACATTTATCAAGGCTTAACTTTGTTATTATACACCAGAGCATTGATAACGGCCATCTAGCAATGTTAAATCCAACGAGGGATATTCACTCACATTTGAATGGAATGCAACTATCATTATGTAATATACAGAATGATGAACGACCATGCATGTATCTCTCACCTTCAGGTAGTACATGAGCCTGGCGGTCGGGTGGTCGGGGACCTCGTCGCACGCCATGGAGCCGTCCCCGCTAGCAGACGAGTTTTGCGAGCGCACCTCCTCCTCTTCGGCCAATAGCAGGGCCTGCACGGACGTCATGACGGGCACGGACTGCAGTTTAATGCAACTATATTGAGGGGGGGAATATACCCTACCCCTCCCAAGTCTCAGCAAAAATCCAAGGCCATCCTCACTAATTTTCTAACCATTCTCATTTCACAATTTTACAATTTCACAATTTATAAAAAGTTTTCAAAGGAAATTGACTCCCATTCTCATTTCTCATAAAGAATCAATTAAAGGGCCATTCTCACATCTCAAAATAGGTGTATTATATTTTCCCCTCTATATTGAATGTATTTCAACACAGACGAGTGATCGTGTTAGTGAAGCCCCATATTTGTGTGACGATTGAATATTCTTGAATTACAAAGGTTTTTATTTTAATGGATGCCACATAGTAATTAATAACTTTTTAAAAATCGCACTCACCTCACAGTACGACTTTTGTTTGATTGTTTACAACCCATTTGAACAAGCACTTATGTGCACAAATAAACTGTCTAATGATCAAAAACTTACTCACAGAGGTTTCCAATCTACTAAGCTGATTCTTCAATTATCTTACAATTTCATACTTTTGCAAAATTTAGTCTTCTACGATTAAATATATTGACTTTTGAAAAGTACAACACGCAAATATCCAATGACTAGTTTTGGTTTCGTTGTAATATCTGTAGGCTACATGCATTAATGTTCCTCCATAACCTTCACAATACTTCCTTACACAAGAAACGACCATTTAAACCAAATATTAACACTTGATAACATGCACTACCTGTGTGGGCATAGACTACCCCAATCCAAATAATGTTACATAACTTAGCACTGGGACTTTTCAAAGTACATTTGCAAACACCCACAGCCAAATTTAGAAGGAAGCAGTTTGGGGAAAACCTCAGTATAAAAACTATTGAATTTCTGCCAACGGGAAATCCATCATACCAGCAACGTCATAGTTAAAAAAAAAACTCATAGTGTTCTGTGGCAAACAGAAGACACATACGCTGAGTTATTCATGCACTTTTCACAAGTCTTTTTACTTTTCGTTTTGTTCTATCTTAATTGTTTTTGTGATAGTATACTTTTCATTATGTACAAAAATGGCGCAAATGTTCGTACATGGGTAGAATCTATTTCAGCTATGAGTATTGAGAAGTTGAATACAATGTCAATTGCGCAGTCAAGTATTCACGCCAAGTTATCAAGTCAGTGGCGAACGTTAAAATGCAACTATATTTAGCGTATTTGTGTCATGTTGTTGGTATTTTCTGTTATGTTTAGATTATAAAAAAACAAGCAAGCAATAACATAAAAAACGCAACAGTTTAAATTAATTGCTTGGTGAATTATTGTCATGTATATATCATCGCATTCATCAAACTTGAATCATCAACTCTGACAGTGTGGAGATTGAGCAGGCATGATGCAGGGGGCATCCAAGTGGGGAACCAAATATAACATTTTTATTGAATGGCTTTTAAAGCTAAATAAAATCCAGACATCTGTCACTTAGCCCGTGTAGAGGAGACAAGATTTAATTACATGTTTATTGCATTCGTTAAAAAAAGTAGTGTGGGCAATCTCAAAAGGTTTTCTCATGCAGTTTTCTGTTTAATTCAGCAGGGCTCAAATATACAAGGCCTCGACACCCCCTTAGAACAGTGAACATGTTAAAAGGTTTGACAGGTTCCCTTCACAAGGGCGATAGCTGACACCACCCATATAATAAAAGCAGCTGCCTGCCATCTCCTCACAAGTCCGCACAAGATGAGAACGCTAATAGCGGGCCTTTGCGTATGGTCCGCGGTGGTCATGGTAGCCATCTGCAATGCGCGTGAGTTATTACTATTGGTTATATATATTTTTTCAATCTATGTCACAGCATAATTCATTGCCCCAGGGCACAAGTGCTACAACAACGAAAATAAAGTAAATTGTGCCAACTTTTTTGTGTTAACTTCATGTGTAGCTTTACTTCAAGAAAAGTTGTTTCCACCACGGTTTTCTCCAATTTTATGTAAATGTAACTGCTTGTAAATAAAAGAGTAACAATCCATTGTAATCACGCTCTCGTAACTCTATACTTGCCATACTATATTGCCATACTATATTGTTTTTTCTCAACTAGCGAGCACCATACAAGACTGGGAATTGAACCCGCGACTTTTTTTTGTCACATGTCTAACCCCAATCCATTTGGCCATAGAAGCACACAAACAATAGTGCAAAGGCACAATAGACAGATAATATATGATCTGCATGTCCGTTGGGAGTACACCACAGTACAAATGTCCATAGAATGGAGCATGTACACGGTGATGTAGCGGCTGATGTAGGGCTACCGTCTGTTGCAGAGTCCGAGGATGATGGATGCTCCTCGCTAGGTCACAGCGTCATTCCCAGAGGAAAGGTTGACACGGCTAAACACTGGACATTCGTGGATGAAGACCACCCGTTTCAGGTAAACAGTCATGATGAAATTTTCTCTTTTGAGCAAGAAACTAAACATTGTGGGTGATTCTGGAGACATTTCATGCTATAGTTGGGTTTTGACAGTGTAGTAACAATACAATAAAAATCTTTGAGTACAATAACATCGTTTCATATGGCATATCAACTGAACGAAGCAATCCCCCACCACCTGCAGGAGGATGGCCTGGTCACGGGCCTCACCATCCAGGCCAACATCTCTGCGGCCAACCCGCGGCCAGACGAGACCCGGCGGCTGTGGCTGGGCGTCTACCGCGCGGCGACTGATGCGCCGGGGCGTGCAGCTACCAGCTGGTGAGGCGCGTCGTCCTGCGGGGCATCACCAGCACAGGGCTCACGCACGTCAGTATTTCCGTTTTTCATATACTGCTTCAGAATATTTGAATGTCACTACACTTAACAATGCTTATCTCTTCTTAGATATAGCTTTAAATACATACAGTCAGTTACATAAAATGCTTTTACGTTCACAGCTCCGTTGAAAGCTCCGTTCAAGATTTATGAACAAAAGAGTCCAGGGCTAAACTTTTGTTTATGACATGATTATTGAAATGAATTGAGTTTTTACCATCTGCACTAGATACAACATACAGAGCTTGGGGATTTGTTAAATATTCACTTTCCTTCTATCGGTCACCTATAGCTGGATGTGCGGGGACGTGTGGAGGTGGAGGCAGGAGACCATTTCGGCTTTACGTGGCCCGTCTACAGTGTCATGGAGTATGACAAGCTCGCCAAGGACGACAACAGGTATAGTGTGTCTGCCGTCCGTGGTGTTTGTCCGCACGCCCGCCTACCTAAATGCCTGTCTAAATGCCTAGTAAAATATCCGAATTTATTTGTCTGCCCATCGGATTTCATGCATTTTTTAATAATGTAAATCTGTGTACATGTCTGTAAATTAGTGTGCTATTCTTTACACAATCTGTTTCAAATATGCACATTGTAATTTCTCTAGGAATTCATAAAGATTTATTGATGTAAAATTGCATATTTGCATGACATTATGAACAACAGTTTAGAATTTAACATACTGATCCGTAGCCATTACTGCGACGGGAAGGTAAGACCCAAGGAAGGCAGCTACGTGAACCTTAGTCACCACAATGGGAACCGCAAGTACTCCATCCAGGTGCACTACACTTGCAGTGAGTATCATGCTTCTGTTTCACCTGTCTGCACACAAACACTTAGGTCACCTACTTCAGCATTGGTTGGTCGATATAGAAATTTTAAAAAAAAAGCTTCACATGTATTCTACTGGTCTCTACAAAGTAGAGAGGGTGTTACTATGAAAACCAAATATTTCGGTTAGGAAGCCTCGTTAAAAGGCGTGTCCCGTGTAGAGGACAGTCATCTCTCTGCACGTAAAAGAACTCACCTAGTTTGAAAACTATAGCTAGTATGATCCCTCCAGTACACCCTTGGCTCAGTTGTTTACCTAACGTGCCAAACAAACAAGTAAAGGACCACATTGGAAATAAGCATTACATATATATGTACGCTTTCATGTGCTATCCTAGGAACATTAGTTCCTGAATAATATCAATCAATCAATCAATCAATCAATCAATCAATCAAAGCCATCTTTTTGCACAACTTTTAGAATACACAACAATGAGATAGTCTGAATACACAAACCTAGCCAAGAAAGAATGCAGTACTAATTTGTTTGTATGTTCTTATAACTAAGTATTTGTCATACACTAATAAAGATAAAGGAAAAAATTGTTGATGTGCTCACAGAACGGACGTTAGGCGCGTGCTGGGAAAACCCATGCACGAACGGAGGCACGTGCGTGAACCAGGGCACGTCGTACACGTGCTTGTGCCCGGACGGCTACAGCGGCGTCAATTGCGAACACAGTGAGTACTGACTGTATTGTACAGCTGGGGACTTATCAGTGACAAAAATCCCTGATATCGTGGAAATTGTGATATCGCCATATTTAAAAGCTAAGCATACCTGAGTTGAAGGATATTATAGGAATTCTTCACCACAGCAATACTTCCCCTGGCTCTATTGACCAGCATTTGGCTACCATGGTACACTGATTCCTATGGACAATGACACCCTGTCTTTAATAGGCTTTTCAACATTATGCCCAGTCACTCCACTCTGAGGACAGCATGGAGTGTGTCGTTCATGTCCTAGACGGCCAGTGGAAGATTCAGCATCAATAGTTCAAGAAATATACAAGGAGTTGGTGGCAAGCCACAGAAACCAACATTATTGTGATCTGAAATCAGATTTAAAGTATTTGTTTGGGCCAGATTGAATGCGTACAATCGCAAATGAAGCCAACCTTATATACCGTTTTCATTCTAATGAGCGCACAGTGAGCTTACAAAAAAAAAAAAAAAAAAAAAAAAAAAAAAAAAAAAACAAAAACATGAGAGATGTCTAAAAAAAAGCTCACCCCAACAATTTTTCACAGTCCACACATTTTTTCTTTTATCGCTTCGAACGATAAATATCAACATGTATAAACTGTGAATATTGTTTCACAACTCGCCCGGCGTGGGTATGTGGTTATCCGAATAATATATACCATAGTGTTAGTCTAACAACTTGGCGTCAGGTAAGTGAAATATTTGAAAAAAAAGAGCAAGATTTGTTTAATCTAATCTGTGTAAACAGTGGGGTGCACCTAATAGGGCAGGTGCTCTTATAAGAACGAATACGGTATGAGGATTCGATTGTGATTGGGATTCCACATTTGCCATCAAGGTCAACAGCAAAGGACTGTCCTGAGAATTTAGAACTGTTCTGTAATCTTTCAGAATAAGAATGCATGTGATTCACAGTCTCTTGTAATGGAACGACCAATAAGATAACTTTTAAGAGCCAGAAACATAGTGGTGATGTAACAAAAAAAAAGAATGACTTATTTTGAAGACTTTAGAAATATTCTCACATGAAGTTTGTAGAAGCAACTAAAACACACAAAAATATCTGAAAATTATACAAAACCTTGGATATATGTTTCGATAATTGTAAATTTCAATCAGAATTTTAATTTGCAAAGACATGCCTTTAATCTCAATCGTTTGTGATTTTTGCAGTTTGCTGTTGCAATGAGTGAAAACGGTACCACCTCACGACGATAAATCCACAGCAGTATTCC
>CM032667.1:48341006-48366006 GCA_019095985.1 Streblospio benedicti
TACTTCAATGCTGCAATGGTCTAGTCAGTGCAATTGTATCTAGTGTATATTTAAACTTTTTTAAACAAATTTATTTACAATACTAGTATGAGTAATTGAAAATGCGATCTTTGTATGTGATGTGTATGTATTTACTCTTCTTTTAGATATGGAATTTATTTTTCTGAAATTAGGCTGTCTTTTCTTATCTTATAGTATATATCTATATGCGCACTGGCATACATGTGCATGCACTATGGGAGCTGTTCTTAAAGGTGGACACCTGGAGAAGTGAAAAGTGTCTACATGTAAAACCGGTGTTCTTAAATAGAAGGTGTCCATATGGACAGTTTCCGCTGTATATTAAAACTTTAGTATCCAACAAGATACGCACGTGAACGCTGCGGCGCCGAGCACGCTGCTCACGGTGCTGGAGCGGCGCCGGCCCTGCTCCAGCAACGCTTCGGGCACGCCCATGCTCTCTGCCACGGACGCAACCTCATGCTCATCCGGCCAATAGGCAGAGTCCACCTGCATGTCCACTTGATAGCTGCAAAGTCACAAGAGTATGCGCATTGCGGTATACCAGCTACAAAAGACCTGAGAAAGGAATTGCAGTGTGCTTCCGTGGCCGAGTGGATAAGGAGTTGGACTTGTGACCAGAAGGTCGTGGGTTCGATTCCCGGTCGGGTCTGATGGTGGGTGTTGAGCAAATCTGCCTCTAACAGGTTGCACACTGCTCCGTGGTACCTACACGTTAAATAAGTATATGCAGATCAGGCGGGTGAACGCTAATGTGAGTGATTAGCACGTCTGCGCTACGGTAGCCATGTGCTGTTTGCTCCCTGGGGAGTTTAGAAGGATATAGTGTGACAAGGATGCCAATGGTCTGGTGTGAATATGTAAGGTCGCTAGAGTACGATAACAGTGAATTCCGACTATAAATAACCACATTTACATTTACATTTAACGAGTGCGACAATGACCTTCTATTCAGCAAGTCATCAATAGTTTTCCTAATATGATCCATTTTATGGACAACAACTAGTAGTAGTATACAGTGATTTTTTTTATATTTACTATCAACATTTTTGTATTGTTCGGCAAGAGATTTTGGGAAATTGGTGGTTTCAATTTCAAATGCATGTAAAAGGAGCAACTGAAAAGATAAAAAAATGAGGCAAGGTTTTCTAGATAATTATGTGAATTTCGTTATTCATTTGTGTTTTTGATCATTCCGATGTTTTTCTTTCATTGTAAAGTTGTAAAATTTTCCCTTATTGCTTCATTTTTTTTATTTGATTTGTATATTTAAAACCATGGTACATCATTAGATAAGATCAACAAGGTATAATTTGTAAGCATTGAAGAAAATCAAACAAGTATAAACACAGCCTCATGAACGCCAAGAGATGCATGTAACTGCTGATCCTAGGTCCGTGACTTATCTCAAAGTGCTGTGGTGCTGGGTGTCAAGGTCAAAAGTGGGCTTTAGCCAGAAATGCTAATGAACAGTGCTATCTGTAAAGTGGAAAAAAGTGATTTAAAGATCAATTTTAGCTATCTCTAGGAACCATGGCATGCATGGTTTTGCTCTGCGGTAACGCTTTTGCTGTTTTGATAACAGCTTCTTCGGGCCGAATGAAACACCTCATTCGGTCACCTCAGTTGGTTGATCGAGAAATGTGTGCATTCTCCGGGAATGAACCGGGACACCGGCTACAACCTTATCCCCCACCCCCATCTACCCGTGCCTGCGGTCATATCACTGCCGGCACCATGGCAATCATGTGACCAACTAAGGTTTTTCATTCGGGTGGAAGAAGCTGTTGAGAAAACAGCGAAAGCCTTGCCGCATAACAAAACCATGATGAACCAAATCTTAATTCTGTGTACAATAGTAGGTCATTCGGGTAGAGAATATGTGTAATACTCTTGTACAGAAGAACATCCCCACCCCCAGCCCAAATCCAATCAATGTTTAGGAACAAAAAAAGAAAGAAATACAGAAAAAGAAAAGAAAAAGATCAAATCGTATAGCTGTCATAATGGTTCATAATGCATCCAGTATGTTAGTTCACAACGTCCCCGGCATACTACTTCCGGATGGAGTCGCACCTGCGCAATACAGAATGCTCGACACGTCATTCCTACTGTTAGCGTCTGGACTTAAATAAACACATGTTACTAAAATACGTCTTAGTTGTACATGACATGGTGTCAGAAGTCAAGTCAAAATAAAGTTGGACACGTAAGGACACGTCTGGATAGTGATATATGACTGATATATAGATCCACAGTGGATACTAAGCTTGCCAACAGTGAAACTTGTCAGTAATTCGAATTGGATTCAAAATGGCGTCCCAAGCGTCACTCTTTCAACCTCCAGGACACTTCTCTTTTCAAGCCAGTGACTGGCTGGACTGGTCGGCAGCATGGAAAAGGTATATAAAGTTGACAGAAATTGACAGTAAGAATGACGACATAAAAATAAGTGCTCTCCTATATAATATGGGCACTCGTAAGGCCGAAAAAGTGATGCAGACATTTAAATATGGCAAGAAGCTAGTACCCAATCCTGCATATGCTAATGACGACACAGTTGCCCGATACTTAGAAGAAGATGAGAGTGAAGATTCATATGAAGACGTACTAAGTAAGTTTGATGGCCACTACATTCCAAAAGTGAATATAGTTAATGAAAGTGCCAAGTTTAACAAGAGGGTACAGAAGGAGGGGGAGTCCATTGACAGTTTCTTAATAGACCTCGAAAATCTAGTGGTAAAATGCAATTATGAAGACCAAGAAAGACAAGTGAGAGACCGTTTTATTGCTGGCATACGTGATGAAAAGCTACAGGAAAAGTTACAATTTATGGCTAACATAACACTTAACAAAGCGGTTGAATATGCTCGCCGGTACGAGATGCTACAAGTGCAACTTAAAGAACAACGAGAACCTGCTATCAATGAAGTACGCTCAAGAGGACGAGGTCATCATGGTCGTGGACGTGGAAGTCACCGAGGACGCGGACGAGGTCATAGTCAAGGAAAGCCAGCACAGCAGCATGAAGGGCCTCAAAGAAAATGTGGCAAATGTGGATACATACATCGTTCGAGCCGACCAGATGCATGCCCTGCAATTGGTAAAACATGCAAAAAGTGCTCAAAAGTCGGGCACTTCTCATCGTGTTGTTGGTCATCAAATAAAGGTCAAGGTCATGGTCAAGTGCGTGCAGATGACGTAGAAGCGGAAGAGTCAGCATGGTTCCTGGGCTACGTCAATTGTCCTTCAAAAAGTGATGAATGGTCAGTGCGTCTCAACTTGGGTAAGAACCTGGTCAAATTTAAAATAGACACTGGAGCTGACGTCACGTTGATGACACGTGGCACCTACGAAATGTTAAAAGATCCTCCTGCATTGTCACCAACGTCGTTGAAATTAATGTCCCCAGGTGGATCTGTCAAAGCAATCGGAGAGTTCACCACCAAAGTTAGCCACAAGGAGAAACGCTACACCATCCGCATAGTAGTAGCAGAAAGTAAGTCAAATCTGCTATCTCGTGACATGACTGTCAAAATGAACCTAGTTATGAGGGTACAAGAGACATTGATTGATAGTAAGACTACGAAAGTTGGTCTCATGAAAACAGCCCCAGTAAAAATACAACTCAAGGATGACGCAAAGCCAGTATGTGTAAACACAGCCAGAAAAATCCCCTTTCCATTGATGGACAAGGTTAAGAAGGAGTTGCAACGCATGATTGATTCTGATGTGATTGTCCAAATAAAGGAGCCAACTGATTGGTGCTCTGCCATGGTTCCTGTCATAAAAAAGTGGTGCAGTTAGAATCTGTGTAGATTTGAAAAACGTCAATAAAAGCATTAAAAGACCAGTCACTTCACTCCCCACTCTTGAGCATATCGCCCCACGTTTATCAGGCTCAACGGTGTTCTCAACATTAGATGCCGCAAGTGGATTCTGGCAAATTCCACTTGACGAAGATTCCCGAAGACTGACAACATTTATCACACCCTTTGGGAGGTTTATGTTTAAAAGACTGCCCTTTGGTATTAGCCTTGCCACTGATGAGTATCAGAGAAAAATGTCAGAAATATTTGGTGATGAAGAGGGAGTCGAGGTCATAATAGATGACATTCTGGTCCATGGAAAGGACAATGCCGAACACGATGCCCGCTTAAAGAAAGTCTTGGACAAGGTCAAACAAGTGGGAATTGAGCTCAATAAAGAAAAATGCAAACTGCGCCAAAGCGAAGTGTCATACTTTGGTCATTTAGTTGGAAAAGACGGCATCAAGCCACACCCTGACAAGACCGAAAGCATAGCAAAGTTAGAGAAGCCAAAAGATGTAAGTGAACTGAGGACAATACTTGGTATGTTCAATTATCTTGCTAAGTCTTTACCTGGCCTGTCGTCTGTCATGAAGCCCATGACAAATCTTTTGAGGACGGACACATGTTGGACATGGGGTCCACAGCAAGATAGGGCATTTGAAGAAGCTAAAAGACTTGTCGCTGAAGCTGCAACCCTGACCTTTTACAACCCAAATAAGCCAACAACTGTGAGTGCAGATGCCAGCTCGTATGGCCTTGGAGGTGTAATTCTACAAGAACATGATGGAATTATGAAACCTGTAGCCTACTGCTCTCGCACGTTAACGCCATCAGAACAGAAATATTCTCAGATAGAGAAGGAATGCCTAGCAGGGGTCTGGGCTTGTGAACGATTTGCTCACTATCTCACAGGGATGTCTTTTAAATTAGAGACTGACCACAAACCACTTGTGCCACTCCTGTCTACGAAGAATATTGATGCCGCACCTCTTCGATGTCAACGTTTACTGATGAGAATGTTGAGGTTCAGTCCAGAGCCGGTCTATGTCCCTGGAAAGCAGCTGGTCATCGCGGACACATTGTCTAGAAAACCACAAAGCAAACCAAACACTGAGGATGTTACACTGGCAGAAGAAGTCCAAACATATGTTGATTCAGTCAAAGCTCACTGGCCAGCGAGTCCATCTAAACAAAATGAATTAATTGCTGCATTAAATGAAGATGCCACACTCAGTCGTGTGATGGGTTATATAATGGATGGTTGGCCAAGACATGCATCGTCAGTCAGTGAGTCAGTTAGACCCTATTTTAATGCAAGAGCAGCATTATCAGTCATTGACGGCCTGGTTTGTTATGAAGATAGAATAGTCATTCCACAAAATAAGAGACGAGACATACTTGACAGGTTACATGAAAGTCACCAGGGGATAAATAAGTGCAAGGACAGAGCAAACGATAGCGTTTGGTGGCCAGGTCTAAGTCAAGATATCACAAAGTTTGTTGAAGATTGTCATGAGTGCAGACAAGGAAGAGCTGCTCAACGCCATGAGCCACTCATGCCGACAGAATTACCACAAAGAGCATGGCAATATGTAGCAGTTGATCTTGCCGTGGAGAAAGGCAAGAATTATCTAGTAGTAGCAGATTACTACAGTCACTGGATAGAGATAAAGTACTTGCAGAGTACTACAGCCAGTAGAGTTATCCAGGCCCTGAAAGGCATATTCGCAACACATGGTGTTCCGGAATTTGTCCGCAGTGATAATGGCCCTCAGTTCGTAGCACAAGAATATAAAGAGTTTGCAGAAAAGTATGGATTCGCCACTGACTCTTCAAGTCCATATTTTTCACAGTCAAACGGCCTAGCAGAGCGCGCCGTTCAAACTGCAAAGTCGATTCTGCAACAAGATGACCCAGATATTGCCCTTCTGAATTATAGAAATACCAAGCACTCCACAATTGGTGTAAGTCCGGCAGTGGCACTCATGGGAAGGAAATTGAGAGGCCATCTACCGGTTCTCTCTAAAGTTTTAAATCCAGTCCCAGTGGAAAGAGAGAAATTGGAGCAATCAGATACCTTTGCCAAGATGAAATACAAGAAATACTATGACTTAAAACATGGATCAAGATACTTGCCTCCAATACAGCCAGGTCAAAGTGTCCTAATGCGTGATGGGAAAAGCTGGGGCAAGCCAGGAATAGTGACGGAGAGTGACCCCAAGTTTAGAACACATCTGGTAGAGACACCAGATGGCACATACAGGAGAAATCGACAACAACTTCAGCCAGCGAAAGTGCCACCTCATGCGTTCATCAGGGTTCATGAGCCTCCTCTGCCTGATTGTGCAATCCCACCGCCATCAGCCGTGATCACTTCTCAGGAAACGCCAAAGCACAGCGCCTAATTGAGAATATGTGAACATTTGCGGAGTCTGTTACTTAGGACTTTACGTACATTATGATATTTGTTATTTGTATTCCTTTCCTTTAATTTGATTGGAAATTGAAAATTTGAAATTTGGAAGTTTGATAAAAAAGAAAATGTTTTACATGTGACGTGTCAGGAGCTTGACTTGTATAGTTAGGTTAGAGTTTGATAGATTGTCATATGATGTGTCTAGTAAAATTCAAAATGTTATTGGGACCTAAATGTATAATGCATAAAAGTAATATGTTTCATTCTCGTGTTCTCTTGATAAAAGGGGAAGGTGTCATAATGGTTCATAATGCATCCAGTATGTTAGTTCACAACGTCCCTGGCATACTACTTCCGGATGGAGTCGCACCTGCGCAATACAGAATGCTCGACACGTCATTCCTACTGTTAGCGTCTGGACTTAAATAAACACATGTTACTAAAATACGTCTTAGTTGTACATGACAATAGCCACAACAGCAACGCGCTACCGACTGAGCTACTGAGGACCAAGTGGCAGAAAACACCAGCAAAACAGTACAGGAGAAGCCTAGTTACGTTGGCTTTAACATCCTGTACTCAAACTGTTCTCAATATTACTAAATTAATGTTCCCATTTCCTACTTCACGTATAAAATATGTAAATACCGATTCTTAGGCCTAGAAAAAATGATTGTTTGGTTCCGGTAACATGATTTTGAAAAATAGGTTAGTAAGATAGGTAATTTTATTTTTTTCTTCATATTTTTTACCGCAAAAAATAGGTTAGGTAGGGGCCACTTCTTTTTTTTACTCCACATAGAAAAAGAAAGTGACTGCACACACATGATGGTAAAATTAAACAAAAATGATGAATTACATATGATTTTTTTATTCTATTGCTAAAATTAGTATATTATTTTATGTCTGAATCCATAGGTTCGAAGTTTTTATAAAAGAACTCAATAAAAAGATTATGTTAGGGGGGTTAAAATGGGTATGGGTTAGCTAGGGTTACTGGAACCACAGGATCATTTTTTCTAGGCCTTATAAGTTATATCAATAATCTATTCATCACTATTGGGACCAAACTGAAATGCATTGTGCAGTTTTCGTTCATGTTGGAATTAGTTCCGGGTTAAGTGTAGGTTTCCTGGCCTATATATAGTGAAACATTAAATTGTATTCAATTTTTGACATAGAACAACAATGTGTAGATATTTATTATTAGAAATATAAAACAAAATTTAATCTTTAACATTTTCAGATTAATCTTAGAAGATGTGCACTATCTAGCGTTGTATTTTTAATCTTAAGTCATTGTTTTTAGGCTATTTCATGATTGTTATAAAAATATTGTATTTCCCTGAAGAGGAAGGACACTCACGTGTCGAAACATGGGAACGTATTTTGAAAAATCAAATGAAATTATTTTTCTAAGTCAATTTCAAATTTCCAAATTAAGTCTCCAACCACAGAAAAAGATGTAACAACCAACAATATCGAAACATTTGTTTTTATTCATAGCTTCTTATATGCCGCCTCTCAACATTTTTCCAATCATTTTTCTACATAACATTTTACTTGATTTTTAAAGCAATACAAGATTATGTCATATATGAGTATGATTAATTATATATAAGGTAATGACAAAAACTCTTTACTCAATAAACATTTATACAATGGAGAATTTGCAGGTGTACAATAAACATTTTTACAATGGTGAATTTGCATGTGTTAAATAAACATTTATTTACATTGTAATTTTTACTGGCCAAGTATTCCAATATAATTTCTTATATTATAATATTCAAAGTCCAAACTCAATATTTAATCTTTGAATATTCATGACATCTTGAAAGAAAGTTATATACAAACAAAGTTAAAAAGATATTTACATAAAATGTTCAAGTAATACTGAATAGGCGATGCCATCCTAATACCTAACACAATCAAAAAGCAAGACTAGTGCAGAAATGTTAAAAACTTTTTCATTCAACAGTCAAAAAATTAAAAAGCAAGACTAGTGCAGAAATGTTAAAAACTTTTTCATTCAACAGTCACAAAATTAATGCATGTCCACAATAAACTTCATGAAATTAGAAAATCTGTCAATGTCATATCATCATAAAACATGCAAAAAAGGTGAGGGTAAGACATTGCAAAGATGATTTGATGAGTGTTGATGGTGGTGAAGAGGATCGTATTGGATTTTGTGTTGTTGTGTTTCGTGATCCATCATATTGAGATTCTACTGAAGATGACAACCTTAACATTCCAAGATTCCATTTTATTAGTCCCATTTCACAGTCTATGGGCACACCAGTCTTTCCAAAGACAAATTCTTTCTCATTGCTAATGCTACTATCTGTAAGGTTTTCTCCATCCTGGCCTGCCTGACATGAAAACATCAGTTTTATGAAATTATGATCTTTATTCGATTCTGTCGCTATATAGTTCCATATGCCAGTTATAGCCCTCGTTTTATTTTGGTTTTTTATATCTGCAAAACATTGACGTTCCTCCATAATTGCACCAATTTCATTCTGACATGTTTCAGGACATGCAACACCATCACATTGAGCATCCTTTAACCTGGCCATGTAAGTTTTCATTTGTCGCTTAAAACGACCCCAAAGACAATCTTGACTTAAACTTGGAGCATACATTTTATTGATTACGTCTGCATCACTTTCCATGCAACATCCCCAATTTTCATCTCTCTCACCATTGAAAAAGCAAAAAGATATTTGACTATCCCCAGCATATTTGTTTATTCTGGCTCTAAATATACAACTTTCACCTTGACCTGGGAAATCTCTGTCATCAACAATAGGATTTGTAGCTTTACTTGTATCATAATAACAAGTTACAACATATCTGTCCGAGCTTTCCAAATTGATCCAGTTGTCCAAACGCAGTATGTAAGGATGCTTTAGATCTTGATAATTATCGATATCAATGAGTTCTTTAATCTCACCATCTTTTTGCACGAGATGCACTTTCATTCGTGTACCATAATTTCCCATTACTGGCAGAACATGAGTAATGAAAACCTTCGAACCTACCACAAGATCCATACAACGTGCAGGACAATGACCTTGCAAGGTATAGGACTTCCAGCCAATAGGAATAATAAGATCAAATGGTCCCATATTCATCAGATAGCCACCACCTCGTGCTTCTAATGTTTCATTAACAATATTAGTAGCATTATATTCAACAAAATCTAATTGTTGAGCTTCTAGTTCATTGACCCTTTCATCATTGGCAAAGTAGAATGTAACTAATGTGTTATCATACAGCCCACTCGTCTTGAGAATGTTCATGTAACTCCACTGTATTACGATATAGTTATAGGTCGACCCATCAAGTTGAAGGTAAAAAGATTCATCAGCACAAAAGTCTTTGGGTGTTCCCATATACCATGTATGTATATATCTTAAGCAAAGTTTTTGAGTATTTTGTTCTGAACACAGATGAGGTACATTCACTTGTCGCGGTTTACTGCCAATATGGTAAGAATGTGCTCCGTGACATCCACGAACTTGAATTTTATACATCACCAATTCATTGTCAATATCAAATTTCAGGGCTATCAGTTTATTTCGATCCTTTTCTCCATATAAGTGCTTTTCAAAATAATCTGGATGATTCATGATATCATTTTCAGCCTTTGTTGAAAGGAAGATACAATAATCTTTACTGTATTTTTTTTGCTCTACTTCTACACCCATTGATATGTTCACAGACTTTGCAAAGTTAAGCACATTTCCATCACTGTCTGTTTGCAATGGGCATTTTGGTCCATCTTGATAAAGCAGTAGATCAGCATTGAGAGATTTACAGAACTCAGAGTCGATAGGCTCACAAACACCAGGATGCGTAATTCCAGTTGTAGTATAAGGCGTCAGTCCAGGCCTCCATGTGCAGTAAGGATCTCCAAGCTCTTCACCATTCGTACGACCATCTTGGTCAGAATCACGGAGACAAAAACATAAATCCCATTTTAGCTCATTATTCTTCAAATCGTCACCAAATACATTCAGCTTACCATAGATATCTCCAAGATCTTTCCTATGACCTACACCAGGCCAAGTCTTTCCAGAAAAATATGGATGTGTTACACGGTCACCATTGGGAATAAAATCTCGGTACACAGGATATGATCGAACATTTTTGCAAAGTAAGAAAAAGCACACCACCTTCAGCAATAGTAACATGTTTCTCATTTTCTCTTCTGTGCGTGTGTCCACATTTCTTGAAAGAAGTCTTCCTTTAATATCATCGTCAACATTTCAATATTTGTAAACATGTAACGGCTATCAACAAGGTCACGACGAATGCACAGCAGACGTACAAACCATAACGTTGTGCGCGCCACAGTAAACGGGACACGTTACACTACTAATATGCCGTTACATTGTTTCACGTAATTCGTTCGACGTTCTACGTCAATAAATTAGTTGCGTCGCTTCAACAGCAGCGCAATCCTTGTGTTTGTTTCGTGTGTATCTCACTAACTATCGTCATAAAATGGAGTAAATTTTATTTGATTTGTGTACTAGAACACAGACTAAACATTCTGGCGACACGAATCAATTACTGTCTAACCCACGCTCACTGGTTTTATTCACTCTGTCACAGCCTAGGTTATTGTAGCGGGGCCCAATGTACACCAGTACTTCACATCTGGAAAGAATATTGAATTTTTCCACATAGCAAGACATGGCCATTGACTTTTGAAAAAGTCACTTTTGACTATTCTAAGGTAATTTTCACGTATCACTTATCCTATGTCATTCACGGAAAGTACTTTCCTAATAGAATTTTGAGCGCCATCAATGCGCTGTTGGTGTGAACGTGGTATGAACACATTGCGACAGTTGTTGGTGAGACCTAAGGACCCCTTAGACAAAGAAAGAGTGATTAGACCAGTGTATCAGATTAAATGTAGTGACTGTGATGCTTCATATGTGGGGGGAAAGGAGAGATCAGTAAAGGTGCTGGTTCTTAGAACATAAAGCCCGAGTTCCCCGGACTCAGAAGTGTCGGGCCATATCCACATTCACCAACAATATACAAGGTCATGGTATCCCACTTGATGAGACTAAGATTCTGTGTGTTGAACCCATGTATTTTGAAAGAGGAGTCAAGGAAGCCATTCAGATCAGAAAACTGAAGACATCCTAGCTGAATAAGGATGGAGGGGGACATAGACTACCGGACATATGGACCAACGTACTCCTACTGAGTGACCCATGAGAGGGTGGGGGGTCGTGGGGGGGGGGGCACGCATCTGGGGACTTTCCCGCACGCACAGTGATGAAGATGAAAGTATATGTATCTATCCTTTTGGTTTGAATAATCTACGTATAAAAATGACAATATAAAGACAAAATTAAGAATCAAGTCACATAACTTAATAGAATATGATAATTCAATCTCTGGTGAAACATTTCAGAAGTCAATTTGACATCTGATACTCAGAATGGCGATGGTGTGCTCTCTGAGCACTCTTGATCTAGTTTTTTAATATTATTATTCAAAACAGTGTTGTCATTGTTTAAAACAGTGTTGTCATTCTTTAGGAAAGAATGATGAATACAAAACCTGGTTCATTGTGTAACATTGATTATCTTATCAGAATTCTTTTCATGTTTTTGGTGTCTCTCTACTCGCCTTATTAGATATATGGGTTCGCCGTGATATGCCCCAAGAACTCCACGGATAAACTCCCCTCCCCCCCCCCCCCGTAAAATGATTTACGTTACAAACTCACCCGGTTTTGTGTCTATATGAACAGTTTATTCCAACACACTTTTAGTCATTATAAAGTATACGTACACTCACAATCCTCACAATTCTCGTGGGTTTCACGGCTTTCCCATTCACACAGAATTCAGAGTCCATATTCATGGTATATATTTCAATAAGGAATAAGCTCGCATAGACATAAGGATGACGTGAATAGTGAATACCATAAAACACACAAAATGGAGCGTTCACCCTTTGAAATACAAAAACATCACTTTGTATGAAGTAAAAAGTAACTTTAAAAAGCATCAATTGGTGGTATCAATAAAAGATACATTTTTAGATAGATTGCAGAAAGCCATAATAAACATAATGGGAGGTGGGTGTATACAATCAAATCAGACTATTTTACAAAATAAAGGAAAAGCAGCGTACGGTTTGTAGTAATGATACTGAGTAATATTGTGTTGCAGGGATTATAATTTCTTGTGGCTAGCCTGGTGACAGAGCCACTCAAGCATAACACAGGGGATTAGCAAAATATTATAATCCATCAACTCAACTAACTATTCTACAGTAAAACGCCAGTATCTTTTTTGAAATAGTATATGCAACTGACAAACAGATTTTTCATTATAATTAAGTTGATTTTATAGCAGCATTGGAAAGGAATACAATTAATACATGTAGGTTGAAAAGACATGGATACTGATTTGCAGCTATATTTTTGCGCCACCCTGTAATGGTGGCAACTTCAAACCTCTGAAATATTGAAAAATTGTGATGTTCAATTTTTTTTTGAGAAATATCATTTACACAGCTCTAATTCTTAGTCTTTATTATTAATTATATGTATGGTTTATAGATAAATAAAGAACATATAATCTTAAGATCGGGAATTCTTTATTATAGCTATACAACCAAATATTGTCTATAAAATTAAGAACTGACAAAGCAGCCTAACATAAACTAATTAATTCAAATTTTATTTTTTTCAATATTGCTATTTAACCAAGGTTATTAGAGTAAAACTTATGATGGATTATCGTTTTAAAAATTCTATGGATTCCAATGCCAAACCAAATAATAATTAAAAAGTTATTAAGATTATAAATACATCATTTTAAATTCCAATACAGGCCAAACAGATTAAAATCTCCATCACCATCCTCCCCATCGTCATATGTCACAGCCATTTACACACTAAATGTACTAAATATGGCAATGATTGGTCCCTCTAATATCCCTCCCCCATCTACTGCTACCCATGGCAAACACGTGCAGAGCAGATTAAAGGTCCCACTCATCCCTACCCTTCTTTCCACCGCCACCCCCACCCCCTCTTCTCTCCCAACCCGCTCATCCCCATCCCCATCTAAACGGTCCATAATTAATGCACCCCCTTCCTGCTGCTGCTCTGGTTGAAACAAATAAGATCTGTAACATATTAAATGCTCCTCCATTCCCATTCTTTCCCCTGTCCCACATCCCTCACACCAGCTCCCTCCACTATACATCTCTGGGAAAGATTACATACATGTCGATCACCTTCCTCCCACAGTCATATGTGACAGCCATAGACACACTACATGTATGATTGTGACAATGCTTGATCCCTCCAATAACCCTCCATCCAGCTACTCCTACCCCCGGTAAACACGTGCAGACCATTAAATTTGCATCTCAACTACCCCCTTTCTGCTGCTCATCGGGTTGAAATTGATGAGATTTGGAACATATGAAATGCTCCTCCCTGCCTCACCACCAGCCATGCGTCAGATTAAGATTTTCCTCAGTGATATCTTTCAATATATTATATCTCACATAAGCCATAGAAAGGTGCACTACAATATATATTCCTATTGAAAAAAGCAGAATATGGGCTTTTGCCCCTTGTTCCTTGTTTCTACCTGGATTAGCCTTTCATGCACGCTACGCTTCAGTAATTCTGAGTAGAGGTGCTTCTAGTATTTAAGCCAGTAATACTATAGTATCCTATGGTGGTGGTTATGAATTTGAAAATAGTGTGTTTGCATAAGTAAAGTATATTTATTTAGGATTTACACCTGGATATTATTATTCATGCTAGATATATGGGATACATACTGAATTGTATTAGTCACAGTGAAAGTGATAATTTCTGGACAGCCTGTAGATCAGCCATTATTAGTGACAACTCAAAACTGTGTAAATTTCAGATATTGTGGATGCTTACAAAATTTTGGAGAAAAGGCAATTACATAGGACTAATTTGACAGATTTTATATTGTGCCTATGTATTTTAAGTGACAATTAAAGAAAACCTTTTTTTAAGAACCTTAAATGCTTTATTATAGCTATGCAGCCAAATATTGACTATAGATTTGAAATGGAGAAAACAGCAGTCACATAAACAAATTAATTCACATTTAGATTTTTCAATATTACTACTTAACCAAGGTTATTTGAGTGAAAGTGTTGATGGATTATCGTTTTAAAAATTCTATTTTACATAATGACATTGTCAAACCAAATAATAATAATCCGAGCAAAAAGTTATTAAGATTATATATATATAGTTTTAATTATTATTATTATTATTATTATTATTATTATTATTATTATTATTATTATTATTATTATTATTATTATTATTATTATTATTATTATTATTATTATTATTATTATTATTATTATTATTATTATTATTATTATTATTATTATTATTATTATTACAAGTTAGTGCAAATAACTATATATATATGGGCAAAGCTTAGGTGACATTGAAATACAAAAACATCACTTTTTATGAAGTAAAAAGTAACTTTAAAAAGCATCAATTGGTGGTATCAATAAAAGATACATTTTTAGATAGATTGCAGAAAGCCATAATAAACATAATGGGAGGTGGGTGTATACAATCAAATCAGACTATTTTACACAATAAAGGAAAAGCAGCGTACGGTTTGTAGTAATGATACTGAGTAATATTGTGCTGCAGGGATTATAATTTCTTGTGGCTAGCCTGGTGACAGAGCCACTCAAGCATAACACAGGGGATTAGCAAAATGTTATAATCCATCAACTCAACTAACTATTCTACAGTAAAACGCCAGTATCTTTTTTTGAAATAGTATATGCAACTGACAAACAGATTTTTCATTATAATTAAGTTGATTTTATAGCAGCATTGGAAAGGAATACAATTAATACATGTAGGTTGAAAAGACATGGATACTGATTTGCAGTTATATTTTTGCGCCACCCTGTAATGGTGGCAACTTCAAACCTCTGAAATATTGAAAAATTGTGATGTTCAAATTTTTTTTTGAGAAATATCATTTACACAGCTCTAATTCTTTGTCTTTATTATTAATTATATGTATGGTTTATAGATAAATAAAGAACATATAATCTTAAGATCGGGAATTCTTTATTATAGCTATACAACCCAATATTGTCTATAAAATTAAGAACTGACAAAGCAGCCTAACATAAACAAATTAATTCAAATTTTATTTTTTCAATATTGCTATTTAACCAAGGTTATTAGAGTAAAACTTATGATGGATTATCGTTTTAAAAATTCTACTTTACTTAATTCCAATGCCAAACCAAATAATAATAATCCGAGCAAAAATTTATTAAGATTATATATATATAGTTTTAAAATGTGTATAGGTGTGTACGACAGTACGTAATGACTAAATGTGGTGGTTTATAGTCCTGATCCCAGTATGGCTCTCATGACTATACAATTTACACCAGGTCATTCGCACACTTATTGATTAGCATTCGATCATTCGATCAGTTCTCGTATACTTGCATCGGCAGCACATTCAGCGCACAATGCTCATCACTCACACAATCATTCACTCACTCTTTCAACCCAATGACCTGTACCTATTTAACGTGTAGGTACCACGGAGCAGTGTGCAACCTGCTAGTGGTAGATTTGCTTAACACCTACCACGCACCAGACCCGACCGGGAATCGAACCAACGACCTTCTGGTCACGAATCCAACTCTCTAACCCTGATACGTGAAATATGGCTAATTAACATGGGCTGACGAAGGCAGGCGCATTTAGCACAAGATATAAGGTCTAGATACTAGATTGCTATAGATAGACAGACAGAGAGTTCTGCTGCTCATGTTAGTGGTGTGTGTATTTGTGGGCTTCGCGGGGATCAAGAATAGGTGCTAAGCATGTCCTTGCACTGTAAAACAAAACAGATGATTATCTTTGTGGTGTTCACACGTCCTAACATGTACTACATGTAGAATATTAATAAGGATTATTATATAAAAGTGATACGTGAAATATACCTTACCTTCTAGGGCTTAGTCGTTCATAATTTACGCAGGAACGTCTCAGAGAAGAACCTATTATCCATACTGTATGCCAAACTCATGTTCTCAAAACAACCAATGATTGAATATATGTACCCATCAATATTTTGATATATAATAGTAGAAAAATGAGTGGTCCTATGCAATATCAGAATCAATTTTTAAAGCATGTGAACTCAACCAAAACATTATGAATAGATTCACTATAAAATCATGGCGCATTCCTATTCTTGATCCAGATCGAGCATATGCATTCCATGAATGAACCTACGTAAACTTAAAATGAGGTTTCAAACAGCTGCATGATACACCAGTAATAAAATGTGGCGTTCAATAATAATGAAAAAAATTACAACAATTGCCCTTTTCCAATTCAAAAGTCTCTAATTTTAATTGCATGAAATTAGTAAATTTATTAAATTATATGTCTTGATCGCGCAGGGCTGGAGTGTGTGCCGGAGGCTCAACAAGTCTCGTCTGAGCCCATTTAAGTTTAGGCAAGCTCCTGAACACACCTTTCAAATACTTTCTCCAATGCTCGGATAGTCTCCAAGGTAGAAAAATAAATATATGTGCACAATAATTCAGTAAGATTTCTGAGCATTTCATGAGACGCTATTCTGGTACAAAATGCTTTTTAGCTATTAGAGAACTCTGACTATCAGATGATTTTGTGGGCGTTTACACGTACTGTACAAAATCAAACTATTTCAATTCTTTATATACTTACATAGGCAGATCAAGTGGGCGCGCGGCCACCTTTATCCACCAAAATATATCATTTTGATAGCTTTTTTTACACGTCTGCCATGAAATCCCTGAAGTGCGCCCTCTCCCCCCTTTTCTAAAAACCTGGATCTGCCATTGACTTACGTCACAGACTAGGTGCTTATGTAGCTTTTAAACTTGGGCCACTATTTAGCTCTATGTGTTTCCTAATAGTATCAATTTTTTCAAAGGCCTCAGCTTAATTGGTCCAAGAGAAAACCTGTTATTCGTCTCATATAAATTTAATTTTGCAAACCTCTTACTTTAACTGATTTTAGTATTCAAGTGTTTCAGGTTGGTGCATTACAGAAGTCATACATAAATAAAACAAATTAGAAAATTGATAAAAAATAAATCAATAAAATAATGAGGCGGCTATTGTATTCCTGATAAATAGCAGATCAAAACCTAGATCAAGCTATATAAAATTGAAAACTTTCAAATTTAAATTATATTTAGCTGCATAAGCATTTTTACAAATAAAATCTATTAGAGGGAAACTAATTTCTCATGATATACCAATTCATGAATGAAGCTAATAAATTGTGAGATGTTGCAGAATATGGACTTTACATTATTTTTGATCATGGACAGAATAAAACAGATATAAAAAATTGTTTATTTCACGATCTATAACAAAGTGATTGTGTAAATAAATGATCACGTATGTTTAACCTGAAGTGATTTTAAACATTAACAAGACAAAATCTATTCAGAAATTTCTAAGACAGAGACACAATTAAACTGTTAACTCCATGGTCATACTTGAAAATGTAATTCAACACATGCATTCCTTAACATTTACACTGGACAATACCATTAAAATGTTGACTCATATATAAATATGGAATGACAATCAACCAAAAATATGGTGCTAGAAGATTAACTCTAATGCAAGCAAAAACAACAAACTTTCTACTACACCTATATGCATACACAGTGGAACACACATAACTTCAAGACCTTCAGTTACCGGGATATTAAGTGATTGTTACAGATTTTTCACATTTTGAATGTAATTGTGTTCAACACCTAAATGACAATGGCATGATGATAATGGCAATGTAATGACAATATAATGGTTCAGTCTTTGAAGATTTACTCTTCGGCAGGTTTCTTGTCAACAGCAAATGGTTTGTCAACAGCGATGGAGCCACTGTCTGCAATGACCACATCTTTTTCAGGCTTGTCACGGGCACTAGTCTTGGTGCTTTCAATCTTCCTCACCACATCCTGCAGATTAGAATAAAAAAAAAACATCAATCTGAATTATCACCTTGTAACCAATATCAATATAAAAACACAATACACAAAAGATAAGGTAACGTAACATTTTAAAGGTCTTCGAATAAGACAAGCCTAAATATATCCAATCTATCAAATGAAGTAATATTGACTGTTATTAGCATTCTTATTTCATGACTGCTAAATGAGCACAAAATAAAGCAACACTTGCCAATGAACAATTGATTTCACATTTGTTCAAGGCACTCATATAATCAATTTTGCAACATGATCAATGTCCTAATCTGAATTGTTCGCACACCTGTTTTCAGAAAAAAATTGGGACTGTCACATGGAAATGATGTTATAATGTTCAATAAATTAGATGTATCCACACACTTAATATAATATTGTAACCAGGTAACTGATGAAATTAAATGACCAACTTTACCACACCTTTTCTTTGTACTGAAGTGACAAATCTTAGTTGGAAAGTAGAGATAATCATAATATATCATCTACATCTACAAATTTGTCACAAAGTTTCATCATTGACGTTTAACTCACCATGCCCTCCAGGACTTTGCCAAACACAACATGCTTTCCATCGAGCCAGGGAGTGATCTTTGTGGTGATGAAGAACTGGGAGCCATTTGTGTTCTTTCCTGCATTAGCCATGGACAGCCAGCCAGCGCCATAGTGCTTCAGCTTGAAGTTCTCATCCTCAAATTTCTCTCCATAGATGCTACGGCCACCAGTACCATCCCCACGGGTGAAGTCACCTAGGGAAATATGGATATCAATTATGATTGTGCCTACATAAACAAATTAAAAAGTGACTTCATTAAGGAAGACTTAAAATCTGCCTCTATGCAAGCTTTATTCGTCTATTGCATAAACGAATGCAGACATACATACTAAATTAATACATTAAGTGGGATGACCTGCGCATTTGCCATTTCACTTGCGAATGGAAATACTGTATTCACTCATAGGTGCACCTGCCCTATTGAGTGACCCTTGTAGTCACTAGTGTCAATAATTAGTTAATATTCATCTAAACAATCCAAAACAGTAAGGAAAGATACATAGCAAGCTCTGATTAGCGGGTAATTTTCGTCATGGTTAATTCACCACATTTGTTTATCTTCATTGCTTGATGTTCTTGTCCTTCCTGGCTTCCACAAATCTTGCTTTTTTTAGGTGAAGATATTGCAAGACTAACATGCGGATATACGCCAGGTGCATTGTGAACCAATGTTTGCGGTTCATACATGTTTATGTTTATTTTTGGAAGCAAGAGATGAAAGAAAAATGCATGTACCACGAAATTTATCGGCATGCACTTATTAGATATATCTAATGTTTTTTGTTTAAGATAATTTTTAGTAAACGCATTGTGCACTTATTAGAACGAATACGGTATCTATTAAAATGAAGCATGTGACCAAACACGTTTAATGCATGTAGAGAAAAATGCAAATGCGATACTTTCATAATACAAATTTGATTGAGAAATGATAGCCTTCATTGAATTCTGTATCTAAGTACTTTGCATTCAACAATTCATGCCATCATGAATATATGACATGCACTTTTTACTATTGGAGTATTGTCAAAAAACAAATTCACAAAGAAATACAAATTTTTTACTATTATTAATAATTAAGAAAAATTGAATATTTTGGGACCTACCTCCCTGGATCATAAAGTCCTTAATAACCCTGTGGAATTTGCTGCCCTTGTAGCCATCTCCATTTTCCACTCCTTCGGCGAGCTTCTTGAAGTTTTCAGCAGTTTTAGGTACTGTTTTCCCAAAAAGCCCAATCACAATTCTGCCGGTTTTTTCACCTCCTATTTCAATATCAAAATAAACTTTGTCAGTAACTTTTGGCCCTGTTGCTGCATCAGATGCTCCCAAGTTCATGAGAAGGATAACGGCAAAAGCTGCGAACGAAAGCATCGCTGCCAACTTCATTTTGAACAATGATATTTTCATGTGCCACGTCAACTTTTAAAGCAATATGGCTGTCAGCGCTTCAGTAAACGTGGTGCGCTGCCGGCTCGTTTCATACACCACGTGGTTTTGTTTACATAGTAACCACTGCTGCACTGATCTGTATTATACGTGGGGGGAGTGTTTTTATTTTTATCGTGTGTTTTTTAATGTCACGGACTGCTCTGAGCGCAAATTGTCATGAGCTCGGGGTGGGGTTGTGGGTGGGGGAGGGTAGGGTTGTTGGGTCTCTCCTAAAAAATGGGTACGGGTGTGCCATTTCGAATGTTGAAACGGTAGCTCATCTACCCATCGATATACTAATTTGGAATTAAAAAAAAGTGACTATGTCTATATATATACCTTGCAAGACGATATGAAAAAGGCCACCATGTCTATGGATACCAGTTAAATAATGAAACTACATACTGTTAACAATTTTTTATTCCAAAATTCGCAAAATTTAGACCGATAGCTATACTAGAATCACAAACTTTGGACCCATCACTATACCTGTGTTTAATAAGGTGACCCATATATAGAAATTTAATGGCACACCCGTACTAGCTTACCCGACGTATAGTAAGACCCCCCGCCCGCCCCACTTCGAGAATTTGAATGTATATATACAATTTTACAGACGCGGCTGTTGTGTGTTCACACTTCACAGCCAATGCCATATTGCAATTGTATAACGATAATGATAACGATACATTTATTTCAGATATGTAAAATTTTACAATTTTACAATCCATATAAATAAAATTACATATACAGTATATACATAATAGCTAACATTATTCAAAATTCTAAAAATACACATATTACAGTTAAATAATTCTTAGGCATTAGGCAATACACATATTACAGTTAAATAATTCTTAGGCATTAGGCAATTCTAAAAACACATATTACAGTTAAATAATTCTTAGGCATTAAAATTATACAGTGTTCTGTTCCACTTATGTTTGATTGACTACAATCAATATAAAATACAGAGTTAACAATGGTTCTAATTAAAATATTATTACTCTTTTGGATAAGTTGTTTAAAACCATATATCAACTGTCGCTCGATTTCATTAAAAGATTTGACATTATACTGTGACATTAAAAGCCTCACTTCATTCCTATCTATATCAAGAAAGTTTTTAAAAACTCCGAAAACTCTATTATATGCACTCTTTATCTTTCTAAATACGTAGAAGTAATATTCCTCCATCGACTTCATACAGTAAAAACTTGCACAATACGCTTTAAATAGTTTACATTTGATTTCATTACTGCTAAATTTGAATCTTTTAATAACATTGCCTCTTGCATAAATCGATACTTCTTATTTGTCTCTTTATATCACATGCAGTCATCTTTCATTGTATCAGTAAGAAGCACATCAAGATACTTTTGCTCATGTACAATCTTAAGTTGTTTACCATATAAATACATTGTAGGTATGCTCAGATTTTTTAACCGTCTTGGTTTAACGCACATTAAAACACTTTTTTCACATTATATACTAATTCATGTTCACTGGCAAACTTATCACATATAGAGAGTAATTTCTGCATAGCAGATGGAGACGGGGCCAATAACACAGCATCATCCGCAGAAAACAGGTGGTTAACTTGACGATCATTTAAAACACACCCATCTCTCAGTCTATTAAGATTTAATCTCTTTAATTTTAATATTATACGAATAATATGAAATAAAATAAATTCAAAATGAGTGGTATACATATAACTGGGCATTGTATTTCGTAGTATTGTCTTTTAAATTGCAATGCTCTCTTGCACTGTGCAGAAGCGATACGGGTGGCAACCATTACCCTCCTCACAAATAAAACTAGATTAAAATGTAAACAATTTTATCAACCTGTTTTGTTTTTGTTTTTTTTTTAATTTTCTTTACTGACACACTATCTATTGGTACAAAGCTTAAGCCTTGTCTACACTGCTAAACACAAACTAAAACTACATCAAACTGTGTCCGACAAAATCGTCTTACACAGTTTGATAAAAAAAATGTAGACGTTTCTCTTTTATGGTGACAATCTAGACTACACCGTTAAAACTCAGCTAGGACTAGTTGTGCACTTTCCGTTATTGTTATTGCCAGTCAAAATGAAAAGACTGTACACAAAATGTGTCTCAAAATCAAATAAAAAAGGACGGGTACGCAGCTTTTCTGCCTACTTAGAAATGAAGAATCCCAATATTATTTTTAGCTTTATCGAAGGATTAGCAACACTATTTTGTTAGAGACTAAGTGATATGTTATTTGATTTTTGTATGCATTGTCAGTATACAACTTACTGTATGATTTAAAGTGACAAAATAAAGTTGTGAGGAAAATTTGGGGTTGGGCATTATTCTTGAAAGAAATATAAAAAGAGGTTTACAAAGCTTTTATTATATGCAATCACACGTTCATTTCAACATAAAAAGATGTTTCCACGTAATCTTTGCTTAAATCATGAACATTGACAACAATGGACTTTACTCAATATTTTTGAAATCCTTGGTTCATTTTTGGGTACCAGTAGACAAACTCGATTTTAAACAAATTGTCTACATTTCAAAAACGTTTATGTGCATCTTATCATCACTATTCTCACGTTTAATACACACATAGAGTAAGAGTTTAGACGATTATATCGGTGTCACCGAGCTCTTCATCTGTAGGCAACGCAATCTGATCGGCTGGTATGAGGTCGGGACTGATGAGTGGTTCGCCTGCCTTTTGTCGTCGATCAAGTTCCAAATAAGCTTCTCTCTGAGCCCAATCCCGAAACTGAAAGTCGGGCATGTATGCCAGGAACAGACCACCTACTCCGAAGCATATTGTGATGCCGAAAAACAGGATAACATTATGAGACCACTCGTCGTAATCTCTGTCCACTAAATCATAACCAAATGATATCCAATTTTCCTCCTTGTCCAACACACTTTCCGTCTTTTCTTCGGCGGGCTTGACATTTTCATTGATGGTTATGGAATCCTTATTTTTGTTAGATGTTGATATTAAACGAGAGTGCTGTATTAATGCAGGTCTTTGGGCATAAGCTGACAAAACCCTGCCAGTTTGTCTCGCGACCCTCAAAAAGGACGCCGCCATTTTGGATCCCGTGAATATTCTCATGTCGAGATTGAAGAGGAACGGAGTCGTTTTTGATAAGACCAACCACTTGTAAATAAGTGAGGGTGGTATTTTAGGTTAAAAACTAGTTGGGATATACAAAGTTCAATATTAAATTGATCTAAAAGAATAAAGGCTAATTATATATACACACAAATGCTACATTTTAAAATTAATATAGATTAAAATAACAATAAATATATTTGGGCACTTTAGGGATTTCATGAAAACCCTATGAAAATGAAGTATTTTGGCGGGGAAAATGGGGGACTGGGGAGGGGGGCGTGCGCAACCTGCGCCCCCGGGATCTGCATATGCTTATTAAGTTTGGTCATAACAATAGGATTTGATGCTAAACAGGTGTTTGCAAGCATTTATATCAATAGGTATGTGTTATTAAATGCACATTATTTAATAACAACAATTTGTCATTTCCTTACAACGCTCTTATGCTAATTTATTTATAAATCTACAGTCACGATTTGGAGTAAATCAGCGAGGAAACACTATTATGCACAGTTCTGTTACGCTGACTGCAAAACAAACCTTCGTTCATTTCATCATGGAACAAGAAAAGCCCACTTAGACATGCTGGAGACCCGGCCCCCTGCAATATATAGCCTCTGGTATCACAACTAAGAAGGACCTTTGGCCGCAATAAGCTTACAACTGATAAGGATTATTGCAGTACCGTTTATTGCAGTAAACATTGTTTACCTAGTAACAAAAGAAAAATGAGAGAATTAGTTTTTGTATATTTATTTGCATGTCTATTGAATATTGTTTGTGTGGAATGTCAAAGTGGTGATTCTAATTACACAATACCAAGGGTAACACTAACTGACTGCAAGGTAATACGTTTTCCACAAGTTTAAGGTCTGGTGGTGTTTATGGTTGAGTTAAAGTTAATCTTAAAAGCATGTACTTAGCAGCAATTCTTCATTTATGATAAATTACACAATTAAAAACATAGGTGAATGCATATATTTCATTCAAATAATCAAAATTAAAGTCATGGATATGTTCAAGGTAAAAACAAACCCACTTACATGTCAGAACCTGCATGCTACTAATAGAACAAATTTCCAGGCTGCGGATTTAGAACGGTTAATAAAATGACGCAGAAGCATGTCAAAATATTTAAATTAAATATTTCATATAGTTTTCTTACAGGTTTTAACGGAAAGATGTATATGAATAGCGGTTTAAGAGCTATGCTATTCATTGGTACACACCATACCTAGTTACCTACCAGCACCACCAGTTACACATTTCTTATGATGCGTCGATATGAGGCAGATATTCTGATTTTCCAATTCCAGACGGGTGTAGACGATGTGTTTCACGAATACTACGATTCTACAAAATTAAGATGCGTACCATGTGCTCAGAATTCTACCATTCAGACCGTTACAGCAGATGGTATAACACGAATACTTTTAAATAAAAAGATGAAAAAGAATCCTATCAACCTGACTGAGAATACTCAGTGTATGGATTACGCATAAATATGCTGATATCATATGCCGCAATTGCGTTTTTGACGCTCGCTTTATAT
>CM032667.1:48371006-48390171 GCA_019095985.1 Streblospio benedicti
CCTTGGATATCTTTTATCTGAGCCATACCATTTAGCCTGCCTTCGAACATTCATAAAATACTAAGTGTGTTGCAAAATAATTTTTGATCATAACATGTTTGGCAAACTGAATGCTTGTAATTCGTTGTGCGACTTTGTGGTTAATGCACATAAACATGTGATAAGTATTTGCTAAAATAATAAGTTACACTCAATTTCTTAGTTAGAATTTAGATGATTTTTTCCCAATTAATGTTTAATGTCTAATCATTTTGCTACTATGTTTGTCCATAGGAGATCAGCTATGCCATGGCTTTACTACCCACAAAATACAGCAGAAATCATAACTAAGGACACTACCATACCAACACAGTATACCCCAGGTAAGGTGTCATTTTATCTGATTGTGGATGCGTTCCTTTGAAAATTCATGGTACTTTTTAGCTTCAGGTCTGAATGATGTATATATTCGAAATCGGCATACCATATCTAAATAGTACAACAGATACACACAGGCGTTTGTTGTAACCATACAATCTGTTACTCTATTTAAATGTACAATCACTGCAGTACCAATACACCACCTCTAAAATGATCCCAAAGTTTTTTTCTAACCCCATTACATTCGGCATTATTATTATGTCATGATGTCCCACGATACATTATCACACGGCTGCATTCTCCTCACAACATCAATATTGAGGACAAAGATGGCAACACACTGGCTGCTCCATGAGATGGTAAAAGAGGAAAGAAGGGAGCTGGTGCCAGTTTTACCGCAGAGCGGGGCTGATATCAACATATATAGAAGGAATCAAACCTGTATACGTTGGTTGGATGCCCATAATTCGAATTACACGCCATTCCCATTGGCTATGTTTCATGGTGCTGCAGAGGACACACGAAGAAGACATGTGGTTTCACAGCGCTCCGTGCAGCATTGCTTATGAACAGACGTGAGCTGGTGCCTGTTCTATTGCAGCAATAGGGCTGATATCAACCTGCCTAATGACAGTAAACAAACCACATTGCATTGTGCTACATATTACAGTACCCCAGGAGACATAATAATCCTGCTGATTTCTCCTCACAACACCAACATATAGGATGAACTTGGTTACATAGTGTTAAGAAGGCATTGATAAGGATGTTAGTTCGACTGAAGCACGGGGATATCAACCACTGTCGGTATAAGAATTAAGCCCCATAATACATTGTGCTGGATCATATCATGATGCCAAGCAGACATCAACACATGGCTGATTGTTCCTCACACTATCAACACGAAGGATAAAGCTGGTACTACGCTCCTGTATGAAGTAGTAAGAAAGAAAAGGTGGGAGCTGATTCCAATTCTGCTGCAACACTGGGCTGATCACGGCACATGCATCGTAGAGAGTAGAAGCCAACTGAGACTAATGAGTGGCCATTCTTTTCCCCTTCATTGTTTACTTATAGTATACTATAAGTTAAACTTAACAATGAAGGGGAAAAGAATGGCCACTCATTAGTCTTAGTTGGCTGCTACCCTCTACGATGCATTTGCCCGTGGGGCTGATGTCAACCGGTGTAATGATGGTAAAGTTGGTGGCATGACAATAGATGGATACTGCTATTGGATTAATTAGACAGTGTATAAAACAAATCAACGTGCTAATTGTCTGATGCAATCCAACATCAAAGTGCAAGCAATCAAACTAACTCATGTCTTATAATATTATTAATGGCTAAATGGCCGGTAGAGACCTATAAAACCACTACTTAGTATATAATATCTTTGTTTGTAAGAAGTAAAAGCTTCCGGGCTTTACTCCCCGCCCGTGGTTTCGCACCACCAGAGCTTTGTCCTTGACAACCCCCCCTACACACACGACATGTGCGTCTCCCCAGTAAAAACCCTTTAGCCACACCTGATGAATATGGTAGTATAAATATTTGTGTCTGATAATTCCTCATCACTTCTCATATGAAATTCAATGGTATAATTCAAAACAAAAATTCTTGTTGTAAAAACTCTGCAGAGTCTATGTTATGTGCATTTTTTCAGGAGCAAGACTGAACTTCACACTGGCACAATACAACCTAACAGGCAAGTGTACATTAATACAATGGCATAGCAATGAGGGAAAGTAAACAAAGCAGTTAGATTCATCTCACATTGCATGTTCGGATTGGCAGAAATTGGAATGTTCTTCCAGTGATACATAGACATATTTAGATCGGGGGTCATTGTAAAGCACAATCATTATAATAGAATACTATCCCCTTATGTAAAGCTGCTGTTGACAGGTAGTTTTCTGGGCTGGTTCAAGGGGAAAGGCGCTTCACTGCAGCTCTGTCAAAACGAGGATAGCGTGTTGGACAAAGCTTTGCTTTTTGGCTCCAAATACAAGAAATCAGTAAGTATTAGAAGAAAAAAGTTGAAATAGCTGAATAATTGTATTTCAAAAGTACCACATAGTATTTATTTTTTGATTTGTGTCCGTTCTTCATCATACATACATGTACAGTATTCATTTTTTTTCTCACACGTGTTGAACGCTTCATTTTTATATGCAGTGAAAAACTATTGCTGGTATGTTATGTAACTATATGTAGATGATCTAACATTTTTATATTCCAATGATTTGTTGTCAGCATATTAATTGACTTATATTTGAAATAAAACATTCTACACTTCCAACCATAAACATTTTAATGAAAAAACAATTCTGCTTGTTACATTAATATGGATGCCTGTATAACGTTTTGTGTAACATTGGAACTTTTATTGAAACACTGTTTTGAAAAAAAAGCTGTGCCATTAATTGTATATTGCAGTGCTCAATACCTGTAGACTGGCTGTATGATGAGGATTATTACGAGACATTATTCCAAGACCTGTGTATCCTTACTTAGAATGTTTTAAACTTCATGAGAAGTTTCCAAAACATCGTCCAGTTGCGTCATTATTATTTACAAAAGCAATGATTAAAAGGTTTGCAATAATGCAAACATCCAGTTACTTGCATTAATTACTGTAGAGTGTAGTCTAACTACAAGTACCCAGATTTTTAAAATGTTCAATTGTCGCTATTGTGACTTATAATGAAAAAGATTTTATTCTATTGCAATATACATTTATACAATTGCATATAATGCCATAAATCATACACTTTGTTTTCTTAACATGTTGAGTTTTACAAATGACCATGAATGGTCAAGATCAGCTCTATGCTGTTCCGATAGTGATAGAAAACTATAAGGATGAAGATGGAAGGACTCCAAATACAGGTATACACCTCTACTGATTGTGAGATGCTACAGATAATGTTCATTTCAGGGCAATTGGAAATTATTGACGATAAGGAAGATTAGTGGAAAACTCCTTATCTAGTGCTATTGACATTGTAACGTCGACGTCGTATAATAGTCAGATGCATGGCCACATGTACAGTTGGTCTATCATGTCTATGATGCAAGGGAGGCAACTGCCTTCTATGTTTTTGGGAAAATTGTTGTTAAGTCAAACCCTGAGTGAAACTGAGGTAATTCTGGCTACGGCCCTGATAGAAGTACAATGTAGCTTAAAAAGTAGATAAACCCCGATAATAAAAGATCATTACATGTATACAAGATTTTGTATCTTGATAGAAATGAAATACTCGAATGCGTACACTGAAATTATTCACAGTGAAATTACGACCGGCTTATATAACGAGTATTGACATTGGCTGTAGGTTCTGACCGCAGCACGTGGCAGCTGGCCCACAGGTACATGCTGGTGGACCGCGAGGCCGGAAAGTCTTTTGGTGGGTTCATAACTTATCTAGTGTATTACAAGTTGTTTCAACATCAAATCATAAATAAATTGTAAGTCTTATATTAGGAATTCATTACAACATCACTTTCAAGCGTCTTCCAATCCTTGTTTTGTATGTCCTCTCCAAACACGATTTACAATACAATTAAACGTTTTTAATGAGAGGCAATTCCCGTCTGTGCGATAGGCATGGTCCATTGTAAACCCTTAAAGCACACCTCAGTGGCAACTACCAAATACCATGGATGAACTCTCATCATTTGTGCAACAGGTGCGACCCCCGCGGTGCGTGCACGTGTGTTGCGGTACGCGCAGACGATGCGGCTGGAGATTCGGCTGCAAGATGACACGACCGGCGGGGAGATCTACCCGCCACTTCTGCACGTTTCATACGGCACGGTGACACAGGATATGTACGGCGTCAACGATTCCGTGCAGGTGAGAGGCTATTTAGATTTCCTGAAAGGTTGCCTGGCCCTGATTGTGCTAGTGTCAAAGACATGTCCATTATTAACCATTACCCTACCTACTACGGTTCTTCAGCTTGACGGTGCTGAATCAGTCGATACGCTGCTTATATATGATATATGCTAGTTATATACGGATATTATATTATAGTGTGATGTAACTTCACTAGGGTATAACTATATGGTCATAGAGTATTCTCTTTCATGGAGATCGCATTACTGACTATATTCGTGTGCAGGTGACGTTTGAAGTGGACTACAAGATGGACGTGTCGAGCGAGGCTCGGGACGTGTCCATCGCGGTGGGCGTGCTCTCCGCCGTGGCCCTCGTGTACGCCGGCTTCATGGCCAACACCGCCAACAAGAGGTGCAGTGACTAAGGGGGGAACACCATTTTGCCAAAGTTTGAATTGTCCATATATATACCCCCCCTATTTCATTTATACGCGTAACAGGAGATGATCATGGATTGTTCAAAAAAAAAAAAAAAAAAAAAAAAAAACAAAAAAAAAAAAAAAACAAAAAAAACCCCATGTGTTCACTATGTGACTGAACGGAAACTTGTTACACTTTATGAGAATGTGGACTGTTAGCTGTCACCGAGTATAGCCAAACTTATTCCAAAGACTAGTAGAACTCTAGTAGAACTGTTAACACAATGCCATGGCATAATTGAGTTAGTTACGACCTCACATATTAGTTGACTAAAACCCTTTCTCCGTAATAATCCATGGTAATCATGAAGCGCAATGAATAACCTCAGTATTTTGATAAGATATTTTTATGTTACTCGATATATTATGATACAGTATTTCTGACCTTGCTGTGGAGAAGATGTACACTTCATCTAAGAAACGCATCTCTCTCCAGGTCTGGCAAGATCGCCATAGACTTCGTCACTCTACTCAACATGCTGTACTTCTTGTGTGCCACCCTGGCCGATTTCTTCTTTGCGGTCATATTGGGGTTTTCTATCTGGTGGTGGCTCTTATATAAGGTGAGATTTTTAAGGCATTTGATGTAAAATAAACAGGATAAAAGTAATGTTGGCTAAATCTTACCATACTACATTTAGTTCATAACAAAGTATTTTTACTACACGATTCCTTGAAAATCCACTGCCAAATAGTCATCGAAGGTGGCGATGTTCAAATCTGCATATATTTGCAATCATTACAGCTCCTACAATTACAGATGAATGAATGGTGGATCAAGAATTTCATACTTGGATTGCGAGCACTATAAAAGAAAATGATTGCAGAATGAACACCACCAAAAAGCTAAAGTATCTGCTTCAAAATCATCAAAGTCAATTAATAAATCCAGGGCAACAGTTCCAGCTAACATAAAAAAGAGCTGCAAGTGTTTATTGAATGTGAATGTAGTTGTACTCTTCCTGTGCTTCTACAGTTCCAATCAGTGTTCTTCATGGTTCCGGACACAGACATGGACTTCTATGTGGAGGCGTACCTGGGAGCCGCCTTTGCTCTCAAGTTCATACACCTCGTGGCTCTTATTGGTATCCAGGTAATGCACTTTTACTGGAATTATTACACCAATAGTAGCTTTTTAGTGCTCTCCCATAAGCACCCAATAAAGTGAAATGGATAGCTAATGACATTGCATAATGACTTATTATTGTGGCCCATAAGACCACAAATAGTAGAATGGCAAAATTATAGAAGCCTATACAGGAATTTCTGACGCTTTTTGCAATGAAAACATATTTTTTGGACAATTGTAAACGCAATTTATGTCTATATCAGTAAGCTTCAGCATGGTAATACTGAAAAATAGTCTTGTCAACACTGCGTTGAAGTTTTTAATATCTTCCACAAACTGCAAAACAGTTTTTAATAAAAGCAAAGCAAAAACAACAAATTTCTCCTGACCCCACCTCCCCCACCAGGTGAATGTGGACTTGTTCTTCATTGACTGGGAGCGGCCCGTGGGGACGGTGCGCCGGGAGCGCCACGCACCCCCTAGTGCTCGCGCACACCAGCAGGGCGGCGCCACCAACACCACCGTCGACGAGACGATGCCCGTGTCCTGCTGGAGGACCAACTTTGTGAGTTCAACTGAGTTGTGCTCTTGTGATGTTCACATTACAGTAGAACCTCTCAATTAGGACCACCGTTGGGACCAGTGTTAGGTGGTCTCAATAGAGAGATGGTCACTATACAGAGGTTCAATTTGATAGTTTCATGAAGGTTTTGGGACCGTGAAAAGTGGTCTTACTATAGAGGTGGTCTCAATAGAGAAGTTGTCTTAATTGGAGTTTCTACTGTATATTAGTGAGTGGGAATTGGTATTTTGATATTATATAATGTGAATTTAATGTCGTGGTGATTTTAATGACAATTAAATGCAAAATGAATTTAAACTGACCCATCATGTTTTGAAAATATATGGCTAAAAAGAGAGAAAATAAACAGATCACGTTTACCAAGATGGGTGAATCGGCCATTCGTTATGGGAAATTTGCATTTAATTCACGTTTTATTCTAAGGTCCAATAGTAGCAGCATTTGCCACTATAATACAGTAGAAAACCTTTATATCGAATATTCAGGAAAGCTATTCCAGAATACCAACTGATATCTGGTCATTATGTGGTTGAATTCAAACGAAGCTAACGCCGAGATAACTGAAAATTCGAGATAAGCAATATCAAGACAACGGGTCACTTCTATAATTCTTATCTTGTTGACAGATGGCAAACGAGTGGAACGAGCTGGCGGTGGTGCGGCGCGTGTCGCCCGTGCTGCACATGCTGCTCGTCATCCTGCTGCTCCACGTGGTGGGGCTCGAGGACTGGGCGAGGTGCGTATACTTACTGCATAGGTAGATTCACCCCTCCACAGCCTTTTCACTGCAAAAGTTTAATTTTCATAGGAATTTTGGCATCTCCTTTTGAGATTTTGCATGTACGAAAACCATTAATCCTGTGGGTGCGTCTGGACGTTTTGCGAAAACCCTGGATTTGTCAGCGTAGTATCCTGTGAAGGATGCTTGTAGTTACTTAATGCTGTTAGCTTATGTGTAGTGTGGCGAATAGAAGTAAAACTGTCAAACCTCTGTTTTATGCTAAATGTCTCATTTATAATAGAAAATGGGAGAAATGAAAAGTGTCCAAGCTGTTCGTAAATTGGAGACGTTCACATCAACGGGTTCCACTGTAAAGTTCTCAGATGAACGGCTGTGTTGTTCTGTAGATACGACACGAGCACGGCGGTGGGCGGCACAGACCACAGCACGGAGTACAGCGTGGTGTTCAGGTTCGCAGTCATGGCTGTCGTCTACATACTGGTTGGTGAGTGACCGACCTGCCCAGATAGAATAGCCTAGTGCATCCCTTTTTGTTACAGAAATGCTTACAGTAGAAATATGAAGTTTTTAGGGTGACTTTTAACTGTTTCAAATAAAAGGTCATTTCTGTGATGCTTCTTTTGTAGAAGTTTTAGTATTGTGATATTCTACTTTGTGTCAATACAGTCGTGGGACAGTGGTTGAGCCATGAGGCTATCCTTTCACACTACTCACGCATTCACTCGCCCACTCACTCACTCACTCACTCACTCACTCACTCACTCACTCACTCACTCACTCACTCGCTCGCTCACGCACCCACGCTCTCTCCTCTCCACTCAGGCGTCGCCCAGTGGCTGTTCCACCTGCTGGTGCTGTCCCGGTTCTGGGAGCACCCGGTGGTCACGTTCATCGACCTGTGCTCCAACACCAATATCAGCGTGTTCGTGCGCACGCACAACAACTTCGGCTACTACATCCACGGGCGCAACCCGCACGGCCACGCCGACGTGGGGCTGAGGCAGATGCACAAGTACATGGCGCGAGAAGCGGTATGTGAGGATGTGGTGCTGGTTTCTCCAGCTATTGTTGTCGTTTGGTGCCTTTTTGGCTTAAATTTTTTTTTATCTCCAACTGATGCGTTGTCAATGTATTGATAGTGTTTGTAATGTAGAATGGTTTGTGGCAAATGAAGAGCATCAGTTTTTAAACTGTGAAAGCTAAAGCCAAGCAAAAACAAACAAATGCAGATGAAAAAAAGTATGGCTTCAGTTTGTTAAGACTTTTGCAACTTAAGTTAGACTAAATTGTGGTAACATGTACAAAGTGTATCAGCCAGCTGAAATAGTTGATACATGTATTGCGGTGTGTATTTGATTTTGTACCGAGTACAAAAGCTTCAGAATATTGCGGGTTTATGTTGTTAGACCGCAAAATATAACCAACGCAAAATATAACCAGTTATGTTTTGCGTTAACGCAAAACATAACCAGAGCCCCGAAAATGGACCTGGTGACGCAAAATATAACCACTGCCGCAAAATATAACCAAGGTGTAGGGAGAAAGTTAGTTTGTGCGGAAAATCACCAAACTGCCGACTATTCATTTTTTACAGTTTACATGGCACATACTCACACATCAGAGGGTAGACTCGGGTGCATAATGTCTAAAACTGGATTAAAATAGGGAAGTTTACTGCTGCATTTGTGTGGGTTGTATATGAGTAAAATATTGGCAACAAATCTGTAAAATGTGAAACCATTATATATGCAGACATCTTGGTTGATCCTAGGGTGTCTTGTGGTCAAACGTGGTGTGTACATCTGTGGTTTGTAATGTGATGAAACACACGAATATCTGTAGCGCTAATTGAGCTCAGTATATAACAACTGTAACACCTAATTACACAACTATGGTATCCAAAGCGGCACCGTCTTGGCCTTGAGTTTGTTATCTCTCCATGGCAGAAATTGCATTTGCACTTACGGTAGTAGGCGTTTCTTTATATGTCTCTGTATGTATCAAGAGCTCGGGTGCCGTCTGTTTTTATAGTAGATACTAAAGAAGATACCGTGGCAGCTGGTGGTGTGAAATGGGAATGGCCACGTGGCACTTAGTGAGAAGTGTACACTACTAAGTGTGAGTATGTGTGAGCATAGGCACTCTTTTGTGACACTTGGCGTTAGTTCAAATTACAATTACATTTACCAACATAATAGAATATGACTAAGGCAGTGAGAGTAACCATGGTTCATCATTTAAATTTCTGGATTGATAAAGATTCATAGTTGCTTCACACTTAGTCTTGGTCAAAATGTCAAAATATTCGATGAGTTCACAAATCAGGAATAATTATTGTCACAATGCAACCAATCCGCATTTTTTGACTGCATGTAGTAACATACTACATATACAGTTACTCAAGGTCGGGAGTTACAGACTGGTGATGACAAATTGAGACCTGACCTGTGAACTTTTATAAAACCTATGTCTCACTGGGGTCAGTGTATGTTAAGCAAATGCATAGCTATTAAAACCCCTTACAAATGTCATGTAGGTCAACAATCTGCCAGCTATGCTAACAATACGTTCATTGTCCATTTTATGTTCGCTGAAAGGTCGCTGATAATCCACAGACAAAAACTTTCTAAGAAGTTTATTATTGATCAGTACCCCTGCATTCGGTCTGCAATGGTATTTTGCTGCTCAAAACCTCCTCAATGCACGCCAAAAAGTGACAATGCAAGGGCCTATGCCACAACCTGATGGCTTAACCGTACTATGTGGACTCCTCATCCTTTGTGAACTCCCTGCGAAAGCCTCTAGAAATGTTTGATAAGATGTCTCTACACCTTGCTGGACGACTGACGAAACAGACCCGAACTACCGGCAGCCCCTACAACCTGGTCTGAGTGTGGCCTTCAACTCTGGCACAAGGTACAAGGACATGTCATACGTCATGTCCCAACAACACCATCAGTACGGTAGTCAGAGAAAGTACACAACCATCCTGGTTGAACACACAAAAAGAGTCTACCTGACATGGAGCAAGACTGGAAATCCATGGCTAACGACTGGTACGAGAGGCGGATATTTCCTCACACCACAGGTGCAATTGATGCCAAGCAGATCAAGTGTCCCTTGCACAGTGCTTCAGAGTCCGACAACTACAAAGGGTTTCCACTTATACTCTTTGCCATGGTGAGCTCAGACTTCAAATTCACGTACACAGATTTGACGCCCAAATCTACAACAACAGTGACCGTGTGCTGCTGACAACAATGGACCAGGAGCCAGACACTGTTCGTCTCATTGTTACCACCTGCTGTCTCCTGCACAACCTGATGAGAACAATGTATGCCCAGCTACAGAACCGGGTGCTGAACCGCGAGGGACCTAACCTAGGATCGTCCCTTGTAAATGGAACAGGATAAGAACCTTGAAGACACCCTCGTTTACCATGTACAAAGACCAAACAGAGCTTCAAAGGAAGGCAAGGCCCAGTGGTTCTGTTCCATTACAGGGTGGTTATGGAGACTGGACATCTACCAAGACAGTGAGGATTATGGGACTGTGTTGTGACTGTCATGGACTTCGGTGTTTTCATGTTCGCCATTGTGATATGTAATACTTGAACACATACTATGTTTTTTTTTATTAGATGGATGTACAAAAGGATTGGACTTAAGCATATTTGTTTCAAATAAATGTACTTTGATTAAATATATGTTTTTTCTTTTTTCAAATCAAACTTTGTTTTAATAAAGCTTCATTTCAAATGAACTGGAAATTGCTTATAAATTAAAGAAGGCGCCAAATTTATTACGTGATCGACAAGCTGTGTTTATGGCAACAATCTGTCGCTATCATGCACTGTCTGTGAGCTGACTTGTTGCTTTCTTTGGAGCTACAAGGTGATATCTCTCAACGGATTCGTACAGATTCGAATGCCTAGAAAATCCTAGAAACTGTGCGCAGAGTATGTGCTTTGGGTATAGAATCTTGGTGGAACATAGCCTTAAAGAAAGGTTTGACACATTTTCAGCATCATTATGCACATTATACACACTATTATTAGCTAATACATATCTGGTTAGTTTTTTTTGTACGCGAGATCTAAGTAATCTTGAGAAAAATGGTTCAACCCACAGACTGTGCCCCCATCTTGCTTGTATTACTGCTGGTAACTTTCACAGCGGTACCCTAGTGAATAGACCAGTGGGTCATTATGATGTGTTGAATCCCAATCTGGTGTGTCTCAGCATTCTCCAAAGGTCTAGTGTCAAAAGCTTCGAGTCATAAGTTTTGAGGTCCCATGCTTAGGCCCATTGATGACGTCAAATTAGTGTAGTGTTAACTGTCTGCATCTGTGTATATTGTAATAGAAAAATGTTCAACGAAAGACATGTATCCAATTTTGGATGACTCGAGTAAACATATCTGATACAGTCGTAGGCTAATAAAACAAAAATACTGTATGTTAAAAAGTGCACATTTGTTGTGGTTATATTTTGCGGCGTGGTTATATTTTGCGTCACCAGGTCCATTTTCGGGGGTGTGGTTATGTTTTGCGTCAACGCAAAACGTAACTGGTTATGTTTTGCGGCTGGTTATATTTTGCGGTCTAACATATGTACATATTGTACATGGTGGAATATGTTTGGACAGAATGGCCACAGCTTCTTCATTTGGACAGAGCCTGGATGCATTATGGTCTATTAGACGAATATAATATATGATATCATAAAAGCGGTTTTGGAGTTGAAGTATTGGTACAGTATTTTATCAATTAGGCGTTTTCGAATTGTTGATAAGAATGGAAATAAGTGTTTCATTGAAATAGGTCCTCCATTGTTTATATTCATGAAAAATTGAAGGTCTACACATGACTCACCCTTTTACAAGTTTTACTGTGCCAAAGAAAATGGGCCGGTAGTAAATTAAAAGGATAACCCCCATATAATACCACTCAAAATATGACCCCAAGCAGTGACAGAAGAGGTGGTCTCTTATGGGAAGTTTCAAGTGGTTTCTATGACAGTTTGCAAGTGTCAAAAAAGATCTTCTGGACTCATCATAGAGATCACATCAGTGGGAGGCTATGCCGTTTGCAATTTGAAAATAAACAAATGACATAACTTTACATATTACCTGCCCGCAAACAATCAACCTTTTTAAAACTATTTGAGCTAGCCTGTACCAATACCTCCTTGTATAGAAAATACATGACTATTTCAGGAGAACCTGTGTGGTCAGCGCGGACTGAGTCCGCAGTCAGACGACCAGACGTTTGAGGTGGCGATTCCCACCAACATGAGGAGAGACTATGAGAGGGTCATGCTCACCGTCAACTACAGGGTACAGTGGAAGGCTACACCTATGTGCAGCATTAGTGACACGGGCTTTTTAGTGGTTCATTTATATTTTTCTAGTGGTTATTTCCATGGGCATTGCGAACCATGATAATAATATTTATTGATATGTTATTATTATTCTCATTTATTGGTGAGCATTTACACGAATGGGGACTCAAGATTCACACGAATGGCTAGCAAAATGTAGTTAAACCATAGGACAAAAAGGACAGTTGCTTGCCAAGCACCTCACAAAGTAAGCAGGGCTGAAGACGGTTTAAGGGGCATATACATGGAATGGTCAAATATAACGTTATTTGGTGAATGCAGTATACAAGCTACAACACCATTGTGTGTTTGCAGTCACCGGCGCCTGCAGGCGGAAACCCCAACCGGCGCCTCAACACAGACCAGGAGAAGCGCCTGCAGGCCTACACCGTACTCAACCGCTACCTCACCAACTTCATTGACCAGGTTGGCGAAGAGGGGGCGGGAGTGGGGTCGCTGTTCTATTCTAATATCGACACTTTATTTTACATGTATATGAGAACAAAATGGTCAATGGTCCAGCTCCCGTAAAATGTAAACAGGGTAAATTGTAACCTATTACACGATGCATTCGATGGCTGCCATCAGTTGCCAAGCCCTCACATCCAGTTTTCATCATCAAAGGCTAGACACACAGAGAGCTTTACAATGACTAAAACATCGCCCTTTTGTCACCATCTTGGCCCAACATACGCCTCATCAAAGTTGGACCCTGTGTGGGGTCACGTTCGAGCCGACGAGTGTATATGGGCACAGCAGGACATGAACTGTGACACCTTCTTTCTTGGCCACTTGTTATTGTAGAAAACGTATGATATATGAAACATCGTCTGCTCTTCAGGTTCCTTCTATTAGGGTGCGTCCCATCGCCTTACACAAATGAATAAGACATTTTTGATATCTGAATATGATTAAAATTACATTTTACGGCAGTTAGAGTATTTTTGAGTGTGTTGAAAATTTACGTTAGCGTAAGTTATAACTTGTTACAATTTACGTTGGTTACATTTGACAGCCTACCAACTTTCACACGACGTTTTTATTGGGTTACTTGTAAAACTAGCTAGATTATTTCACTACTGAAGTGAACAGGCGATATTTGGCAGATACATAACACAATATTGAGAAAACGAAATATTCTAGTTTCTGAAAAATGAAGTTGAAAACTGCACCTGGGACGGTACATGCTTGATGAAATATAATGCATAGACATGTATGTTTACTCTAGAAAGGGAGTGTCACACCATCACATGCTAGGAGGGAATGCAAAATTATTGACCAGCATAACAAGAATAGAAAAAGCTGGAACCCACAGCACTACTCTGTTCAATTATATCTGTTGATTGTCTTTTAATTATATTTCACCAAAACATCTCAATACTTTTATATTTCTCTGTTTTATTTCAGAATTTGCCCGGTCTCCAGTATCGCATTGTGGATAAATCAATATGGGAGAGAATCCTTGACACAGAATTTCCAGATATTCGGGATGTTCCAGATACTGGTTACTTTTTCACAGGTAACATTTTAAGAAATTGCATACTTTTGTACAGGTAGAATTGTCTATTTGTGAGAACTTCTAAAAAGCTTTTTATTTCATCGATTGGTTCTATGTTTTGTTTGAATCCTATTATTACATGACCAAGATTGAAAAAAAAAAAAAAACATATTTCTTAAGTTCTCAGCTCTTTCTTTAGAATATAACATTTGAATAAGCATTTTTTGCCCATATAAATCTCCTTTAGGTAGGAGGAACACTAATTTACAACACAATTTACAATATGAGTTTATTTACCAGACTATGGACATTCATTTGACAAAACCCTGTTCTATGGCCACGAGGGAACACTGCAGATCTTTGAGATCCTCTTCTTCACCATGGTGGACTTCATCTTCCAGGACTTTGTGTTGGCTGCCATAGCCACTTATGGCATTGATGTGGTATGTTCTCTTTTGTGCTATATTTACATTTTTGAACAGTGTGATGTAACTGATGGTACTTTATAATAGTCTGGCAGTCATGGGGTCAAGCTCATTTTTGTGGGTTAAATTGTTTTCTCCTTTGATTATTGATCTAGGGTGGCTACATAATGACCCCCAGGTGTGGAGTTCTTGTTTTTGAGAATTTTTCAAAATTCACAATAATGTCCAAAATGGCTGTCAAAACTTCAAAGTAGCCATATCTCCCTCAATATAGGTACTAGAAAGGAGTTTGAGCGCTATGAGTGGGTTATTACAAATAATGAAAGACATATATAGTAAAATATAATTGTAATTTTTGAAAACATTAAGATCATAATAATGATATACAAATAATAAAGGTTAATTTTGGATATCATTACCATTGTATCGAAGATATAGTCTATATATAAACGCCACCGCTAGACATTTAATGTGTTGTCTACCTCTGCTGATAGATAGTGGCCCATTCTTTATACTAAGATATATGTGATGTTTATGTAACATTATTTTTTATTTTTAGCTAATTGTTTGGGCAAGGAAGGAACTCGGGAAACGAAATATTGCAAATAAGACTATGGTGGATGAAAGGTTCCTTATATAAACATATGTTTTTATATGTGTTTTTTAAGTTATTATGTGTGTTATTATTCTCCTATCAAATAGAAAATTGTTACTTGATTACTATTTTGCTTAAAGCAAAGGTAGAACTGTCTGCATAAACTGCTTTTACCTTTTGTGTTTCTCATGTTTTCTAAGATCTGTGTAAACTACGTGATTATGAATACAATTAACTGTAAGCTGTCTGTTGCATGTCTGTATTGTACGTTATATTTATTGAAAATTGTAATTTTGTGGCAAAAAATATGTGTATCACATTTTTGTTGTAACTTTTGTATAGTTCAAGAAATTGTATTATTTATAAACTTTTATAGAATTTTAGATATAGAAACATTAGAAATACACCAAAATATAATAGATATGGAGATGATGGACAGTATATATTCTACTTTTTATGACGTACATGTGCCTTGAATACCTTCTTTATATAGTTATTGTCTTTTAGGATATGATTAAATACTGTTCAATAAAATAGAACCATACGATAAGTAAATGGATCTATCAGTTGTACTTTAGAAGCCTATCAGAAGTGTGTCACGTGTTGGAGTGAGGACTGACCTTGTTAATTGCAAACAGGGTCAATGCTGTAGTGTTAAATAAATTGTGTTTCATAATTATGTGTCACGAGTTCTTATTTTAGCATAATCTTGTATGCAGTTTATAATTTGCTTGTATTGGCCCGCCATCACATTACATTTAGCAGTACAATGCAAGCAAAGATCGAGGGTTCCCTTGGGAACTGGTGGCCATTGCTGCCATCCATACACATGGCTGGAATACTATAAAACTCACACATTCGCATTATTACATTTGCATGTTACTTAATTAACAGTTGCGGAACTATTGCAGACACGTGAGATTCAAAATTACCTGCATTACCTCGGGCATCCCATTAAAGCACCCTTTAACTGTACCCCCACCCCGACCCCAAAAAAGGAGCCCCCAAATTTTGAATGTACAATATTACCCCCAATTAGCCTGGGCGCGACGTGGGCTCCGCGCGACCATTTTTCGTAAAAAAAATAGGCTAAGTCCGAAAAAATGCTTTAGGTATATCTGCTTAGAATACTGATCAAATATATTTTAAAAGGAAATAGAATTATGAAATTAGAGTTGATATTTGAACAATATGAATTGAACAGCTCGGCAGTTACAAGTATATATATATCCTTATTTACGTAACCCAATCCTGGCAATACACCGAAGATTCTCAATAATCCGGATTTCTGCAGGCTACTGTCATTGCACTGACCCTTTAAATATTGTGTAACATTCTTTATCAGCAACAGGTTTTTCAAATCACACTCTCCACTCTAATAAAGCGGACACAAACCTGCACAAAGACAGCATTTAGTAGCTAACAAAGAAATAAAGCACTGTCCATATTTATAGCAATGTTAAAATGTTTGCTTTTTGATGGAATCCTGATCAGCTGAGAGGCGAGAGTGATACAGACGGCAAACAAAGCTACGTCAGAGACGCCCGTCTCACAATCGGCGGCTTTGTTACGCTATCTGCTAACTCATATATATCATCCTGATAAATGTCTGAACAAGACTTGCTTGTTTGGTGGCTTTGTTGATTATAATTAAAAGTCAAGTTTATAATATCAGTTTATACGTGTATATCGTTGTATGAAGTAGTAGGGAGCAGCTTTGAGGAACAGAGTTGACAATAATTTTAATGTGAAACAAGTAGAGGAGACAGGATGGGATTTTACAGAGCCCTTGGTCTAGCTGTACTTGTTATTTGCTTATGTGAGTATTGTATTTGCTATCTAATTGTTTTTATATAACTTATTTTCAAGTGAAATTATGTATTTTCATGTTCAAAAAGTGTCGTTTAGAAGGACGATATATTTAGATGATTTTCCACTACATCATGAAATATCATCAATTATCGTGCGATCAGTATATAAGATTTCTTATTATATATAGAAATGTAATTTTTTTCCTACAATCATAACCACAATGCAAATAAAAAGTTTTACAACTACGTGTTCAACATTTGAACAAAGCTATATCAAAGTGTACTTTAAAAAGTCTATTATAGCTCATACATGTATGGTCACTTCCATAATGATCACAAATCGCATACGAGTGTGACACGGGCGTGATTTTTCTTTATAGGGCATAATTTCTCTTTTCAGCTGTACTCTGCAGTCATGGACAAGAAGAGTGTGACTTTTGTCGTAAGTTCAGAGCTTCATTTTTTTCTAAAAACAAAAAAAAAACTACCAGAGTGTCTTTGGCAGATTGTCGAACTTGTATGTTTTTATTGTATTTATGAGTCAACCCACAGTTTGTATGACTATTGAAATATAAGTAGTGGAGGGTTGCGCTCTTTGGCGTCAATAATTGTATTATAGATACATTGTATGAACATTTTTAATGGCATAAACTCTGCTAAAATTGAAATATATCATGCTTATCGTAAGAACACTGAACAGAAATGGCTATAAAAATCATATCAATGCTAGAGGTATAACCAAACATGAATATAGGTCCTGAGTCGAAACCTGATGTGATACCTGAGACTGGGCACTGGTTCTACAACAATGTCAGTTCCGGCCACCCCAACTACTGCATCCTCAACCAGATGGCCATCAAAGATGCAGTTCATGTAACGATGACAGGGGACCAGTTGGAGGTTAGTTTCTATATATATATATAGGGCATGAATAATCAGTGGTGCCTATTTGGTTGATCCCTTTCCATCATCTAGTACATAAGTACATTATGCATACAAAGGTGGATCTAAAAATCTGCCGGAATGATGGCAATGGCGTTAAGGTGGTTTTGGAATTTATTGTGTTTCCGGTTCATAGTGGGGGTGGGGAGGGGGTAGACCTGCCATTGCTGTAGGGATCGTCCACAAATGACGTCACCTCATTTTTGGCCTTTTTACCCTCCTCCCCTGTCACCTTTCGTCATCTTTGCAGCATCCCCTACTGGAAAGTGATGTCATCTTTGCCCCCCCCCTCACGCGCACGACATGATTTCGTGACGATGTTCAACATTGATTTAACTGTGCCGTTATATAAATACATTTGAATATATATGTCCATGATTTAGACATACTTTTACAAATGTATTTGGGACATTAAGAAAACATGGCAACGTGATTTTCAACTAGTGGATATATCACAACTCACGTAACATGTCAGAAAGTATGTTCAAATACAGTCAAATAACAACTCAAATTCTTTTTTTCCAAATGGTGATATCACCCAGATGCTAGACTCCCCCCGTCAACTTTCGTCATTTTTCGCTACATCCCTGCTGGGTGACGTCATTTTGCAAACGATACCTTACAGATACCAAAACACAAAATAAAATGAATACATAACACAATAGATACGAAGCGAACTAAATAAATGATAATAAAATTACTGAATTATATCCAAATTCTATGTATAGGTACTTTGTATTTTGCTATTTCCTGTGTGATAAACTTTGAAGGTTTGTGGTTGCACGAACTATTTTTATATTATAAGCACCAGCCAACCAGCCAATTACAAACTAACCAACTAACCAAGCAAGCAAGCAAGCAAGTAACCAACCAACCAACCAACCAATCAATCAATCAACCAACCAACCAACCAACCAACCAACAAGCCAGCATGCCCGCCAACCAGTCAGTCAGTCATTCAGTCAATCAACCAAACTAACAGCCAATCAAGCAAACACACAAACAAATAATACAAGTAGAAAAAAAACTCACTGATAACACAAGTATGCATGCAGGAGGACTTGTTCTATGACGTGTGCAAACGCCACCAACCCGAAGGCTCCTTCTGCGCAGAATTCGATGTTAACTCCCAGCGCCTCTACGACAGGCTGAGGATCACCTTCTTCGAGGATGAGTACGGACTAGTAACCTTTTATATTGTCTAAACTATCGTAAGTCTGGTATTGACACCATTCTAATGATACAATGAAGATTATAAGGGCAAAATAATCAATTTTTAGCTTTGTAATGTTTATAATGAAGAAAAACATCTTTTTAAGTGATGATAATTTACTTTTATATGATCCAGTACTGGTTTGATAAGAAAAAAGAAGATAAACAGTAACACACATATTGTACGATTTATTATAATAATAAATGAAACATGACTACACCATT
>CM032667.1:48390271-48400271 GCA_019095985.1 Streblospio benedicti
CCCAAAATTGCTTTTGGGTTATATTGTTTAAAAAAAATATTTTTAAAAAAAAAAATTTTGGGTTTATATTTGCTTAAAATTTAACTTTGGATTCAAATATATTTTAAAAAAGGAAAAACCCAATTTTTAATTGATTTTGAACTATGATTGAACGCCCAAAATTTTTAAACATATTTATAAACCTTTTTAAAATAACCCCCCCTCAAAAAACACCAAACCCGAAAAAACGGTTTTGGGGCAAACGTTTTGCACTGCCCTTTTAAAATTTTTAAAAATTTTTCTTTATGAATTTTCCAAACCACTTAACCAATAAAAGGCAAACCTGCAAGCCCCGGCCAAATTTTTTTAGTTTCCCAACCCAAAAGAAATTTTAAAAACTTTTTTTTATTTTTGAATTTAAAATTTTTTGCTTTTTTTTTGGAATCTTGATAAGTAGAGGGGGGGTTTTGAAACAGAGGACAAACAAAGGGGAAACGTCAGGGGAACGGGGTTTTTACAACCCGGCTTGTTTTTATTTTTTAATATATTCATTTGATAAATTTGCCAAGATTTGTTTTTTAGGGGTTTTGAATTAAAAATTTAAAAATTTTTTAAGTTTATAATATCAGTTTATATTAATGTAAACAAGTAGAGGAGACAGGATGGGGAGTTTTATTTGCTTATGTGAGTATTGCTATTTGTTTTTATATACATCATTGCCAGTTAGATTATGTATTTTGTATTGATAGTGCCAATCAATACTTACACATTCTGTTCAAAATTGATGTGGGAGAGACATTGAGAAGGACGATTTATTTAGTTGATTGTCCACTACATCATGAAATATCACCAATTAATGTGCGATCAGTATAAAAGATTTATTATTTAGAAATGTATTTTTGTCCTACAATCATAAACACAATGCAAATGAAAGTTTTACAACTTCGTGTAAATTGGAGCAAAGATATATCAAAGTGTACTTTAAAAATCTAATAGCTCATACATGTATGGTCACTTCCATAATGAACACATATCACATACCAGTGTGACATTGGGTGATTTTTGATATCGGATATAACTTCCCTTTTCAGCTGTACTCTGCAGCCATGGACAAGAGTGTACCAATTGTCGTAAGTGCAGATCTTCTTTTGTCTAAAAACAAAAAAAAAAAAACACAAAAAAACTACCAGATTGTCTTTACTTGATTGTCGAACTTGCATTAAAATATAAGTGGAGGGTCGAACTCTTTGGATTCGCCAGTGTATTATAGATGGGAACATTATTTTTTTAAAACTCTGCTAAAATTGAAATGTTGCAGGCTTATGAGTGCAGTCCTGTATTACCTCCATACAAATAGCAATTTTGAATTTGAGCACCCTGCATTTTGTAACCACTGTTACTTGGTCACCGATATTGCTATGGCTACTTGTGTTATATCATTTGATAGCTGTTAGCTTGTGCAATGCTTTTATAACACCCATTATGCATTTGATTGGAGATTTTCTGAATATTAGTGCATTAAGCTCTCAACAGTTGTTTTCTCCATAGCTGTATTTTGACTACCCTGTGGCACAAATAACCCCTACACACAGGCTTGAAGGCATTCTCCTGTGCATTCAACACCAACCATATTTTGCTTTTTGAGCAAAACACTACTACTAGGAGATGGAATATCTGAAAACAAAGAAGTTCTTACACGAACAAACTTTTTAACAGTCATTTGAAGTCATACCGTGGAAATAGAGGTGTTTTTTCAGATGCACACATGTACACGTACATGACACACTGGTATGTCATGGAGCTTAATCGCTCATCTATGCTTCAAGACCATTGAATTAGATGTTAAATCAAAGCCCATTTGCTCGATTTATGAAATAGTTATAAAACAATTCATTCTTACACGCACAACTTCCATTTATGTCCCCTTAAGCAAGGGCTTATCAGTTACAAATGTTCCTGTGGCTCTACAGGCGGTTGAATCACTAACTAATTCATTGGAATCCCTCCACCTGTGAATCATTAATGGATCAAAAAGCTTGCCGTTTTATATGACGTCATGAGAGCAAGTGGTCGGCGGAGGAATACAGAACTGCACTCTTATTATATGAACATTGAAAAGAAATCGCTATAAAATCATACCAATGCTAGACGTATAACCAAACATGAATATAGGTCCTGAGTCGAATCCTGATGTGATACCTGAGACTGGGCGCTGGTTCTACAACAATGTCAGTTCCGGCCACCCCAACTACTGCATCCTCAACCAGATGGCCATCAAGATGCAGTTCATGTACGACGACGGTGACCAGTTGGAGGTTAGTTTTTTTTATATATATACGGCATGAGAGACAGTACCCAAAGAAAAATAAAACAAAACAAAACAAAAACATGTCCTTACTCCTGGCTTGTTACTTTAATATAGGTCGCACTGTTCCAACCAGAGAACGCAAATTCAGTTTTCAAGCTTGAAATAGCAATCAGTGGTTACTTTTGTCATATGGACTACAATGGTCCACATATGGGGTATTTTGACTATCATTTAATCCCCGGCTTGTTACCAATCTGCATGTCTCACTGTTAGAGCTAGGTTGCTCAAATTGCATTCTAAAGTTAGAAATAGTGACCATTCAGCACAAATTTCAAATTTGGGTCCATTATAGCAATAATTCTTTTGACTCGTTACCAATCTACAAATCACGTCATTATAGCTAGACTTCTCAATATCGGTATGTATGATTTGATGGATAATAATCATTGTGTTTCATATCGACCACAATGGTGGCTATTTGGTTCAATTGTGGTTGTTATTTGATCTTGCTGTAAACACTGGTTTGTTATCTTGGGTGATGCTTTTCATTCTGCATACAAGAGTGGATATAAAAATGTGCCGGGGTGATGATGTTAAGGTGGTTCGAGGGCATGTGGCCTCCAGTAAATGTTTGGAATTCACTTTGTTTCGGGTCCATGGTGGGGGTGGCAAGTGGGTTGATCTGCCATTCCATACCGATACCAATACACAACGTAAAATGAATAGATTAGACAACAGATACAAAGCGAACTAAAAAAATTGTAATGCAATATCTGAATTATATCCAATTTACGTGTATGGTACATTGTACATTCTCCAATGTTTGCATATCTACAGGTGCGTTGGTTGGTTGGTTGGGACAATGTGAAAGGAGGATATGCTATTTTCCTTTGTGGTAAATTTTAAATGCTTGTGATTGTACGAACTTCATATTATAAGCACTAACCAACCAACCAACCAACCAACCAACCAACCAACCAACCAACCAACCAACCAACCAACCAACCAACCAACCAACCAACCAACCAACCAACCAACCAACCAACCAACCAACCAACCAGCTAGCCTGCTAGCCAACCAGTCAGTGAGTCAGCCAGTGAACCTACCAAACAACCTACCAAAAGCCAAACAACCAACCATACTAACAACCAATCAAGCAAACATACACAAACAAATCATACAAGTAGAAAAACTCACCAATAACAAAAGTATGTATGCAGGAGGACTTGTTCTATGACGTGCCTGCAAACGCCACCAACTTTGAAGGCTCCTTCTGCGCAGATTTCGACGTCGACTCACAGCGTCTCTATGACAGGCTGAGAATCACCTTCTTCGAGGATGAGTACGGACTTTTAACTTGTTATATCCTCTAAACTATCGAAGTCTTGTATTGGTAACATTCTAGTGGTACAATAAAGGTTATGAGGGCAAAATAATTAATTTTCAGCTTTGTAATTTACTACTGTGATCCGGTACTTGTTTGATAACAAAAAGGAAGATAAAAAAGTAACCAGTATATTGTACGATATATTATAATAATAACTGAAACATGCTATACTATTTGTTTCAGCCCCAACGAACCTGAGCCGTGGATCCTGGAGTTGGACTTCCTATACGACTACGACCCCCTGGACGGGGACCGCGAATGGTACATTGGCGACGTCGACTTGTACTACAACTATAACAATTACAACTTCCCGGGCATGTGTCAGGCCGCAGGCCAGGCAGCCAACTGCACCTATGGAAGGCGTACGTAATTATGTGTCTGCCTTGCTGTTTGCTCGTTTGCCCGCAAGCCAGTCTCTGTCTCTCTCTTCGTGATAACATTTTATTTGATAGGCGAAATTGAATAAAATTCAGGTGGTTAAAAACAAATTTTTAATGATGTGTACCAATGAGGACTGTCACAACCGCCCACCTCACTTGATGTAATTGTGTAAACGGAACCATCATCGGCATATGAGCTGATGACATGTACCTAATATGTCTGGCATACTAATTTTGTCTGAATATATATTACATGTTAATGAGCTGTCACACCCCTATCTTAAGAGTATTGTAACCTAGTACACGTGCAATCATTGCAGAGCAAGCCAGACTCGACAGAGTGTATCTGTTTTACTCGGACCTGAGGGAGTCATACAGATGCGATTCCCATCTGACCACAGAAGGTGTGTATGTTCTCCTACAACTAAAATACCAATCCTAAAATTCTATCCACACCACACACCAGTTTAACAGCATATTATTACACTGTGAACTTAAACTTGTGTAATGAACACATTATAAGTAGGGTTCCATACCCATAATACAACTGCTAAGCACATAACACAGATGTCTCTGTTTTAGGTTACAAGTTTCAGTTCATCGTGGATGGTAACGACCCCAAGATCCCGCGCCCAGCGTCACTCACCATGCACGTCTGGAACACTCAAATCGAGGCTTTTGCCAGACAGGCAAATCCAGAATTCCATGCACGTAAGAATTCACTTATTCCATTCATTCCATTGATTATGGACCATTGTAGGTATTCATAAGCCACATGCTATGTATTAGGATAGCATTTGATGCATATGAATGAAAGTTATTTTGTTTAAAATTAACCATTGCTCAACTTTACTACTGATATTGTTCGAAAACCCACTCCACACTTATTTCAAATCAGCAGAAGAAAGTAAAACCAGCACAATATAGCGATGTTCTTCATCGGTGTTGATTGAATTAATTAGATGAAATTAAATCGATACATTTGAATGAATTTGAATAAACGATCATTTAACCAATAAGAAAACACACACTCCACCCCATCCACATTACAAGATTATTATGCCGGAGACCAATATCTGCCCACAATACGAAGGCACTCACGTAAGTCAGGTAACCTAGCCAGGATTTGCGTTCTGACACACACTCTCTCCCCCTCTCTCTGTTGCAGCGTTCCGTTGCTACGAGGACCAGTACATCCCACGCCTCGTTCCCGGCATCATCGGCGGTATAGTGGGCGCTGTCATCATCTTCGTGGTCACCGTGTACGTGGGCCAGAGGAAGGCCATGGGCCGCAACTACAACTCCCCCATGGAGGACGACAACACGTCAGACTCGTCCAGCAACGCCTCATAGGGCGGGCCGAGCTCCGTCACCGGGACAATAGTGCACCGAAGATTTGTTGGGTTGTTGTATAGTGTGGGTGGGGGTAAGGGTTGGGGTGGGGGTAATCTTAAGCTGTAGCATTCTGCTAGTCAAGATGACATATCGACGTGTAGGACTTGTAAATTGAACGTGACTTTCCTTTTAACAAGCCGCCAACCGGAGAATAAATTCCTGCAAAATTACTAACTTGTGTTTTGTGGTATATGTTGTTACACAGGATGTCATCTGTACATGGTCATCTTGATGGGGTAGGATCGTCGCCTAAGCCAAGAAGAATCTTTTGTGTACGACTGGGAATTATTTGACCTCTTAACAAATATGTATTTTCAATGCATTGTCGGACCTAGCCATCATGGCGTAAAGACCGTTTACTAAAAGTATTCTGAACATGGTGATATTGTTATTTTCAGTTAGACCAAAATCACACAGAATTTTAAAGAGTTTGTACTAAAATAGGGTGTATTATGATGGAGTTTGTCCAAAATAAATTGCTTTCAAGACACTTTGTTACACATTTGTTTAAGTTAACATTTTGATACAGATGTTTGTACTGAAACATATTTTACAGTTTTGTTGTAATTCATTTAATTATGTAGTTTACGCATTTTATTATCCTTATTTTTGTAACATGAAATTTTATCTAAAGGTGATAGAAAATGAGAACAGTTGCATTTTCAATAGTTTGATTCAAGTCTCTTTCATGGAAAAAATAGTCATTGGATTTGCTTGCAAGTTATGACCAGATGTACATAGATAGAGATATGTGATGAAAAAACGTATAGATTACAATCTTAAGGACTGATGGTACTCAACAGTTTTTGTTTGCATTATGTTTCAAACTCCTTATGAGTGCATGAAGTCTTTTTTAGTCATAGATAGAACGCATGGTGGACCAAAAAGGAGTTTTAATTGTAGGAAAGGATAACATATTTTTATTTGCAGCATTTCTTTCCATGTGATGCAGTATACACTAAACTAACTCATTGTTATTTTTCATAATTTTAACCACAATTTAATGAGTCATAATGAATGCCAACACAACCCTTAATATGATACCCTTAAACATGTCATATTGCTCGAGACACCTTTTGACAATATATCTTTGTAAAGCCATTTATGTATTTGAATTTGAACAAAATGTAAGTCTACATTTCTTTTGAAATAAACAAGTTGAAATATGTAACTCTGTATTTATTTTGACACATTTGAAAACCTTAATGCGATATTTTTGTCATAAAAATCAAAGTGACTGTGACTTGTATATAGCCATATACAATTGTTCAACTAATTGTTAAGTACGGTAGTAGCACTATTAACTAACATACATGTATACCAATAAGACTGCTTGAAATGATATACGTAAATTCCGTATTATTAATACCGATTTCAATGAAAGATTGTATGTTCCTTCAAAGGAAGATATCTTTCATATTCTAAAGTAATGCAGAATATCCTATGGACTTCTAATCCATGGAAATTAGTTATTTCAAGATGGTTTGAAAATATTAAAGTCCAATTAAACATCATGATATAAATACCATGATATTAAGTGTCAAGTATAAATTTTTGTGACCTAAAATTAGAAGCAGTGACGTCAATGATAATCTGCCATTTCACTATCACACTTTAAGATGCACAAAGTGTGTCATTTAAAAGCAATCTCATGTTCAAGCACAACACTGCAATTTGTACCTCTTTAGGTACAATCATCACTACAATGTATTATTTATATATAATGGTTGTGTGAGTTGCAAACGATTAAATATCATTTATCATGCTAAGTGTGAGCATATATGCGTGTGTAAATTTAGATTATGTGCATATCAGCTGGTGCATATGACCTAGAAAACAAACTTGGCTTGTCTCTGAAGCTTTCTTCGTGGTGCTTCAACTAAATTTAAAAAAATACCAACACGGAAACAAACAAACAAACATACAAACAAACAAACAAAGAAACGATCACACAAGTCAATTGATGTGTAAGTTCTGGAAACTGTTAGTATGGAATGAACATATAGATGTACGCAGACGTCGTTGTAATGGGTGTCATCACATATAACTTATATTAACTAGCCAACTAGAAAAAGGGTAAAAATATAGTGCATGCATTCAAAATATATCACATTGGCAATGGTGTACATTTCTTCATATTCAACTATTTATATTTCAAGAATATTCAAAAATCATAATTGATATGTTATACATACAAAATATAAGTATGATACTATTAAACAGAAAACACATACAATGTATATGGAAACACATATATGGTAATCTAAATCGGTCTGACCAATTGTAATATCGGTGAACAACACGCAACAACACCATTAATCCTATTGTTACACATATAGATCCAAAAAGTACATTCAAAGTAATTTCTGCCCCTGAGAACTATCACTCAAATTGAAACCCACTATGTTAATACAGTATGCGGCTGACTCTTCCAGATGTGCAAGAATCTTCAACTCGCTCAGCCAAGAGCTTATAACATTGCAAGCCATTAAAATGAGTATACTGTAGAAGAAAAGCCTCCTGCAACCTCTGAAGTACTGTTCTGCAATCCCTTGTCTAATTCTTGTTGGCGGCAGCTCTTCTGAAGAAGTAGAAGACGAGTGTGGCAGCCACGACGGCCACCAGCACACTCGCGATTGTGATCGGCGCCGCCAAGTCTATGTCAGTATCCGCGCTGCACGGGTTGGCTGAAAGTATACAAAGTATGTGTCAACCTGAATCATTTGAAATTCTCAGGACACTGGTCAGAGGGTTCTCTCTCTATTCATTTTAGCTTAATATACAGTTAGAGGTCCTAGGGTATATTTTCATATATGACTGGATCTAGGGTAGCAATTGGCTTTATGAGTGATGGCGTCATATATAACAACACGGAAGGGTAAAATGGCGTCCAAGATGGCCGCCAGTGCAAGATGGCCACCACTTCAAATAACTGCGTAATCAATCGACTGACCTATACAGTCGCTAGTTTACATTGTCTACGTGCTTGTTTAAGTATGAACAATTTCCCATGACAAGTTGATAATGATATATAATGGAATAAATGGAACACCCACGTATGTTGTAATGTCATGCGAATTATTCTCATCCAAATTGGCTTATTTACAAATTAATCATTGGTGGATGCATAGCCGTCCCTAGCAGAAGCCTATTTGGACCAGAACTCTGCACCCACATTTTCAAAGAACCATGCTCAGTAAGGACACTATGATATATATCTATGCCGGTTTATCTATTAACACCAGCGAAAATCGCTACAGTGATTCCCTTTAGTTGGACCCGACCGACGTTTTAAATTCAAGTCTACAATCTCAATGAACTCTGTTATTTAGAAACAATCTATTACGGGCTCTGAACTGCTCCGACGTCTGCTCTAGATGGCCCATCAGCTTGAGCTGCACGGTGGTGACGCTGAGCGTGATGTTGTCCACGGCCTGGAAGCGATCCTCCAGCTGCTCGTTGAAGCAGAACGCAGCCTCGTTGTCGGGCGTTTGAAACACGGTCACGTTGTTCAGAGCAAAGACGTCTGCGAGTGAGAAAAACACGTGGCATTTATATCTATATTTATAAACACATAATAAGTATGACTCCCACAGATCGACGCATTTGATATTTATCCATACAAGATATAAGTATGATGACACTATAATTAAGAAGAAAACTTACAAACACATATTATACCGTACTCTAAATCGGCCTGACAGATGTAATCAAATATCGGTGAACAACAGCAACAATAAATCCTTCCCATTGTTACACACATAAAAAGTGCATTCAATTACTTTGCAGTGCCAGATTATATATCCCCACGGGAATATTTAGTATAGTTGCTGTAACTAACTTACACGAATTGCCTTTAATACTGTCGTCGGCATGAGGGAAAAACTCGTTAACATCGAATACTACAGCAATATCATTCACTCTCCATAGCCCTGTTTCAACGTTGTACCGGAACCACATTTGGTAATTCCAGGTGAGGAAGTTGATCTTCAAAATATCTAAGTCGTCATTGGTCTCGTGACACATGGATCCCGTCAAATTGGTTTGGCCATCTTCGTACGGAATGTCGACATGGGTCTCACCGACCTGAAAAGATTGTGTCGCCGTGAGTACAAAGATATTTTGACTATAGCAAGCATATAATTATTTCAGTTATCAAGTATGTTTATACTTTATTGTTACGTCTTTGTAATGTTGTATTAAATGAGTCCCAACGCTGTGTGTATATATATAGTATACATGAGCTTGCTCACAATTTTGTTACACTGTTAAAGTTTACACGCTATTCATTCTATTACAAAGTTAGCATATTGGCAAAAAATATTTGGAAACACCACCCCATTGTACATACCTCTCCGTCTGCCTTCGGGTAGGCGAAGTTGAGTCTCACTCCCATGTTGGCGAGAACGCAATAAGGTCCATCATTCTCCTTCCGCACCGACCAGAAGCGCGGCTGTGGGCCCTCACCAGGTGGTGGTGCGGTGGTGGGGGTGGGGGAAGGGGTCGCGCCGGTGGTCGCGGATGTTGACTCCGCAGTAGTAACCTTACTAA
>CM032667.1:48405271-48413537 GCA_019095985.1 Streblospio benedicti
AAAAATCCAGTAGCTCCTTAATTAAGCACTTACCCAGTGAGACAGCCACGTAAACCACCAGACGTGCCATGTTGTTAATCCCTTCACACACTAAATATTGTATGAATGTCGTCGTCTTTGTTGTGTACGAGGATGACGATAACAATGTACTATGTTATCACCAGCTGTCAATCAACCTGATAATCGCCTTCTCAAAGAAGCATTTGTCGTTTGGTGATAACAGCATGATAAAAGCGGCCATCTTTGGGCGACACTTAAGGTTCGTGTAATCTGGTGCTTTCTGGATTTACACAATATAACATTATATAAAGTTAACTTACACTGTCCCGGTGCTCATCATATAATGTTAGCAGTGTGAGAGAGAGGGGGTGGGGTGGGGTGGGGGTGGGGGTGGGGTGGGGGTTGCAGGAGGCCGAAATGGCCCTATAAGATAGACGTCATATTGTATATATCCGAGTTAACAATTACTGAGCATACAATTTTATGATCTGTTATAGCGAGGACTCAATGAGTTCAAAATATTTTTATGTATCTATGTGCAAGAAAGAGGTATTTGGTAATAATCTGAGCCCATTATAGGGTAAGCTGCAGTAAAATTAACCAAGATTTTAGTTATGAAAATTATTTATATGGTATTTAATGTAAAGAAAATTGATCTGCTATTGCTAAAGTGAGAATTAGTGATCACGAATTATTTGTTGAAAGAGGACGTTATGTTAGACCACATCTTGAATTAATGAGAGAATTTGCTCTCACTGTTATACCGAAGCCCCGATTGGGTAGGTTAAGACTATATGCAAACGATAGGTTTGTAGGCTCTGAACTCAACCCAAGATTCAGCCAGAGTTTACTCCGTTTGTATGACCCAATTTTGCGTAGTCTTTGAACGAACGACGTACATGTTCAGATATGATTGAAGACGAAGCACATGTTATCTTACAATGTCCAGCTTATGAGGATATTCTAGTTACAAGTCAATTTAAAAGAAATTCACACATGAAAGGTTGTAAAATTTTTAATACATGTTGGACACAGTCGTTAGCTGCCTTGCGAATATATGCTAATGTGTATTGAAACGCAAATAATTGAGACCAACTGGAGCTAGTTTTGTTGTCTGGGGTGTAGATTTTGTGATAATTAAATCACCTCCAGTCAGATTTTCATGGCAACAAAGTGTGGTGTGTACTAAAAATGTACGTTTTGCATGGAATTTAATAGAATCTGTGTCTCTTTCCGAATAAAACACATATAGCTTCTATATGTTTTTCAAAAACTGAATGCGACATGAGAAAATTAAAAAGTGCACATTTTGGTAGTTGCACGCAGCAATGGCAAATCAGAAAATCACCAATCAATTTAGGACTAGACCCATAAGCTTCGGCGACCAAAATGGCCAAAGCTTTAATATCAAAATTGGTGAAAATTGGCATCTCTGGTTAATATCCTAGTACACATACACGTTTATGATAAACAACCATGAATTTTCTATTACAATCAATTGCGATCAACAAATACAATCATTTACACGACAATATTTATTCCATCTTTTATAATAGTATTTTACACAGAACAATTTATTTCATTCATTATAAATGTGGTAAATGTGGTGGTTTACAGTCCCGATCCCAGTCTGGCTCTCATGACTTTACAATTTACACCAGGTCATTGGCACACGTAGTGATCATCATTTGATCAGTTCTCGCATACTTGCATCGGCAGCACATTCAGCGCCCAATGCTAATCACTCACACACTCACTCATACACTTTTCCAACCCAATGACCTGTACCTATTTAACGTGTAGATATCACGGAGCAGTGTGCAACCTGTTAGGGGTAAGTTTGCTCAACACTTACCATCAGACCTGACAGGGAATAGAACCCACGACCGTCTGGTCACGAGTCCAACTCCCTAACCATTCGGCCACGGAAGCACGTTGAATATGTTCTATATATATTTTCAAAGTAAAACTATGAACGGTTATTTTAAAGATATTGCTGATGTTGTCACATCAATGAACTATAAACACTTATTTTAAAATAAAAAAATTTGTCCTAACCAATTTCCTGCCTGGTAAGATAACATGCTGCAAGTAAATCACAGTATATGACCATTTGAGAGATATTTCGTAATAAGGATTGACCTTACAGTAAGAATGTCCAGTGGCTGCATATTCTATTACTAGACAATTAGTACAGTTTCCTGTAGATTCCCACTGATTAGACCCAAAGTGACAATTGAATGAAGTGAGTGCCTTCCCGAAGTGGTCATCTTTGTTTACTAATTGTGTAACAGTATATATGTATGGTCAGTTTCATATTTTCATATTCCATATTTGCTGAAATAAGTTGTATTATACAGGGTTTCCACAGATTTTGCAAGATACCTGAATATGGTCTGTGTAAAGATCGAAGAGGACAATAAAATGAATACGGTAGATTTCTATTCTTTATTTGTACACATCTACAGACACAGATTTGTTACCACATTATGTGGTGTGGGGGTTGAAAAGATAAGACGTTTGGAAGTTATCGACCTGCCGAAAATAACAAAATTTAATCTCTACTCAAACAACATTTAAATTAACAGTATATAGAACATTCAATGACTTTTTAATGTCTTTTTACAATATTTTTTTTCAATGGCTCCTTACAAAATTCACTGACTTTTCCAGGATCTTGAAAAAATGTGAATTTCAACTACTATTCCAGACTCCGTGAAACCGTGTATTATAATGCAGTGAATAAAACTTTTTCAAAAACATATTAAACCCACAATATATATGTGTACAAATATAGGTACATACAAAAACATTAAGCCAAATGTCATTTCTATAAATCTCGTGTCTCTGTCTCAATTCATTTATCAACAACCCTCCAGATTTCAAATTTGTTTTCTTAAAAGTCATATTTAAACAATTAACAAAATATTTCAAACAAGCATAATTTGTTTACCAACAATGGTGTTATCTCCTGTATTCTCTGCTATATACACGGCTATTAATCCATCCTCAACCTATCAAGTAAGTCTCATGGTCTTAAATAGTTGGCATTGCACGGTGCTGCTCTTGTCTACTGCTGCCCTGTGCTATACGAAACCGACACGGTGTCGGTCCCTTGCAGACCCCTTCGTCGTCTCTCAAAACCGATCATGTCAAAGAACCCATCCCTCAGGTCCCGCCGGCTGAGGAAGTAGGTGGCGGGGTTGATGAGCGCCGGCAGCTGGAGCATCACAGACGACGCGCGCAGGATGAGAGCCGGCGCCACGTACACGCGCCCGTCCAGCTCACGCCACGAGTACCCGAGACTGAACACCACGAAGCGGATGACGAAGGCGGGAACGTACGTGCCCCAGAATGTGCCCGAGATGAGCACAAGCATGCGCACGGCGAGCCGCACTTGCCGACGCGGGACGCGATCGGGTGGTTTTGGGTTGGCTACGCTGCTGCTGTTGCCGGCGGGTAGAGCGGGTGCCACTTGGGACGATTTCATGAGGCGCCCGATCTTGTGGCCGCAGAAGGCCGTAACTCCGGCGGGGAGCAGAAGGAACATGACGAACTGGAAGAGGTTGTGGTACCACGCGCCGGGCAGGTGGCACGTCAGCACGGCCACGTGGTAGCGGCGCCCGATGTACACTTCCGTGGGTACGCTGTAGACGAGCGGCCAGAGGTAGGCGGTCGCCAACAGGACCAAAGCCTTGCGGAGCGGGAGCTTGACGCCGTACTGCAGCGGGAAGAGGAAGAAGACGTAGCGCTCGTAGGCGATAAGGGCGACGTTGTACATCTGGCCGACAATGATTGCCACGGAGAGGGAGCTGATGACGGCGCACGCCGACTCACTGATGCCGAAGTCAGACTCGTCCACGTCCAATGTCGACGACGACGCGTTGGCGCTGATAACTGAAGCGTTGGCGCCGTTGACGTAGGACTCGTTGACGCCTTGGACTTCGCCTTCTCTCCCTTCTGTCGCCGGGGCAGACGACAAGAATACAGTGAGCGTGGCTCGGGTAAACACCGTGAAGACGGCGAGGTCGCTGACGCAGTTGGTGACAATGAGCAGGAAGTGCGTGTTGTGCAGTGCGCGTGTGCGTGCCACGGTGGCCATTACAGCCAACTGACCCAGCAGAGCGAGGACGTAGGCGGCAGAGATGACCGCCACCGTGATGGCCTGCTCGGCGGCACTGCTGTACACTACCGCCCGTGGTGAGGCAGGGGACGTCAGCCCGGGCGGGGCCGTGGTGGAGCTGTTGTTCCAGATAGCCGACGTCGTGCTGTTGACGTTTGTTAGAAAATGCATGGCAGACATCAGCGGCGTGCTTTCTCGACTATGATATAGACGGCTTGATGTCTAGTTTTTGCGTAAAACACACACACACACTTCAGTACGCTCAAAACTTCCACAATTTGATGTCGAATTTTTAATCCGATGATTCAATGTCAATATTTGAGGCACCGTATGTGTGTATAATGTTTACTTAAGATGGAGTTGGTAAATGCAGAATTACGTAGTAAGTAATTGTCATTCTCTGCTGAGCTGTTTATAATGCATTATGTACACTAGACTGTTTTATGAATATAGAGCTGACGTTTGTATGTATAATTTAAGTTGGTGAGTCTAGTAACTCATTAATGTTATGCAATTAGTATAATGTTACAGAAAAAAAGATATATTAATTTTGAGTATTAAATCAAATATCAGCAACTACTCCCACAAGATTACATTTTTATGGCTGTAGAGAATTATATTGAATTACCATTTGATTTTAGTTACTATACTTAACATTTAGTATACATGTATAATGCCTGGTACAGCCAGTTTGTCATTTCCTAATACCTGCTGTGTGTAAAAATACCGGTATTCTAATTGGTGATGAGACTGACTTGTGGCACCTCCAGACCTGGTGGTCTTCGCTGAAGCACACAGATCCATGTTAACGTTATTTTGCACCTCCAAATGCTACGCTATTTCTATTGATAAATGGTGGGCTTTCATTTGTATCAGAATGACTAAAGGTCATTCAAGGGCGCCCTGGCAAAGTTTTCCACATGTCAGAAGCCCACGTGACCAGTATGTGGGGATGTCACGTCAGAATCTCTAGCCTACTTTGTACATTAACGAATTCCGCCTACGTAGCTCCACATGCACTGGCGAACTGGCAAAGTCGTAAGGACATTTTGAACATGTTCAAAAATTTTGGACAAATGTACATGTTTGGTTAAAATTTGCTTCAAATAGTGATGGTGCGTCTGGTGATCGCAAAACCTGCGCAATTATAAGTAACATTTCGTTCGGCTCAACAACTCGTCGCACCATGCATAGGCCTATTTACTACGTTCAATGTCGCCTCGATACGCCCACGTTAACGACTTGATACAATACGTGTAAATGCGTTGTACAGTGGTTCGTCAACTGGTTCGTCAACGGTCGCTCGTGGTGTAAAGCGGGTTTTATGCATTATTATAGCTATCAGAAAATGGAATAACTGGACACAAACACATAGGCAGATCCAGGTTTTCGGAAAATATTTCTCTCAGGTCAGTGACAATGCAGTATTGTGGCTATCCCTATGAAAATGAAATAACTGGGAAAAACACGCAGGGTGGGGGGGCGCCCCACGAGGCGCCCCTGGATCTGCATATGCAAACAGAAGGCCCATTCAGCATGCATAGAACACTGAAGTAGCTGGATAATAGTTTACACCATCACGAGGAGTAGGCTACTCACCCCAAACTGACAATAACACCTACTGAAATCAGGTGTTTGAAACATGACAGGCTGTGAATCTAACCACGAGGCGGTACAAGACTGTGCGAATTCATATCTATATAAACAAATTAACATATATTGCATTGTTGTTGTTTGGAATTAAAAGGATGTTCCATGATATTGTTACATATTAGGCCTTGAGCCAGGCCCTCAAATTTTGGCAATCGGTAACATTTGGTGGGGCAAGTGCTATCATATATCATTTTGTAGCTATGAATCGCGGCTTCATTTTAAGATATGATAGAAGTGTCAACGTGGTAGCTTTATTCAGATAATTAGCGTATTCCCATGGCAACCAATTTACGAAGGAATTGAGGGCCGCAGAGGTTTCACATTGAAATCTACATTAATAATCTGAATATCAAATACTCTATAATTTTGGATTAATATTGTATTGTACAACTTTCTATCCGCATGGAAAAAATCAACATGGCCACCAAAATTCAAAATGGCCGCCATTCAACTTGTTAAAGGATGAATTAGTAATGATGTTGTTTAAGTTTATGTATTTGCATTATCAAATTTATCATGGTGCATGTTAGCATTTGTAATGTTGCGTTTATGCATATCAGATATATTTTACGATATAATAGAAAATGTCTCATTGATATTTATCACCAATTATGTAGCAAAATAAGCAGTTGCAGTTCGGATAAGAATTGCTCTAACAATGTTTAACACACCTACGTGTAAATAATGTTTGTAATTCAGAATTAGTATCAATATGAGTGGTTCATTTTACTTTTAATGATAAAAGACGGTCATCAAGGTTCTAATTCAACTCTGATTTTATGAGTTTGTGTCAAGAGGACAAATAAAACCTGCCAAGCTCCTCACGTTGCAATATGCCATCAAGTCCATAACAGATTCAGTTGAAATGATCAGAATGAACAATCGCCTTGGGCATGGTGTTTCATATACTCAACACGAAGAGCTGGAGACATCCTTATGCACTCAGAAGCTGCATATTCAAAAGGATGAGCGTGTAGCATTATCTGAACACATCCATCCACATGTTCCTACTTCATTGGCCTGCGATAATATTGTCATAATTGACCGAATTGAAGAGACCCTGAGTGGAGCTGGCACAGCACACCGTGTCAATGGGATTGCTGCGCAAGCAAGAGTTTATGGTCCAAATCAGCCAAGAGAGCCCTCTCAAGCACTACGAAGAAAAAGATCACTGGAAGTGAGCATACATCAAATGCCAGCATATAGTGCTGGTGGACGAGTAGGACCGCCAGCCTGACCCTATGTAATTAACACTTGATGTTAAAGAATTCGTGTCACAAGCAGAAATGAAGAACTTTGTATATCAAGGAGCTTGTGTGGATGACCCCGTAGCCACCGCGTTGGTTCAACTGTCTTAAAGAAGACGCCGGTCTCATCTCCCCCACGCTGATAAGCTCAAGTTAATTTCCTGCTTACCAGTGGAAGAAAGTGTGATCTTTGTAGGGCAGTCAAGGTTCTTGTTCACATGCTGGGATAATACATCACCTGGTAATTAGTTCGGTGTTATGCAAGTAGGTGTGCTCTGCATGAATAGCTAGTTTAGAGTGCGTTACTAATATGGATCAGAGTCAATATAACACGTGGCTTAGTGGTGCTCCGTGTGAAGTGGCTTAGAATATGATGATGGAGAGAATTATAAATGCAGTGAAGTTTTCATTGATGTTATGAGAAGAAACGTTCCACTAACAAGGAGCGTAGTGGTTCTGAATATAATTTTGTATGATGTTTTTGACATGCAATGTATTTGATATTACTTAGCGATTTAAAATGGCCTGCTATTTGAGAATGTGTGAGATTATGATTATATAACGGTAATTTATGAAAATCATACAACTGATTTTGTAAATGCTAAAATGTTTTACGATCAATTGTATACATTCGTTTGTTTACAGTGCTAAATCGATACAGTATTGTAATGATTTTGATTCAATGTGAAAGTGGAATTTTGTGCAGCGGTGCTCACAAGGTGTATTCTACTAGCAATGTTTCTTTTGTTTTAGTTTAGCATTTAATACGTACTTCGTACTAGTATGTAATTTGGTTGGTTATTTATATCTGATGGTGACAGCTGAGGTTCCTGTCATTTTCCTTCTTATCACAGACGTATGGGTTCCTATGACATATGTTTACGCAACATACATGATTGTAGCGCTTCTCTGTATGATAATCATGTCCTGTTAAGGTGTCCGGGGCTTCGCATTCTGTTGAGGAGTCCAGATGTCATGCTCACTGGTATATTGCTGGTTATATAATGTATATGTACTTTTACTTGTTGTCTAATGATCTATATATCAGTTATACCTTTTAATCACAGACGTACGCTTGTCCTGTGATTAGTTTGCGTATGTTTACGCAGCACACATTGTAGCGGTGCTCTGTATGATAAGCAAAAAGGTTTTCTCATTTCTCATGTGAGGATGGTTACAGCACATGCCTATTGGTATAGAAAAATAAGCTAACTAGTATACATCTGATTGAAACGGTTTTCAT
>CM032667.1:48413637-48425966 GCA_019095985.1 Streblospio benedicti
AAGAACTTTGTTTTCCAAGGAGTTTTTGTGGATGACCCCCCAAACCCCTTTGGGTTTCCCAACTGTCTTAAAAGAAGACGCCGGTCTCATCTCCCCACGCTGATAAGCTCAAGGTTAATTTCCTGCTTACCAGTGGAAGAAAGTGTGATCTTTGTAGGGCAGTCAAGGTTCTTGTTCACATGCTGGATAATACATCACCTGGTAGTGAAGTTCGGTGTTATGCAAGTAGGTGTGCTCTGCATGAATAGCTAGTTTAGAGTGCGTTACTAATATGGATCCAGAGTCAATATAACACACGTGGCTTAGTGGTGCTCCGTGTGAAGTGGCTTAGAATATGATGATGGAGAAGGGAATTATAAAGTGAAGTTTTCATTGATGTTTATGAGGAAACAAACACAGCCATAAATTGAAACCTTTATTACATACCATATGTGAAACAATTACAAGAGAGATACGTGATAAAATGAGCTAGCTAAACCTAACTAAAATACCTGACATATCATATAATATACATATATATACATAATTTTACACATATGAAATAAAATATACGAATATAAAGTTTGGGATGAGGGAATGCACTATACAATAACGTTCTTGGGGCAGCCAGCATATGATCTGCAGATCATAATGTCCCCTCCACATGCATGTAAACCTAATCAACAAACATGATTGCACTATGACCTACTGAAAACAAAACAGCATTATAACATGAATAAATGCATTCCGTGGGATCGGGCCCGGGAATAATTGAGTTTCCGGGTTGGGTGGGAGGGTGAAACGAAATATCCGTGGCTAAAAACATGAATGAAGTTGACCAAGTTGTCCCACAAACCGATCCAGTTGGTGCCGCTAGTCTAGCTAGCTAGCGACTTGTTAGTCTGGCTGTGTTTGCATATAAACGGAATTTTGTTAAATACAAAATGAGCATTTATATAAACAAACACAGCCATAAATTGAAACCTTTATTACATACCATATGTGAAACAATTACAAGAGAGATACGTGATAAAATGAGCTAGCTAAACCTAACTAAAATACCTGACATATCATATAATATACATATATATACATAATTTTACACATATGAAATAAAATATACGAATATAAAGTTTGGGATGAGGGAATGCACTATACAATAACGTTCTTGGGGCAGCCAGCATATGATCTGCAGATCATAATGTCCCCACTTGAGCTAAACAGTGAATTGGTGTGATTCACTTATGTAGCCTTTTAGACCACAATGGTGTCGGTGTGGTACGTGTGTGTGTTTTCTCCAGTTGGAGAAACGTCAATCTGAGGTATATATGTGTATATATACGTTAGCTAATATATACGTTGAATGAAGTTGACCAAGTTGTCCCACAAACCGATCCAGTTGGTGCCGCTAGTCTAGCTAGCTAGCGACTTGTTAGTCTGGCTGTGTTTGCATATAAACGGAATTTTTGTAAATACAAAATGAGCATTTAATACGTACTTCGTACTAGTATATAATTTGGTTGGTTATTTATATCTGATGGTGACAGCTGAGGTTCCTGTCATTTTCCTTCTTATCACAGACGTATGGGTTCCTGTGACATATGTTTACGCAACATACATGATTGTAGCGCTTCTCTGTATGATAATCATGTCCTGTTAAGGTGTCCGGGGCTTCGCATTCTGTTGAGGAGTCCAGATGTCATGCTCACTGGTATATTGCTGGTTATATAATGTATATGTACTTTTACTTGTTGTCTAATGATCTATATATCAGTTATACCTTTTAATCACAGACGTACGGTTGTCCTGTGATTAGTTTGCGTATGTTTACGCAGCACACATTGTAGCGGTGCTCTGTATGATAAGCAAAAAGGTTTTCTCATTTCTCATGTGAGGATGGTTACAGCACATGCCTATTGGTATAGAAAAATAAGCTAACTAGTATACATCTGATTGAAACGGTTTTCATTCTATTCAGTTGTAGCATACACGTAACAAGGGCAGTGAATCAAACAGCCTGTATGCAAGCAAATAAACTGTAGTTTTTAGTTGCCAAATGTTTGTGTGTTGTTTGTTTTTCATAACACAGCATCAATATTAGAAGGGCCACAGAAAAATGTCTATCAATTGTCTCAATCTTTTGCTATGTCTACGCACTACGCATGCCTGCGATTCTGCTATCATTCAACCTAGCCAAAACACGCTTCACACGAGTGTCTAGTCTCGATTTGAAGTCTAATATTCTAGAATCCGTCACCATATTGCTGGTATCTTTCAAGTACTGCTGCAACATGACCCTACGTTTGCTGAAGTTCTTCAAAGTCATGCAGTGTCTATAGTGGTGGACAGTTGCAATCTCGGGCCCTATTGTCAAAACTGTTTTCACCTTTTCACTACTCACTTTAGGATGAGCCAGCAAGTCGCAATAATGAGCCATCCTCACAAAACAACTTTGGGGCAACGAAATTGCCTTGCCCAGCAATCCTAGCTCGGATGCATTCACCATTTTGTGTCGTAATCTCCTAAAGAACAGAATAGTACTTGTGTTGTCACTGTCTGCTGGGGAGTCGTCAAGTTCTGAATACTCTTCACAATACAGCCTATTCTCAAATCTCATGTCCACAATACTATTTCCAGTGATATTGCTGAAGCGGGAGATGTGGCGAATCATCTCAAGCAAAGTGTCATGGGGTCGTTCCGGCACGACCACCTCGTCTATGTCAGCGACGAGTGTGTAGAGAAAGCTGTGCATGTTCCTGTATACGCAATCCGTGATGACCACCACATCTTTGAGATGTCGTACGTCATGGAAGCCTCTGTCATCGTCCTGTGTGACGTCAGCAAAGCCTTCGTACATGTAATAGGCCACCACATGGTCCCAATTAGGTGACATGCTGATATTGTGTATAGAAATGTGCTCCACGCCTAGCAGTCGCTGAAACTCCACCCAGGCTATGAAATACTCGACACTAGAGAACTGCTCTGCTGGTGATACGTTCCGTGTAAACCTTATACCCTGAAAGCATAAATTAAGGCTGCGCTTCGAAGCTGGCTTTGGTGGGATGAAAACGGGCACAGTAAATATGGCATCGTCAAAAGTGACCACGACCTCCCAAGGAACTGCTAGTTCAGGAGTACCACTTCCGGTGAACGATAATACACACATCACCGTGATGAGATGTTTTGGAACCTCCCTATGGTGGTAACACGTGGTATCCTGGACCGACGTCTCTATCTCTTCCTTGTTGTGGGCAGGTAACAGTCGAAGACGCCACGTGAGCCGATTGCTGCTGATGTTTCCCTTCATCAAGCCGAGCACCACAATGACGGCATTGTCCCGCCACAGACCCCGGTCGTCCAAGTGGGCAGAATACACGCAGAACGTGGGACTGGGGCCATTCTCTTGATTACACTGCCAAAATGGTTTCCTGTAATAGCCTGTATTTTGGTCTATTGCAATTGTATTTGGTTGGCTGTTCGTGTGTAAATCGTTGACATTAACATGTCTGTCCGGGTCATGTATGTCTTTCCGTACTAGTGCTTTTTGCATTGGGTTGGGGAAGAGTTGAAAAGAAGCAAACTGGAAAAATGTAATGTCTAAAATGCACAGGATGCACAGCAACGTGAAAAGATGGATGAGAGATACGTTCATTATAACTGTTGGTTTATATGCTAGTGTAATTGGTGATAAAAAGACAAATGGTCTTCAAACAGACAATGGCACTTATAATAAGTGTACTCTTCTCATTGTGTGGAAATAATATCCATAAAATGCAGTATTCACAATTTTAGGGACGAGATACGTTCATCAACAAGCTGACCACCTCAATACACAGATCAATGGAATTCCTGTGACGACATGCGAGCGCCAAGTAGCGTGTACATAGGCCCAAACTCATAGCTTGCTCCGTTAAGGATTAGTTTGCACTTTTCAGGTGGCAATTTTTCATTTGTGTTATCATACCATTAGATCATTTGGTCATATAATTCTACTTGTTGGGCTTGAATTGGTGGTGAAATTCCTGGTGGTCGTATCTGTCGAATATTTTATATTTTGGTATATGAACGAACATTGGTAAAAGTTTGATAATGCATAGCCATTATGCTGGTGCGTTGTGAGAGATTATACGTGAGTAAATAAAACAGAAACAGGTTTGGCAGCAAAATTTTAATACTACTTAGTAATGAGTTTATGTTTACACTAAATGAAATAACTGAGATGTAAGATGCCATAAAGCATAAAGCATATGTGAACTGCGCTAGATTTATTACAAGGAATTGTAAAACAAATATGGTGAACACATAAGACACAGCTATACTAAGAAGAAAAATACGTATACGTTAGGAGTGAGATGATGGTTAATCTGTACAACGGAGTAAGATTCAGCATGAGATATGAGTGCGAGGTATGAGGAGGGTGGGAAAACAAATCTTAGATGTAGCCTCGGAGCATGCCAACTGACAAGTGAGGAGCCCGTGGGTGGCGCGTGAGGTGAGCGTGGGCGGAAGTTGCGAGTGCCCATGTGCATGGAGGCGCGGGCGCGGGAAGCAGGGGACCTTGAGGATGAGATCCAGGCGAGCCTGCGGCCCGGGAAGCCACGGGGTAGAGGTCAGGCGGTCAGGAGGTCAGGCTGCCAAGGGTAGTAGACTAGGAAGTAGGGCATTTGGTGGCGGCATTGACCTGGAATAAGCTCCCGCATCTTGGCGGCCACACGCGGGAAGCAGAGAGACCTTGAGGATGAGATCCAGGGGCCTGGATTGGTCCGTGGAGCCAGGGTCGATGTCAGGCGGGCGAGAAAGACAAGGTAGGAAGTAGGACAGTCTGGCGGCGCGGCATTAGCCTCCGATAAAGACGGGTTGTGGTCAGATCCGGCAGCGGGATAGAGTGACCTTGAGGAGGAGTCATTAGGTGCAGGCTGGGCGAGAGGTGAATGGGTACACCGCGCCCGCATAATGCCAGAAAATTACATGTTTGAATTTAAAACATTTGTTCAGGCTCTGCCTATGTGGCACCTCCAGACCAGATGGTCTTCGTTGAAGCACACGGGCGTTTGTCGATGCTCCCCAAAGTGTTTTTTATGCAACACAATTCTCTATCAGCATGTAAGATGGTAGAGCGTATTCACGGTATTTTGCACATCAAAATTGGTATGCACATTGGTAAATGGAGGGTTCTGATTCCTACTGTATTAATTTCTAAAAATAATATAGCATTCGTAATTTCTATATCTAGGCCATGCAAGGAAGTTTGTACATATTCATTGTTGATACGCATTGTAACATCTTGAATCATTACTTTATTACTTTGATATTACTTTAATAGTTTTGTCCTTTTGTTTTTCCTAAATCATAGAGGTTCATGGTTCTCAGATTGATATACTTTCCATAAAAGTCCAGACCGGTCGCAGGTGAGGTAAGTCTACCAGACAAATACATATAAATCGGTGGTATACAATGCAAAAATTAACAATGTTTATATTTTTTTGGACTGACCAGAAGTTATAAGACCCATATGATATTTGAATTGGAAATATGTAAAGCAAAGTAGCAAGTATATAAAAAACAAGATATTGATGACTTAAAAAACCTTTTCATTCTCATGGATTGGAAACAGTTTTTGCATCTCAGAATATTAATAAAAACACTGGACAAAAATGCTAGTTGAAAAAGCCCCCCACCTCCGAATAAATGACTGGTCTCTTGCTATCTTATCTTTCCTGAAGGTTACTCAACGAGTTCGAAGACATTGGCTGTTGTTAATGGAATCATTAGATCATTAGTAGCTGTAAAATATACATGTTAAAATGTTCTCGGCTTGCTTCCTGTTGTGCATCCTCGCAGTTTCTGGAATGCAAATTGAGGTAATAGATTTCTTCGAATACTGAGAAACGATACTGTCACCAAAGAAGGCAACAACAACTATTTATAGTTGTTCGTATTTTAGGTAGAGTTTGCGACGTTCGACTGATCATGACTATAGGAGTGTTCTTACAATACCTTCTGGGTGAAAACAATGCATGGTAGAGGGCATTTGTAAACATATTTCTTCCCGAAATGCACCCAGTCCGGTTTCAACGCAAAAGGAGGGTACTAGAGTACTGCCAAAATAGTGAAATTATCAAACCTTCTTTAACATTGCCCACGTCCTAATTTCACAAGTTTGGTGGTACCCTAGTTCTTTCAGCTACTTCTTTGTGAACGTTTATGTAGAATCAACTATCAACGATAAAATGCAGCTGTTAAGTATGCTTATAGATTCTTGTCTTTGTAAAATCAATTTACAATAACTCTCAAATGAGCATGCCGACATAGGCCAATTACTTATATCAAGGTATCACCTAAACACTTATCTTTTCAATCGTCACAATGAAGTGCCAAATTAAAAAGCTTTTTGCATTGTGACTTATGGCGAGCACGCCTAGCTATGTAATTATGAAAATAAAGACAGATGAATGTTGTTAATTGTCAGCATTTAAGATGCTGACGAGTTTATTGAGTAATTAGTTGGGGTACAAAAAACGACAACCCAGATTAGTATAACAAGACACAGGTAAAGAAACAATTCACATAGGTGGAATATTAACCTTATCCAAGTCACTATGCGTAGTATATATACAGAGATTACAACAAAACAAATTTACAAATGATGTTTAAAGAAACAACATCGTACTAAAAGAGGTCTGCTTTAAAAAACCTCCCTTAAAACCTCAATGGGAAAAAGGGGGAGGAAAAGCATGACACATAGATAACCTAACTAATTACAAACTTGAATACCTGGAAAAATTAAATACAATAATAATGCAATACACTAAAATTACATAAAACACACACACAAACTTAAAAGGGTGGTGGTGGGGAAGACGGAGGCAAAATTATACAACTGCTTCCACCGGATTCTAAAAACAGACTGATCAGTAAAGGTATATTGACCACTACAGTATTTGGAAACTTGGTTACGTCAGAATAAACATTACAAGTTAAAAGAGGTCTCTATTGACCAACAGAATACAACCAATATCCACCAGTGAAGTGAGGTCACTGGTGGGTAACAATAAACCATACCATAAGTAAATTGCAAAAAGAATTTTTTATATTGATAAAAAATGATATTTTTGCATTGTGACTTATGGCGAGCACGCCTAGCCATGTAATTATGAAAATAAAGACAGATGAATGTTGTTAATTGTCAGCATTGAAGATGCTGACGACTTTATTGAGTAATTAGTTGGGGTACAAAAAACGACAACCAAAACCCCAACCAAAATGATATTTCTAATTATGGACATCCTGAACTTTCTCTGAAGGATCTGGAGCAACGGATCCTCACTTTGGAAGCTGAGAACAGAGAACAAGCCAAACTGATTGCGGATTTGCAAGCACGGACTGATGGTAACACTTGATAAAATTGTCTTTTGCTTCATTACACAATTTTAGCCCACGAATGCAGTAAACATGAATTACTATTCAAATCTTCAATTTCTGATTTTTTTATTTCAAAATACCATTTTTGAAGCTCAAATGATGCCCTTTCAATGGATAAAACGCCTTTTGATGTACATACCATCTTCCCTCACCCATGAAGAAGGACTGACGTAGTTAGTTAGGAACATGTTCTTTGCACACCTAGCTAAGATCCCAAATCTTTTGCGAAGACGACCTCTAGCGGTGTACTCAACTCAGCCAAACACACATATATAAGACTGTACACAAACAAAATATTCATGCATGTCAGCCTAAAACAAAGAAGAGTAAAAAAAATCAACAAAGAAGAGTCAAAAGCGCGTGCACATAATATGCCATTTACACGGTGTGCAGATGGAGGGAGCCAGTTGGGGCCCTACTTTCCGACATAAGCTTTCATTTGTGACCAGGTCGTAGACCGGCTTAGTTTAGTTTGCAGGCGCCCACGTAACATTCAAGAGTAACTTCAAGCCCCACACTAGCTATTGTACACCACAAATCCCCGAGTTGCCACTGGATAACTACTGCAACCATTTTGCGTGCAGCCTCGGTGGCACGCCCGGCGGGCTCGGTGGCCTTCCTGGTGGGCGTGGACGGCACGCTGGTGAGCAACGGACGCGTGCTGTACGACGTGGTTGTCACGGACGTGGGCGACGGGTGGCGGGCCGCGCTCAGCCAGTTCACGTGCCCCCAGAGCGGCACGTACGTCTTCAGCGTGAGCACCGTTTCGTCTACCGACCAGAGGTCAGTCTATCATGTAATGTTCAGGTGGTTTCTTCTCATAGTGTGTACAGGAATAATATTCCATGATGTATACAGCATTTAAACGTACAAAGAGACCCTCCAACCCCCCCCCCCCCCGCCGTTCCAAAGACGTAGGGATTACCCATGACGTCACATCGTGCAACACCTTTGTGTGACGTCGTTCTTGAGTGTGTGTGCACTTGAGGAGGCGCTGACAATGCCGTCAGCCGTTACAATGCCCAACTGATTGATTCCACATGGTTCTTATCAACACGTGTATATGCCATGATAATGACGTGCATGTACTTGTCAACACCATGTTTAACAATCAGTAGGACACTTTCTGAGCAATCTTAATCAAGAGTGTTGACGTGGTCTTTGCAATTATCGCGGCATGACTGCACAATGCAGAGAATGCTTTAAATATACAAGAACACTTTGTTAGAACATCAAGTTGGCAGAGACATTCATTGTGCAAGAATTAGCACATTGTCTTGGTTTAGCATTCAACAACACTTGCATTGACACACTTACAGAGACTGGGTGGGCTGGTTTAAACTTTTAGAGAACTGCATGTATTGTAGAGCCTATGATATAAGACAAATTATAGTGGTTATACAAACCATGATAAAACGATACATCTCCATGAAGGGCCGGGACGGAGATCACCTCTCTATTTGAGATCACTTTAGTCCAGTCGCTGTGGTGGTCTTAATAAAAAGGTTATACTGTATATCGTCATTTGACTCTGTGGTTTCCAATATATAGTAAGTCGTTGGTTCGATTTGATGACCACCACATCCGTGATGACCACCACATCTTTGAGATGTCGTATGCCATGGAAGCCTCTATCATCGTCCTGCGTGACGTCAGCAAAACCTTCATGCACGTACAATAGGCCACCACGTGGTCCCAATTGATCCATATTCGAGAGCGGGCCTTTAAGTGAGCGTGAACCCTTGCGTGGCAGGTGTTAATGTTCCCTTTTGTATATCGACGGCTAGTATTGACGGACATGTCTTCTTCTCTCTGGCAGGGCGGACGTGGTGATGTACAAGGGCGGGTTGCCGGTAATCACTGCGCCGGCGGCCGGCAGCGGGGGCGCTCGCGCCGCCGCCTCCAACACAGCTGTGGTCTCGTGTCAGGCCAATGAGAGCGTCTACGTCAGCTGCCGGCCAGGTCAGTCTGTTGTTTATCTGTGTTTCTTGTTCGTCTGTAGTGATTGTGGTCGTGGACGTCGTCGCCGTCTTCGGCGTCATCGCCCATGTCCTTATTTTATATACATTCCACTGGCAGATCCAGGGTTTTGGCAAGAGGGGCGCACTTAATGGATTTCGTGGTTTTATATGCGCGATTAATGCCCCCCCCCCATAAAAATGAAGTATTTTGTGGGGGGAAAAGGATGGGAGGGTGGAAAGTTCCCCGGGGGAGGGGTTCTCATGCTACCCCTGCTTATACACCATCCTCTTAAGAAGTACCGACACTAGACGTGACGTTGTTTGATACAAATTGCTGCACTATCACCATGCCGTGTTTTGCCGCTGCAGGGGTGCAGTGCCGCATCGAGGGCTCGGACGGCGGGGACGCCGTCAACATGAGCACGTTCTCCGGCTACCTGCTCGCAGACCAGTGACGTCACAGTGACGTCACAGCGCACCACGCACTCCTCTCCCGGTCATGATGGAGAAATAAAGTAATAGATACAGCAATGTTGTAATTAATTGGTTGAAAAGAAAGTGTTATGCTGACGGCTAGACACTATCATAAGGAATTTATATTTCTTTTGAATATGTAGGCGTAATGTCAGTTAGGGCAAAAATACTGTTAAAAGTATCATCAAATTTGTGTAACTGGTAATCATTGCACTGAGCATGTGTGCACGCATTCCTATTTTATACATGATTTATCATGGCAATATCCGTCTCAACGTTTCACGGTAGCAATCAAGTTAGTTAACCGTGATTAATTCTATCACCTTATTAGGTTTGTGGTCCAGTAAAAAGAAAAAATTCTTTTATAAAATTGTTCGTGAGGCGGGTAACGGTCGCCACCCGCCTCGTTTCTGTATATAAAGTGATTAATGAATGCACATGAAAGTATATTCTAGATCTAACAGGCATCACACAATGAGCATAGCTCCTTTAATATACTGTTTTTTTTTTTGTTCATAATGTTAAGAACGCATGGTGACCGTTTATTCATACACAAGACACCAATGTTACATATAAGTAGCTGTATGTATTATGATAATTGTTTTTAGTAAATGCTCCAGACTCCTACAAAAATAAAACGCTTGAATACAATATGGGTACTTCACAATGCGTGATGGCAAGTTCACATTCTAGTTTAGATGTGAACAATATATTCATTCCTATACATGCTTGTAGTTAAGTCACATGTTTACACTGAATGTAACAAATGAAATAATCTCATTCACAGACAAAACCAGACCTATTGCAAAGATCTGAGAAAGATTTTGCCTGCAGAATGACCAGTAGCCATCGAATGAACAGGCCATTGATAGTTTGTCTCAAATGGCGATGTATCATAGTACATATAGTTTTCATACAAAATTACTCTTTCACAACTCTGTGTTAAACATATTTTCACTTTCATTTCTATATATATTCCCACACGCACCACGAACAGTTGCATGCTCAGTCTTCATATATAAATACAGAAATTTCTCACTAAAAAGGCAAATGGTGAATTTACGAATCCAACCAAGTCGTCACTTTGCCATGCATAAATGGGTACAGGTCATTAATCCAGTCTTATACCCGCCATACTAATATACACTTAGACTTTCACTCTCAAAGCCTGAAACATCATGGTACTATCACAGGATTTCCCCAGACACGGGGGAAGCCCCCTCTTCTGCAGCACAGTCTTTGGAAGGCTCCACCGCGTCGGAAGCCGATGTCGGAGGCAGGTCGTGTGAACACTCGTGGCTCTCAGACGTCTCCACGTCAGGGAACTCCTGGATGAGCACCTTCTTCTTGTACCACCAGCTTTCGAGTGCGAGCTGCAAACATGCATGAATAAAGGAATAGACCTAATATTACTGGAGAATGGAGAGCCTCAAGACTGTAACATGACAATAATTACATGTACCCGGTACGGCATGTATGTTGGTAAGTCATGTATGTTAAAAACAATATCAGCTTTATACCATCCGGGTATTCAAAAAAGTGGGAAAGAGCGCAAACAATGAATTTCAACAATGTTCAGTGGTTCTGAGAACTACTAAATACATGCGTGGCTCACCTTAAATTGACGTGGTCTTAGCTGAGAAATTGTGTTCTTATCCAAGGCAAACACCACAGCATTGCAGGCACCTAGGCAAGCACAACAAGTAGATCTCTATACAAAAAGCCCTCATAAAAATCCAGACGGATACATGAAAATCAATTTTGCATGTCAAATTGGGTAGTGGATTGACTGTATAAATAAAATCATGAAACTGGTGCAAAAAAGCAATTGTTAACCATCTATCGATATTTATATGACAATCAGGAATTTTGTTTAGGCTCCATAAAATTAATAAAATGTTTCTCGCCATGCCTATTTTCCTACACATAGGAGGGAGGTCAATTTTATTCTTTATTTTGCTGATTTTCCGGCCTTATATTATAAAAAATATGAGGAGGGATTCACTTTTTATTTTTTATTTTTCTTCCACGCAAAATCTTTAATTTTTCAAGTTGAATATTGGGCCATGAATGAACTACATGTGTTACAATTGTATGGGAACAATGTCTTTTTATTATCAAAATCATAAAACATCACTTATAAAACAACTAGTAATAATCAATGAGGTATAATATCTAGTGTGCATAGCAAACAAATGACAGGCCTCTAACACGGGGCCGTTTTGTTTGCAGCCAGGCGGGAGGGCCGTTTTTTTTATTATCACTGGGGAGGCAATAAAATGTTCAGGAGGCTGCACTATACACAGGCGGGAGGGGACGAGAAACAGTTTATTATTTTTATGGAGCCTTAGTAATTGTGAGTATTTGTTGCAAGCAAAACGTACCTTTTAATGGGTCTGTTAATGCATGTAGCAAGACAAGCACGAACGATGTGTCATTGCTGAATATGTTCTGCATTCTGAAATAGAAACAGTATTTCAACAAAATTTACTT
>CM032667.1:48426066-48450372 GCA_019095985.1 Streblospio benedicti
TATAAATACAAAAATTTTCTCACAAAAAAGGCAAATGGTGAATTTACGAATCCAACAACCAAGTCGTTGCCATGCAAAATGGTACAGGTCATTACAGTCTTATACCCGCCATACTACTAATATACACTGAACTTTCACTCCCAAAGCCTGAAACATCATGGTACTATCACAGGATTTCCCCAGACACGGGGAAGCCCCCTCTTCTGCAGCACAGTCTTTGGAAGGCTCCACCGCGTCGGAGCCGATGTCGGGAGGCAGGTCGTGAACACTGTGGCTCTCAGACGTCTCCACGTCAGGGAACCCTGGATGAGCACCTTTCTTGTACCACCAGCTTTCGAGTGCGAGCTGCAAACATGCAGGAATGGAATAGACCTAATATTACTGGAGAATTGAGAGCCTCAAGACTACAACATGACAATAATTACATGTATCCGGTAAGGCATGTATGTTGGTACGTCATGTATTAAAAAAATAATATCAGCTTTTATACCATCCGGTATTCAAAAAGTGGAAAGAGCGCAAACAATGAATTTCAACAATGTTCAGTGGTTCTGAGAACTACTAAATACATGCGTGGCTCACCTTTTAAATTGACGTGGTCTTAGCTGAGAAATTGTGTTCTTATCCAAGGCAAACACCACAGCATTGCAGGCACCTAGGCAAGCACAACAAGTAGATCTCTATACAAAAAGCCTTCAAAAAATCCAGACGGATACATGAAAATCAATTTTGCATGTCAAATTGGGTAGTGGAGTGACTGTATAAATAAAATCATGAAAGTGTTGCAAAAAAAAAGCAATTGTTAACCATCTGTCGATATTTGTATGACAATCAGGAATTTTGTTTAGGGCTCCATAAAATTAATAAAATGTTTCTCGCCTTGCCTATTTTCCTACACATAGGAGGGAGGTCAATTTTATTCTTTATTTTTATTTTGCTGATTTTCCGGCCTTATATTATAAAAAATGAGGAGGGGTTCACTTTTTATTTTTTATTTTTCTTCCGTGCAAAAATCTTTCATTTTTCAAGTTGAATATTGGGCCATGAATGAACTACATGTGTTACAATTGTATGGGAACAATGTCTTTTATTATCAAAATCATAAAACATCACTTATAAAAAAAACTAGTGTAGTAATCAATGAAGTATAATATCTAGCGTGCATAGCAAAACAAATGACAGGCCTCTAACACGGGCCGTTTTGTTTGCAGCCAGGCGGGAGGGCCGTTTTTTTTATTATCACTGGGGAGGCAATAAAATGTTCAGGAGGCTGCACTATACACAGGCGGGAGGGGACGAGAAACAGTTTATTATTTTTATGGAGCCTTAGTAATTGTGAGTATTTGTTGCAAGCAAACGTACCTTTTAATGGGTCTGTTAATGCATGTAGCAAGACAAGCACGAATGATGTGTCATTGCTGAATATGTTCTGCATTCTGAAATAGAAACAGTATTTCAACAAAATTTACTTTGTTGTTGCTGCTTTAAACTCTAGTGTCACAGTGTTAAATTACAAATTTGAATATTCATTTGAGAGTTGGCGATGTATTTACAAGCAAATCACAATTTAGAGATTATGTATGTAAAAGGTCTTTATAAATTTGCCGGTAAATAAATAGTTGAAATACTAAAGAAGGTGGATCGAAATAAAAGTTGAAGTATATTACACAAATAGAATGTATTTACTGTGAATTACTTTCCCTAAACTCTCTCTTTATATTAACGCAATTGGATCCTTTACTCCAGTCGTAGTACGTCATATTTGAGACTTTGTGGGAAAACATAATAGGTATTTCATTTTTCAATATCTATAGACCATATAGCCAATCAGAAAAAAATCCCCATCAATCTGCCTTGAGCCAAATTGTTTTACAGCTACTTGATTTTTTTTAACAGAAACTGAATAATTTAAGGGTAGGACAAGTGAAATGCATTTTATCTTAACGTGCAAAGAAACTTATTTCTATTTTATATTCCCTCTCTCTCTTGTAATTGTATCCACAAGCAAACTTGGGGAAAAACACATTATTTCTATTTGTTTGCATGCAACATATAGTGTACTTAGGAAAGTTTTGTCCTATATAATTACCTCAGCTTAAAATACGAGTCAAATTCATCACACCCAATTCATCAACAACAAAAAATGGTTTAATCTGAAGAAGTTTGCCCTACCCCTAAATGCTTACCATTTCGGTCACAAAAAATTGAAGTGGCTGTAAATAATTTGCTCAAGGCAGATTAATGGGGATTTCTTCGAGGTTCTACAGGGTCCATAGACATAAAAACTAGTAATGGAATGCCCATTATTTTTCCCGCTAAATTTCTATGTTGACTTGACTACTTGTCACAAAATTGAATTTCCATTTTCAAATTGTAATGAGGTTGAATAAAGAACATTTCACACTTGTCGTCAGACCACCGTTGCTGCCACTGAGCTTCTTTAATAGTTTTGTCCAGCGATTGCCCCTGCCATGTGAAGACATGAGTACATAGAAAGACTCACCTGTGGATAAAGGGGAAGATGGTGAGCACCAAGTACACAAATGGATAGCCATGGAGTGGGCGGATCTCCTCCTGGATGACGCGCTGTAACACACAATCCACGCATTGTAAATGGCAGATCTTTATTTAGGTTCACACATGGAGGATAGAATAAAGTGTTGTGAATACTGTACCATATAATGAATTTTGGTAAGAAGATTGGTAACTTGAGGGATGTTTCTTACGTGATCTGATTAATGCCTAGTTCACATTTGGTGGCCAATATATAGTACTGCAGCAGACCCCAGATCTCAGAGAGGTAACCCAAACCGAAATAACCACATTTGTCCTCTGTCATAAAATCAAGCAGTGGTATGTCTGGGACATGGAAATATGGGAGGACATTACAGGAAATGCTGACGAACTGAAACATTGCGTAACAGGAGAACGGTTTGAAAATCAGTGGCGTGAGTAATGTCCTGACATATAAAACATCCTTGCCATACCAATCACATCATGTAATGGATGTCGATTCGACAAGGGACCGATGTGTCTTTTTTTAATCAACACCAGCCGCACTCTCACAGTCATTGACCGGTGACTGAGTTGCAGATGTGACGTGGGCCAGCTTATGTGTCTAAAGTACTAGTATGTGATCATTGCAAATGATAAGTCAGTATATTGGTCAGTAATTGAAAAATGCTTTGTGGAATGTCAGCCAATCCTCGGTTGAGCTATCTTACTATCTGGACACTGTCTGATGCTCACGTATGTCCATCAACAGTGTCTGAAACTTTTCACTCAGTCACCATCATATTCAAGTTAATGCAAATTATATCTTGTTCAGTGACTTGATGAATTTAAACAGAGAACAGTATCTACACTTTAAATGGCAGTATTGTAATTGATGTATACTATTTCAGACGGAAATAAAGCCTAAAACAAACTTTAATTTTCTACAATCGTTGCAAAAGTCAAATGAATATCCAAACAACTTATGTAGTTCCACCCAAAATATGACACAAGATTGGTCATTGTCTTCACTGTGCACTTTTAAAATAATTTATCTTAGAGTATACCTCGGTTACACGGCCCTGTCTTGAAATCCTAGAATTTTGAGTTTGTTTTAAGCGTTATTATAGGATGCAATCTTATCACAATTCAGTATTGGATCCACTAGCTAGTTGCAGCTCTCACCCGCTTGGCCTCCGTGCTGGGGTCAAAGTGGCCCTCGTAGGTCTTGAGCTGGCGGCGCAGACGCACGGAGATGTAGGTGTACACGGTGAACAGGCCGAGCACCGACACCACGATGGGGATGTACCAGCTGCAAGCAACAAGTATGTTACAAATTACAATGCACACATACATCATAGCCAACTAGGAACCTTAAAACTATGTTGGGGTGTCTTGTCTTACTTACCATAAGATACCCCCCTACTTAATTTTTTAAGAACATTATGGATGTTGTTATACGGCCCCAGCATCGTTGGATCTAGTTAGGTTTGCATTACAACAAGTACCTTTAAGAGTAGGGTAGGCTTTGTATAGTATTTGTTAAGGTGATTTAAAACGCCTGTGTATTATCTGCTCATATATTCATTATATTGTATATCATACCATGTTGCAATAGCAAAATAACTTAAATCAAATCAAATAAAAAATAAATAATAATGCATGCGTTACTAAATCTTACTAATAAAAAAGAACGTCTTGATTAAAATGTGAAGATTAGACATCCAGGTTAATATATATTATATAATATTTAATCTATACACCTGGATTATGTACCATAAAACAGGCGTTTCATATGACTTCCGCCATATTTCGTCATTGTTGTGAGGTATGAGTAATTTATTCTATAATGACGTAACCCCAAGATGGGCGGGGTTACTGGGGAGCTGCTCTGCCAGGGCTGGGTCCCACGCAGTGGAGAGTTTCACTGTTCGTCCCCCTTTTCTGTTTAAGAAAGGTTGATGAAGTCTCTCATAGATTGCCTCTCTTACGCCCCGCTCTAACGCTGGAACTCTCCACAGCGTGGGACCCAGCCCTGGCAGAGCCGCACCCTAGTAACCCCGCCCATCTTGGGGTTACGTCATTATAGTATATTACGTCATACCTCACAACACTGAAGAAATATGGCGGATGCCATATGAAACGTCTGTTTTCATGGTATATAATCCAGTTGTATAGATTAAATATCATATAACATAACCTCTTGATTAGATTACGGACAAACAAAGCTATGGGAATTTGTTGAAAACATTTATTTCGTGACAGCATATAATAGGACTGTGGCAGCTTGAATAGTGTGAAGTGTTAATCTGCTGATGCTGGTGGCCATGGTTGTTATGAAGGAAACTGAATACGAGAAAAAATGAACCTCTAACCCTGGGACCTCGAACAATAGAAATGGATTTAGTAGTTAGCTGTTGTTGTATCAATGCCATCTTTAATGTATTAGCATTAATCACATTTTCATAAAGTCAACAATAATTGTACATGCACATGCTAATAGTTATGACTTACATTCCGAATCTCCAGCCCCAGACATCTATTACCCAACTGAAAAGGAAAGGGAAAAACGATTTCAGCAAAAGTACACGTTCAATGTAGCAGGTTACATAGTAGAAGTGAAGTGGAACTTGAAGAAGTTAATATGATAACACATTCAACTACACTAAACCTAATCTAAACGCCTGGTCACGGCATCTTTAAGAGTAGGGTAGGCCTGGAATTCTACTCTATATAGGGGCCTAACCCGGAATAAATTGCAGCAGAATTGAAAACACTTGCATATGTTTCTACAACCTTTCTAGTATTATACACTATAAGACTACCAAAATCAAGTGTTGTAAATTAGTTTCAATTCTGATTTAAAATGGTGCACTTTTTTTACCTGAGTCAAGCGCAGTTTCAGTAACAATTAACATATTTCACATGGACTGAGTGATGAGTAACAACTAAACTAGAGACCATACTATATCATGTGCATTGATATTGAAGTGCATAAAAGCTGAGAAGATCTTCACGTCTGTTCAAGTTCAAGGCCTGGAGTGGCATATCAAGGTGAGGGCATTGAATATCTCTTACCACCAGGCCCCTGCGGGCCCGTAGTGGTTGCCTATGAAGGGGAGAGAGCACACTGCCAGAGGCAGCCCCGTGCACACCGTCAGATACAGCCTGGAGAAATAGAAACACGCATTGGGTTGCTGGGTGTAAACAAAATATCCCACAAAATGCACAAATTCTGCAACAGTAATAGTCAGAAACCTTCAGAATTAAGGGAATACTTCTGGCACAAGTTGAGCATTATAGAAAGCTCATTCTTGAAATTAGGCATAATATTGAACATGGTCTGACTTATAATTATGTATTTCTAACATTGTCTCCTCACCATTCCCATCTATATGTTTTCTTGTTATAGACGACGAGCACAAACAGGTCAACTGTGATGGACCAGATCCACATGAGGACCCACCAGTCTGAAATACAAATGTGTCACCTTCAAATGCTTGCTTTGAATGGGTAAATTCACGTACTTCCATTTACTTTTATACTCATGTCTCATATGCAGGACTACTATGCAATAATACTTGAGATGCAGATTTCACATAGGATGCATTAATTCTATATTTGTAAATTGCCCTGTAGAAGAGCAATTGTCACATTGCATTTTTGCCCCGGAAAGTAGACTTTGACCCTTCAAATACCATGTTTGCACCCGCTGAAAATATACAAGAACACCAGGGTGCACCTAATGCACCTAATAGTTGGGGATGACGGCGACTTAGCCACTGGGGCTATGTGTATATTAGATCCTTTAATTAAGACCACCTTTATAAATACATCATTTTTAAAAAGGCGATTTCTTACCATCCCATGCCTTCATAAAGCGACCCGTAATATGCAAAATTTGTTATTGAATCATAGTTGTGGTGGTATGTGGGTGACGTGGGCAGGTACTATCAGAACATGGAAGGGTGGTGTCAGAATGGGAAGTTGAAATTGCTACTATAGTCGTGGGCATGGGAGGCCGAGGTGGCGTTTAGAATAGTGATATAGTGATGACTGCTCAGGAGAGTTCTTGATACAGTACGGCTGCTGTAGATCTTAGATACGCAAGCAATATTGAATGGGGTGGGATGTGCGGTATTTACTTCAGAAATATGCATGGTCCCGTTATTGCTTTCTCATCCCCACGGGTATGAGCCAGTTCATATTACAATGTAACGGTAACAGTTTTGTAATATTTCCTTCAGTGTAGCGTAATTGCATGTCATGGTAGTCACAACGTAATCGACATACCTGTGACTGTGCTGAGGAAACCCATCCACACGCAATACTGGTAATGAAGGTGTGTCTTGTCATCTTGCTGAAATGTTACGATTTGAACGCCTGTATAACATATCCTACATTGCGTGTAGATGTGCATATGTAAAATTAGTTTCATTGGCGAAGTATACAGTAGCTGATATATGGTACTCAACTTTGAATTGAACTAGCTAGAGGGGAATAGATGCACCGTAAGGATGAAGATTCAACACCTAACCGGGCCTTTCTATTTTCTTTTAAATAATAGAGAGGTCGCACTCATCACCCCTCCCCCCACCATCATCTTTTTTTTTTTAAAACCAACTACTTTATTTTTCATGATTTTTGCAAGTCTGCCATAGATCATGCGTACGTCAGAACGAATGAAATCCCTTGAATGAGCCGCCCCCCCCTATTTTCTAAAAACCTGGATCTGCCTGTGTAATTTACAAGTTGAGATAATTGTCTAATGTGGAATTTACAAGTTCTTTAATGCAATTAATAAAGTACTTACAATTATATCTACTAGTGATGCGAGAAATGCAGAAACACTCATATAGATGATAAGTCTCTGGAAAGTGGGAAGAAATAGAATATATAGGTAACGGCAGTATCATGAATGAACTTCACTTGGAGCTATAACTGAAAACAAGCGGTCAGCAATATAGTAGGGTTGCGGTCAACACGAAAAGACAACAAGTCACTGTATACATCTCTGTTTAATATTATCATCTGGTTTATGGTAGTATATATGAAAAAGGTTCATGTTAATGGCAAAAAAAAAAAAAAAAAAAAAAGATTTCGTTTATAGTACAGGTTCTCGTAGAGTATACACTATTGAAAGGAACAAACTAAGCAAAATTTGTGATAGCTGGCTATATATGTCAATGATGCAAATTTATATGGACCATATATGCAGAGTAGAATAACACGCCAGGAATAACACGTATATAACATGGCACATGTCAATATAGAATTATGTGCCAGAGACAAAGTGGGTATGCATCTGCCAATGCACGGAATAACAGATATTTAGGGTATGCATTACGCATCGACGATAATATTTATTAGAATGAGAAAAGAGGGTTAATAATCAAATAGCTAATGCGATCAATAGAGCCCCTAAATGAACAATATTCCCTCATGCGCATGAACCTAAAAGTTACCCGTTGCCTATTTCATATTGTTAGGGGGCTACCCATTGAGCATGAACAAAATGACGCCATCGTCATTTGTTTTTATGTCCCATCTAAATGTGTTTGAAATTTCAGTCATTTCTATAAATATTCCAAGCTGCTCGCATAAGTGGACCGCAGATTTTCAAGCCCGTAACACCGCCCCCCCCCCGCCAAAAAATAGATAAAAAATAAATAAAATAAAATAAATAAAGAAATAAAAATATAAAAAATAAAAAATAAAAATAATGATAGAATAAATAAAGAAATAAAATAGAAAATAAAGAAGTAGAATAAAACATTAAACAATCCCGTCCTAGTCCAATCAGCCCTAGCTTTTGGCATCCTCGTGGACGATGCTAAATGATAGATCTTTTACACGGGGCTTTATCTAATACTTGTCAGCGAATGCTAACTGCTTCATATTACCTGGGGAAATGACGAATAGCGTCTGAAGATGAGTATAATCACCAAGACAAACAGGCTAAAATGGAAAAACTTAAATTAATAACATAAAAGAAATTCAATGTAGGATATGTATTGCTGATGTTAATGATAAAAAGCCATGAACTTTCTATTGCAATCAATTGCAATCAACAAATAAATACGTCTACACGAGAATACTTGTTTTATGATAGATCTAGGGTTTTACATAGCACCATCTATTTCATACATTATTGTAGCATAAAAATATTGTTTATATTTTCAACTTTAGACTATAAACGGTACGTTATTTCAAAGACGTTAATTTGCGTTTCTAAATCAAATAACTAGAAACAGTTATTTTACAATCAATTACTTATCAAAATCTTTTGATGTAGGTACGTAATAAGTTTTGGATTTACAGCAAGAATGTGCAGTAGCGGCCTATATTATATAATCTATCATTTAATAGCCAAACTGTGTGGGTCATTATTACATAATTAGTTCCGTATGAATAGTGGAATCCTTACGGATACGGGAGCCCGCACCCGTAGTGGTAGTTAAATAAATATTTATACGGTAGTAGCGGTAGCATAATATTGCCTTTATATATATTACAAGTCATCCCTTATAAGGTACACCAACTATTGGGGTACTAACCACGAAAGCATGAAATTTATATTCAATATTATTTTATCAGATAAACATGGTTAAGATTGGTTGCTTTGAAATAGAAACACTTAAAGAACAATGTACTTACCAGCCCACTATGGAGAGCGCATTCATTAAACGTCGTATAATGGTGATGGTAGCCTACAACAGATTTGCGGGATCTAATATAAGGGGAGTTTCCCATTCTTATTTATGAGAGTGTGTTTAATGTTGCATGAACAGCTGATATTTTTTCACCGGGTATTAAGTCGAATGGGTTTCCCCGGCTGATATAATATATTCTAAATTAACTAGTTTTCCCTCTTATATGTTAGCTGAAAACATTCGATTCTGATTGGCTGGGTGTTGAAGGGGGAAATTGATATTCTACACTGTAGATGGTAAAACATAAAAATCATAACACCCACTCGTAAAATAATGTAATATCATTACATTAACTACATTCTATTATCACAGCATGAAAAATATGGCATACTTACACATTTAGAAGCATCTCCATCGAACATTGCACACGACGATAGATTGGTGAAATTACTTGTAAAGTTTGCCATTACTTATAATAATGTATATCGTTCAAAGTATACGGAAGGTAAACATAAACAAGCTCTTTCCAAAGACCAACAGAATCCGATATCCAGGATCATAATATAGTGACATATGTAATATAATCCACATAACAGTCAAGTATAAGAAGCTGGTGTCTTAAGTATTCTACAGAAGTAACTTGATGTACAATAGCCATGGTTATGGCCTAGAATTGTTAGCTTGCCTTTAAAGCAGACTATTCAATCGTTTCCAGGTTATTCCTCCCATGACTCGTGAACGTTCGTGACATGAGTTCATAATCAAAGCAAAGAAATGTAAATCAATGTTTTTGATCAAATATCCTCATATACAACAGTACTTGAAATAATTGAGCAAAATAAAGCACCATGTTTGGTGATGATACTAGATGAGAGCATCACTCACTTTAATATCAATGGCAGTATTATACTGTTATTTTTACTCACATTGCTTAGATTGCAAATTGCTTCGCTCAAAGCCAGTCACCTGTTATAAATGGCTACTTTGAATCAATAGTCCTGTTTATGGCTATGGCTAAAATATCAACTTCCTGGTAATTTCCCCATAAGGTAATGGTTGGTCGAAGTACTGGTGCATGTTAAGGTACCTTTTCAAAGCAATTTTAGAAATGTAGGACATAACACCTGTGGTGTATTTCAAATATTGGGGAGCATTGGTTTTGTCACCTATAGTGTCCTGAGCCCACGTCCTTCATTTTGGGTCGTATTTCTACATCTCTCTTTTTGTCCCCTTTTACACATACATTGTACCACTTTCTTTTAATCCCGTACCTAGAAATATAATGCCACAGCCCAAGATATTAAACCCCCCAAAATAATGAAGCTCTGAACTAGTACCCGAAAACATAATGTCTTTAGCGACATATATATTTTTGAAAACACTCACTCATAATGCTAATACTGATGATTTGAATTAAAACAAAGAAAATTTTATTACCTAATAACAAATTGATTTTTTCAATATGTGCATAAAAATATTAAATTTGTGACCAAAAGATATACAAAACTTTGAAAAATGGTGATTCCCAAATATAATGGATGCAGACATTATGACACAAAAGTATAGTGGATGGCGCAAAAAGGTACCCCTGTCCGGTGGTGCATGATAGGTGCCACCATCCCACCGTCCAAGTGAACACACACTTAGCTATCAAAAAGTGTGCTTGGCTTAAAATACGGTTCTGACTAATGGCTGCAGCATCTTCAATGAAAATCTCTTTCCTCACTACCATATTACTGTTGTATTTGTGATGATAAAAAAGGAAATCAATGTGGCTCCACATCATCCACCCAGGGCAAACTTGGCTTGTCAATAACAACATCATTTTTATTTGTAAGTCTCTAGCACACCTGAATATTTTTAGAATCACCTCTTCTCTAATCTTGGTTTCACAGCTATAAAAGCTCTCAAAAAAGAGCAGGCACGGGTGAGTGACGGGTGTTGGAAAACGACACATGATTATTGTATGATATGTATCGTTTGTGTGATGTTCAATAGTGAATATCAGCAGCTGCTGTGGAAACTTGTAAAAAATGTGAACAAACAAATCAGTCCTACTTCCTTGTAAAATAATAATAGGATAAAAGAAAAAAAACCCACACACACTACAGCGTGCGCAATGATCCCACTCATTACGCATGCGCGCCAATGGAGCCACGCCCACTCGCAGCCAGCATGTGTGAAAGGTGAACGTGTCTGGCAATAAATTTCCTTATTGGGATTCAAATAATGTTGATGTCATTATGTTTATGCATGTAATTTTGCAGTCTAGTTCCACGCACTCAGCTGACTTCTCCTCGGTTATTTTTTTCTATATAGTTGATGTATGCGTTCAGAGGTAGAATATTTTGCTAGAGAGACATGCGGATTCCTATTGTTCTGCTGTTGTCGATGTGCATGGATGTTTATGGTCTGGAAGGTGAGTGGATCATATTCTGAGAATGTATACGAACCACCTAAAAGGTTATTATTTTGGTAGGCACCAAACCAGTTATCGCCTTTTCAGTAAATGTACTTTCCTTCCTTGATTGTTGAAAGGTAATAATAATCACGGGCCCCGGCATTATGGGAGTAGCTTCGTGGTATGTTTACGACTATAATAAACAAACAATATACCATACACATCAACACTATTCATGTTATAAGTATGGTATAGTGTTTGTAAACCCAAGTAGTATACACACCACGCACATCCTTTCATGATGCTGGGGTCCATTATATTAATTAAAGCATGTGCAATGTTAGAATAGTTTTTGCTGCTACCAGGATATGAGTTTTATGAGTATAGTCCCTCACTTCTTGAACAATGTAAGATTCCATACCAAGATACGCTATAACTATCAAATCGCTTTTCCCGTTTTCGCAATATGATGTCCGCATGTGCAAAGAGGTTTAAAACAAATAAATCGAATTAATCGCCGGAAAAATTATTATATATATATCATGGAACTAGATTGAACACTAGGTTATTCACGAATAATGATCAACGGTATTGATTTTTTACATTATAATTTTTCATTTTTCATTTTTTCTTTTTTTACAACCCATATTTATATTGCATTAACAGGTTCACTTGCTAACTGTCGCTATTTTCAGAATATTTCTGTTCATGGCAGTTCATCCGTACATAATGTCATACTCATGTCACAGTTGTATACATATTGTAACACTGAATTTGTATACAGTGATAGTGTAAAAGAGAATCCCGTATATTAAAACCGACGATGGTAATGTCTTAAAATACCGAAAACGGGATTCTACCCGTGAGAGTGTCAGAGGGATGATACCTACACCCACTTCGTATCACACCTAACTTATAATGCAATGGCTCGTGTGAATGTAAACTGAAGATACTGGTCTGTCATGGTATTCTCCCCATATACAGCAAATTTCACGTATTATACATGTTGTTCACTATCAGTGTCTCGGCATTTGAATATTCTATCTTATTTCTCTTCGTGGATGAGCTTGATGCTCCGCAGTCTGTCTGCTGTATTTAGAAGTTAAAAAAGGTAATAATATATCAATATTCTAAAGCCTAGGGCACAACCAGCAGTACTGCGTCTTTACTGCCTCTCTACCGTTGCAGTGAAAATACAGGAAAAGTACGTAATTTGTCACGGCATAAAGTTCGTGCAAGTTAATAAAGATCATGCCAATATGGATAATACTATTTTCACTTAAAGTAATCGATTCTTTTAACATGCAGATCATAAAACATGATGTTTATTATTGTTAAACTTTATTTAATGAAGTTTTTTCACGAACTGATTTAATTGTATTGTAGAATTGTTCAAGCCTCCCAGTCGCCGCAATGTCGTGCAGTTTGGAAACATGATATGGCAGGTAGTTATGTTATTTTCGCAAGAGCCCCACTCCAAGATTTACATCATAATTTGGACAAACAATTTGAAATTATGTAAGCTATTGCATATTGTCTGCAAGAATCCCCGCATTTCGGTATACTACCTAGGGAAATTTGAGCTCTGCTAACAAATTGTTTGATAAAATGGTTTGTTTTCCCTTCTGAAAAAGTAATTTTTGTATACATTGGCTCAGTAAATATGAGTGTGACCTTGGTAGACGTAAACCATAATAAGTCTTTATATTGCACATTCATGAAAATTGAAATGCACAACTTAAAACATGTGAATCATCTACTAGTACTGATATATATTCCCGAAACTCTGTTGAACTGGAATGAACAGGATAAATGGTATATGTTTGTGTTGCAAGCTCAATAATTTTAACACCTGTGTTGCATCATCCTGCATTCGTTCGCTGCCCATCTCGTGAGCAGACGAATAAAGTACTCTTGCATTGCTAAGACCGTACCACTCAAACATGCTCTATAATGATGGAAGCGTGTTGACACTTCGCTGCAGGTGACTGGGCGGAACCCTCTCAACTACCTCAACTACGGTTGCTGGTGCGGGCTGCTAGGCCAGGGACCAACCGTGGATGGCGTGGACAGGTGATGGTGAAAGGGGGTGGGGTGTGTGATATCCATATGTGGGTAGGTGGGTGTGGGGAAGGTCCACGCTAGCACGCACGCACACATAACCATGTACGGGTTACTGCTCGTCCCTTCCTGATGCATAGACATTACAAATACAACAGGTGAAAAACTCCTAGAGTGGTCTTTAAACAGATAACCTTATATTGAAACTACCCACACACAATTGTGGTTTTTGCAATCCACCATATGAATAACTGTATAGAAATGATTAAGTGTAAGTCTTTCACATTATTTATTGCATACAAATTTGTTTTATGAGCATTATGTTCAATCTTCAGTGCTCTGAATATGGAAGATGTCTCTTCAGGAGCACTGAAGATTGAACATAATGCTCATGAAACAAATTTGTATGCAATAAATAATATGAAAGACTTACACTTAATCATTTCTATCTCGCTCCCATTCACATGGTTGAGCACTCTTCAGTGATAAGCTCAATTTCTTTCTCAATATGAATAACTGTATATACTTTTTCCCAAGTTTGCTTGTGAATTCAATTCTACTCACACTGTTCTGCCAAGCAAGCTCCTGCCACTGTATTGACATGGGTGAAGAGACATCTTCCATTTGACTATATGAAGTGGCCCTAACGGGACTCGAACTCACGACCCCAAGGTTGTGAGACCAGAATGATACCAACATCCCAAGCAGCGAGCTGTCAAATGGTTACAAGGACGAACCGTTGTCTCTGTATCCCCCAGCCTACATACTTGGTCAGTTCTCATCTCAACCCAGAGGTCGTGGATATAGTCAAATGGACGATGTCTCTTCAGCTATGTCGGTACAGTGGTAGGAGCTTGCTTGGCAGAAGAGTGTGAGTAGAATTGCAATCCAGCACATTTTTACATAAATTATATGGACACTTGTGTTGTATGATATTGCATGTTTGGTTACCCAAATCAGGAGAGTGTCTCTACATAGAATGTGCGTCGAAAGAAACTGTAGTGATACTCTACCCAAAATAACATGCTTGTAGAGAAATTTATTAGCAATCAACGAATTTGAAATCAAGTAATAATACCTGTTAACTTCATATAAGATTACGCTTTATATTACTATGCATGAAAACGTCTTTGTTATTTATTTCTAGTTGCTGCAGAGAACATGACCTGTGTTACCGGCGTCTGTTGTCTTTCCGGTGCATTCCACACTTAGTACGCTATGATTACACTGGAGACATCCGGGCAGTCAAATGCAGTATGTGTGCATTATGTTTAAATTCACGCTACTTGTTGTGTGTGCCATATAATATAATTTAATTTCACATAAAACAACCTACACATTTCTTAATGTTGCAGACGACCGGCCGGGCACCTGTAGTCACGCAGCGTGCACGTGTGACAAGATGGCAGCTTTCTGCTTCATGCGCTCTGTCTATCACGCCACCAACAAGAACATCAACAAACGGCAGCAGTGTGTGATTTAGGATTGACCACTTCTTCTACGCCACTACTACCGTACACCAATGCAATGTAATGAAAACATATCGCAGCAACAACGCCTGTTCTATGTTACTGTAAGCCTATTACATTGTACCATAACACTAAAAGTATGGTCGTTGTGTGTGAATAATAAAAAATTTAATAAATTTTAGAAAAAATACACCAATGTTGCTTTTTCCTCGATACAATACTAAATTAGATATACATGACAAAACCATTAAAACCTTGTGCATACATTTAAAATAAATAACAAACATTAGTGAATTCAATGCAGTTTATTTTCTAAAATACATCTCAGTCAATATTGACTTCCAAATTTATATTGCTGACAGTGGGATCACATCCCTATGCATGATCTTCAATGCGTCCAGTTAGTCCACGAGAGACCCAGGTTCACAGAAGCACTGGGCGCTCGGATCCAAATACTCCACGCACTTGCACACGGCGAACTTATTCTTGGTACTGTGTCAAAGATGCAATTTCGTTAGTGCCATAACCATAGTCTGTTTCACAATTAACATTTTTACTTATTCAGTGGGGTTCAATAGTGTTATGTAAGTCAATGACATGAATTCATAATGCGGTAGAGATTAATTTTGATAACTGCACGAGTGTTTTTTTCCTAGATGTGCAGATCACTAGCATTCAGATTATTTGTAGGTAAATATTACTACTACATCAGGTAAAAGTCACTGTAGATTCGCGCATGAAAAAAATGTCTCTGTAACATTCATATTGATGAAACATATCCCCGCTCCCTCACAAGATACGTACTTATAAAGTTACATCTACCTCGTTGAGGGGCTACGGGTGTGTATTCCCGTATGCTCAATAGAACAAAATCATCTGGGAAATGGCCAGGGAGCAAGTATGACACGTGGACGTTCAAATTGCTAGATTGGCGCTATAATTAAGATAATATGGCCGGGAAAGATAATTACATTTTCCTACCTGGCATTTGGACATTCGATTTTACAGCTGCTATGTGTATAAAGACAGACTGCGGAGCAGTACGATGCAACGTAAGGAGGTCTTTCTGTATTGGGGAAACATTAGATATGGATTAGGTTATGTATCCAGATGATGTATGGCGTCTATCTGTCGCACTGTTTCATCAATTTGTGTATGCAAACTGTCACAGTGGTGTAACAGCATTAATGTTCTGAAGGTATTCAATCTAGATGGTATTTCAATAAATCGAAAATTATTTTATTTTGTTGTAATATATATTTAGTGTTAATTTAGAAGAAACATGACACAAACTAGAAAAAATGTTGTAAAACGTGGTTGAAATTTCTCGAATAGAAGAATGACTTGTTGCCATCTGGAATAATTACGTGGCATCAAGCACCTGTTTATGGCATTTCACAGGGACGACAAATACAGTGAGAACTTTTGTTGTGCACTAGGCAGAACACTCACAATATAAATTTGCTTAAAAGCCAACCCAAAAAGCCCTCGTCGCTAACGTAGACGAAGTGCTTAAGTTATTGGCACTGCTAGACTTATTGGAATCATCTAAATATTTAAAAGCATTTATCTGTTAAATATTTATTTGCCGTCTGAGGTATAGTTGTGACAACCCCAAAATATACCAGTCACTAAAGTCGTCTCGTTTTGTGAGGGATAAGCATCTCTTACTTGTGGTGAACGTATGTTCATACAAAATATTAAAATGAATTATCTCAAAATATAATCCAGATAGCCCAGTTCCAACATTAAACTTAGGTTTAGCAGGAAAAAACATTGAAAAGAAGATGTGGCAATGGTCCGAATTAGCTTTAAAGGTGCTGCCAAAATGACCATGAAAATATGCTTACCGGCTTCTTCTTCTTCTCTTGCTTAACCGCTCGATATCTGGCCTCTCATCGATTGTAGAATCGTCAACCATAGCCTGTTTTTCAAAGCGCTCACTTCTCTTCTCAAAATCCGCTATAGAGAAGAAGAAGATTTACATTTGCAATTACAATATTTCACAATCATATTATATGAAGTAATATAAAAAGTGCAATGGTGTGTCCATGGTGTAACAGCACCACTCATTAGATCCCGTATCCTTCATTTTGATAAACCACATTGAAGATACTTATAAGGTCAGACGCATGTAGCATGATTATTGCAAATGCTTAACATACACAACAACGCTTGTATTTGTAGTACTCTAATCAAAAGCTGTATTCCACCAGAAATTACCGTCTTACATGTTTCAACATTTTTGTGAGTTATAAATACACAGTTGCAAGACATCTAAAAATTGATAATATTTTAAAATGGTCATAGTAAAAAATATAATCACCCTCATTTGCCTTGCCTCGACCGTGCTCTTTCACCTGCAGATGGCAAAACACATATAATGATCGTAGGTTGATAATAGTGTTTACATTAATTGTGCATAAAGCGAACTTCCATGATTATAATTTTCACAAACTGTCTGATTCGCTATTAGCACAGAACTTACTATTTTCGCCTTTATTTTCTTCTTTGCCGCAACCACTGCTACAGCTACCACCAAAATCAACAATAATTTCATTCTGAAAATGATATTATGATTTATAAATACAATCTTTGAGATCGTCACACATAGAGCAACTCTACAAACCCAGGACACTGAACAAAAGTTTAGTCATCTATAATAGATAGCATTTGTTACAATGTCAGGTACTTTATAAAGCGACGAATACTAACTCACATTTGATCTGCTGAACCTGTAGAAGTTATATATTTAAGCCAAATTATACATATATTTGTAGATCTTACCTTGTTAAAGTTACGTCTTCTTGTGTGTAGCACGCAAACTATGACAATAAACTCAATATACCAGCTCTTATCTCACCTGTTTTATACATAGTTGTAACAGCAGATGTACATATATATGTCAAAGGAGATATATGCAAGTTTTATTGAGAGCACACAGCAGAGGTTATAAACCGTACATTAAACAGCTATCATTAAACAACAAAAATAGCTTAGAGACATCTGTAAACATTCATCTCTCATAAAATATATATGGAAAAAATGAATTATTTGAATATCATTGCCGGACCCCATAAAATCACTCACGAGTATTAATATAGTATTGGTTGAACATTAAAATTAGGATTGTAATTATAGCCGTGTAATCGTTCAAGATATAGACCCCCAATTTCACATAGACGATGGTAGTTTCCGATGCCCAAGAAGAAGCCAGAAGCTTAGTGTCTTTTCAAGGTGGATAGCGGGTGTTCTCAAATTTGAAAAGATCTGGCGCGTTTGGTTGAGAATGGCGCACTTCTGGATGGTTCTGGGTCTTTCTGCTTACCTGTGACCTCGTCTGCTCCTTTGGTGTGTGTGTGGGGGGGGGGGGGATGGATGATGGGCAGATCAAACCATACATGTAAGTGGCACCACTGCCATTACAATCTGAAGCAATGGAAGCGTGAAACAGAAGCATTTGTTCCAACAGTTTGTTAACGATGTCCATGATAAATGCTGTCTTCCTGAAGGAAACACACACTTCTGCCTGGTTCTGGTCCATCATTTCTCTGGAGAAGTGATTTTTTTATTCGTTTCAGGCTGTGGGCTCCCATTATGGATTATTGAGGATTATTTTATCCGGATAATTGTTTTGCTTTCCTGGGTTGTCTGGAGGGCTAACTCGATCATCATAAGGTCTTTCTGCTTAAAATGGCCTTACTCACGACATTCATAAAATATTCACGTGTTATGGGGTCTATTTTCGAATGGTCCCATGAAACTGCCTTTTCATCCAGTCCATCTGATAGGTCACAGACCGTTATTCCAGATAATTCCATAAGTGTCGGCTACAAAATATGCTCACTAGGCAGCATAAAAGGTTGACAATATTATTCTCATTTCTGGTGTCAGTTGGAGCATCTGGAACTATCATTGTCTATGTGAAATTGGGAGAGTAACGTATGCATAAAATGTGATTTTTATCTCTGAGATATACAGGATCGCATGCATCACGTCTTATTTCGTAGAGGACACAGAATGCACGATTCTGAGTTCTTGAACAGAATCAAATGCATCACGTCTTATTTCGTAGAGTACACAAAATGCACGATTCAGAGTTCTTGAAATGTGCTGTTAAAAACCCAAGCAAAGACCTTTCTGGCTTAAACCTCAAGTGCGCCGTTGCGTCGCTTCAGCAGCTGAAGCGAAACCCGTGTGTTTTGTTTGTTTGTATGTATGTATGTATGTATGTATGTATGTATGTATGTATGTATGTATGTATGTATGTATGTATGTATGTATGTATGTATGTATGTATGTATGTATGTATGTATGTATGTATGTATGTATGTATGTATGTATGTATGTATGTATGTATGTATGTATGTATGTATGTATGTATGCATGTATGTATGTATGTATGTATGTATGTATGTATGTATGTATGTATGTATGTATGTATGTATGTATGTATGTATGTATGTATGTATGTATGTATGTATGTATGTATGTATGTATGTATGTATGTATGCATGTATGTATGTTTGTTTGTCTCTGGACAAGCTAGAGCTTTTACGCTTCGCCCTATTTCGTTCAAACTTTACACAACTATTTGGTATGACGTGGCACCAAAGTGATTCGATTTTGGACACTTTACCAATTAAAGTGTGCTTTCCATAGTGGCATTTTAGGTACATTTTCAACATTTTCAGAAATAGTTTTGTTGATGCTTATGAGAAAACATTCAAACTTTGTACAATGCTTACATGCCTACTGTATTGTTAATATTCTGTGTATCAGGTAAGTGGTAGTTGGTCGCATAATATGTTTGTCTATTCTTACCACTGAAGTAATCCAAATCCTTTATTAAAAGTTTTTCAAAGTTGAGACCTTTTCAATTTACGATTCAGTGGTAAGAATAGACAATCAAACATATTATACATGCCTACTGAACATCAACTGTATTTAATTTTGGCACTTCGCCAATTAGAGTTTACCTTTCAGACGGCCATTTTAACTATTTTTAATTTTATTTTTCCACTATAGTTTCAATACTGTTCGAAACATGACCATCGAATTGGCATAGTGGTTATATTGGAATAAAAGTGCGCAGAGAGCACAGAATTACCATATTAACGTCGACTCATGGGCAATAGATATTTACTTTAGCCATGTTTAGAAAGCGCCTGCAATCCAATGCCAACAACATAGATGTAGGATGAGTCACGCATCAAGAAAGACTTTTTTCTGCTTTGATTGCAAAGCAAACATCTTTATCGCCCATGGGTCAATGTTGCTCTAGCGACGCTGTGCTCTATGAGCACGTTTGATCTAGTTGTTCTTGTGGTTGTTGCCCTTCTATATTTTTGGTAGAATGTTACGCACTAGATTAGTGTGGTATGCAACCTGTCGGTTACGCGCAGACGTCATCACGGCGTCATCTGCATGTTTGATAGAGAGAGAGTGTAACCGTGACTATGACTAGGCGTGATGTGATATTGTATATAGCATTAATAAAAAAGTTAGTTTTTTTAAGAATGGGAGTTCCATCCATTCAATTAATGGGCTCATTTCCTATGGACAAGCAGTCCACGGTGGTTTGGACAATCTCCAGATCAGCTCCAAACCTCCAATGTCACATGGGTAATGATAGCTCCAGATGCTTCAAGAAACGCCAGAAAATGAGAAACAAATATTGTCAGCCTCTCATGTGCATACATGTATTTTGTGGCGAAAACTTATGGGATGGTCTATAATAATGGTGTGTGACGTTTCAGAAGGACTGGATGAGAAACTGCAAACCATAACACGGGAACATCTTTACGTTCGGATAATCGAGTTAGCCTTGCAGACGACCCAGAAAAGCAAGTAGATGGTCCAACTCAATAATCCATAACGGGAGACCACAGGCCGAAACAAATCAAAGGCACTTCTCAAGAGAAGTGATAACAATTGTCGGGTCAGAACGAGGCTGAAGAATAGCATCGTGAAGCATTGGACACAACTGAACTTACATGTATGGAACAGATGCTTCTGTTTCATGTTTCCATTGCTTCATATTGTAATCGCACTGGCGGCACTTACGTTTTTCTCACTTTTCAAGAGAGGAGATAACATTTGTTTAGCCAGAATCAGCCAGAAGTCCGCCATTCCCAACCGAACCAGCCTGAGCACTCCAAATTTGAGGCCAGATCACCCACGATTATTGAACTAAGAAAAAGGCCTGATATGATTCATATATTTCATTTATATAAGTTTCATACTTTTAGCACATCGTGGGACATTAGACATTTGACAATGGGGTAAAATACATACACTTAATTAAATTTGCATAAAGTGTAGTATCGGAAATGGTGTAGCCTGATGACAATTTGCACGTGTACTCATGCTCAATGCTCACACTGTGAATCGAATGTTTGCTTTAACGTAAGATTTTCTTTTCTGTAATAGCTGTACCATCGATTTCACGTTTGCGATTATCATACGTATTATGACCTCGAGCGGAGTGCTGACACCCATTTAAACGGCCATTGCAATATTTCTGTTAAGGCAGCCATTAAGGCACTAATGCCCCAACAACTGTAGAGCACCGCACCTGCTTGAGGACCACGTGGCAGATGTGCGACAAGTGCTCCCTCACCACGGCACGGTCAAATCTTAGAACACAGTGTCAAAATAAGCCATTACATGCCTGGAAGATATTCTTTTAATATGATAAATTGTACAATTACACCATTTTTGAATATCTTTACGACCCTATATATTTTGAATATCTTTACGACCCTATAATAAACAAATAACTAACTAACTGTGTACACGTTCAGCACGCTCGTCCTCTCTGGTGCGCTCGTAGACGAGATGCCTCGACAACCCCCTACTGCCCAGCCTACAGGCAAATCAGTGTTTATTTGTTTTGTTGTTCTGTTTTTGTTATTTTCTTGTGGGTGGACGATGCTTGCGTGGGTGTTTCTTTTTTGTTTTTGTTTTTATTTTTTTTTTTTACTTTAGACGTGATTTTTCGTATAGATTTCAATATCTAGTAAAAAGCAGAATTCGATGACTATTATCGAAGTAGTGTGCATGCGTTTCTGTATATACGATTTTGTTAGTCAATTATGTATTGAAGGAATCAACATAACGTAGGTGAGTGTTTCTGATGTTTTCTAGCACATTACTCTTTTAATAATAAGGATTAGAAATATGTACAATTGCATCGCAGAATCCTTTTTCATAAATGTTCATATGCACCATCTTAAAGATTTTACCCATTCCTAAGAACTTTTATTTGTCTTTCTCTCCGTTTTATAAAGGCGATGGACTTGTGAACTTAAATCAATGTTTAGTAATGTGTGTTCTTACACTTTATTTGAATGGCACTTTATAAATCCAGTACATTTTCTAATACAGGTACTCGCCGAAAGACTATGGGACCAAACAAATCAAACAACTGCCTATCACAATTTTCCAAACAATCCAGTGATGTGCATTTTACCCTATCCCGTGTTCCTGTGCCGCCTCCAGCTGGCTTGTTGGCTGGAGAAGAGGTGCGGTTTTGGCTGCCGACTGCACCACGCGGTGTACTGCCTCACCGCCGCGCTCGCCACGGACCGCACGCTCGTGCTGGAGCCCCCCCCCCTCCTCGGCGGTGGGAGACGTTCTTCCTGCCACTCAGCACCACGTGCAGGAACAGTGAGGGTGCTAGTGTGGCGGCGTGGGGGCAGAGAGGTGGCACTGACAGTGCACAGGTGCGTGCTGCGGTTGCGAAGTTAAATCAGGTTTTAGTAATGTGTATTCTTCCACTTTATTTGAATAATTATGATTCAGTAAAAGCAAATTCAATTCTGATCGAATGTCTCAAGTTCACCGTCTTTTATATGAATTCCCGGGCGCCATTGCCTAACATGTCAACATGAACACAGCATTCTACTCACTCTAACAGTTAAAACAGATTTACTGATCCTGGCTTTCTGACCCACTCACTTGCAAGACGGCGGCGATTTCTGCTAACAACTTCACAAACTACGCCGTTAATTGACTTTGCGATAACTTGAGTGTCACTGCCTTTCTCAGAAAGCAATTACGTTCTTGGATTTTGTGATCTGGGACTCATGTGAGACTATCAAAAGCCGTCACCTCTCTTTCAATTTTCGTTTCATTTACCGCCGCTTTGTAACTTGGTGATTTTGTGATCCTTAATTGGTAATGTTTTCCTTGAACGAATTTGTTAAACGTGAAATTTCTATAACATGCTAACATGTCAACATCAGGACATAAATATGGCGGGTTGCAGATTTTCCTGGTAGTTTTATCTCGCCTCTGGTAGTGAGAACTGCTCGTAAAATTCTTATGAATTTTAGCGCGTTGGATATCAACTTTGGACTATTTCTATTAATAATAGTATCTTTTTATCAATCACATTCTTGATTACGAATTGCTAAAAACATTTTCTGGATATTTTTTGGATAACTCATCATCGGATTGCTCCTAACTTTGCCTTTGCACTGCACGGAAGCTAGATTGTTGACGTGGTTTTCGTCTTCAATCTTCCAAATCCCTTTTAATCAATTTTTGAGAGTTTTCTGTATAATCGTAGCTTTAAAAAGGTTTTATTTGATTGTCATTCAATCGCAATAGCTGTCATCGAACACTCTGTCTTTTTAAAAAAACATTCTTTCACTAGATCATAGTTACTCTTTTATATGGTGACTTATAAGCCCAATTAGGGCTAGGTATTCATTCTTACATTGTATCAGTTTTCTTTGGGATTGTAATAATACTATGTCACAATAATAAAATCAATCAATCAATCAATCAACTCTCATTTTCTGACAGGTTAAAGATGGGCGACTCCAGGACAACCTTCTTCACCTTCAACTTCATCAAGAGACACGTTCATTTTGTAGAATACGATTGTATTTCAGAGCTCTCAAGGTTGGCCTCCCCGAGGGAGATGTTTCTCATCAGTGCGGAGGTTCGTCGCCGTCTGGACCCAGACCAAGGAATTTACCCGTCCACAGTGTTGAATAGGTTGAGCGGTGAGAGGGAGCCCAGAATGCTGAAGACTTTCTCTCTGGTGGTCACCAGACGGAGAGACATCCGCCGGGGGGAGAGAGTACGTATGTACCGGCGTGGTGGCGTTTACGAAACAGTGGCCACATTTACAGTGCTCAATTTCAGTGTCGAGAACCATCTGGATGACTACGGCGACGTCGTGTGGCGCACGTTCGCGCTGGCCAGAATCGTGCGT
>CM032667.1:48450472-48583207 GCA_019095985.1 Streblospio benedicti
TTTCTGGTTCTGGGTCAAAGGTTTCGTCAAGTGCTCTTGCAACAACCACTGCAACCATGACAGACAAAAGAACTGCCAGAATGGAGAGCCTCATTGTGGATTTCTGGAATAGACAAGAAGATGGAAACATAAATAGCATTCACATATACCGAGCATAAGTATGACTTTTTTAGAGTACAGTAAAATACATTTAATTATGATCCATTATAATGAGCATTCGTTTTAACGTAAAACGAGACAACTATCCAAACCAACAGTTTTTATTTCATTATTAATGAATCTATGGGGTTTAGAATGTGACTGAGGTTTAGACTGGCAATGTGTCTGAATTTATACCGTGTTATTTCATGTTTTCTATCCAATGTCAAGAAGTCAAATATACTGTACTCTTTTTTTAAACCTCATAGTTTCAACAATCATGAAATAAAAACTGTTGATTTAGAGTTTTGTCTTGCTTTACGTTAAAACGAATGCTCAGTGTAAATAACGCTCACTCGAGCAGGCTAAAACACCACTCGAGCTTAGCTATTGTTATCTCAATATAAATACTTAGGATGTAGCTTACATGAGATATAGACTATACTACAAATGCCAATATACTTGGGAATGCAGCAGCAAGAGCTCTTGGCAGTGTGATAAACAAATGTCTGAAACATAATAGTTTGAATTACAAATCATTCACAAAGGTATATGAAACTGGTATAGAATAGAGCCCAACGTTCCTTCCTTGGCGTGCATAAATATACTAGTAATGTGGTAATCAATGGCGACATGGGATGGGCTGCGCCAATAGTTAGAAGAAAACTGAACATACTAAGGTTATGGGCCAGGCTAGAACATATGCCAGACACACGTCTGACTGAAAGAATTTATTTGTGGGATTGAGAGCAAAAGGGCAATAATTGGTCAAAAGGACTGTAAGAAGGTTTTAAGGAAATTGAGAGGCCAATCTCTGGTTGACAGATGGTAAACTGTAAACATTAAAGCTCTAATAGAGAGAGAGCAAGTAATGAGGAACTTTGAAGAAACCTGGAAAAAAGAACTCAATTCACAACCTAAACTGAGAACTTTTAGACTATTTAAATCAGTAATGACCCCTGAAAATTATGTAACATCCAATATTCCCCTTTCAGGCAGATCATTTATTGCTAAATTAAGATCAAGCACATTACCTATTCGTATTGAGACTGGGAGGTTTGAAAGACTTAAAGAAAGTGAAAGAATTTGTAAACTCTGTAAAGATAATAAGATAGAGAATGAATTTCATTTTATTTTCGAATGTCAGTTGTACAATAACCTCCGTGGTGATTTTCTCAACCACGTTTATAAATTTGTAACAGACTTTAATAATTTAGATTTGAATGATAAGTGGAGTACTTTAATGATGGGCAAAAGAATTATTAGTAAATTTGGCTTTTATATTAAAGAATGTTTTGAACTACGAAACTCATTATTATTCAGAATAATTAACTGTACTGACTTGTTTTTGTTTATCTTATATATATATCTTATATATAGCATATATATATATATATATATATATATATATATATATATATATAGGTATGTGTGTGTACAACCTGTGTGTGTCCATTTGTGTATATGTGTGTGTGTGTGTGTGTGTGTGTGTGTGTGTGTGTGTGTGTGTGTGTGTGTGTGTGTGTGTGTGTGTGTGTGTGTGTGTGTGTGTGTGTGTGTGTGTGTGTGTGTGTGTGTGTGTGTGTGTGTGTGTGTGTGTGTGTGTGTGTGTGTGTGTGTGTGTGTGTGTGTGTGTGTGTGTGTGTGTGTGTGTGTGTGTGTGTGTGTGTGTGTGTGTGTGTGTGTGTGTGTGTGTGTGTGTGTGTGTGTGTGTGTGTGTGTGTGTGTGTGTGTGTGTGTGTGTGAGTGTGTGTGTATGTGTGTGTGTGTGTGCTGTGTGTGTGGTATATATGTGTATTGTGTGTGTGTGTGTGTACATATTTGTGTGTCACTATATACCTTTATTTTTGTTTTTGTACATATTTGTTTCACTGCTGATTTATACCAGATGTCGATAAATAAATAAATAATAATATCTCTGCACTAAAAATGACCATTACCCCTTTAATCTCTGCATGAGTGGTATCGCCTACGAGTGCAGACAAAGATACTACAAGTGCAGAGATAGGGTGATATCCACAAACCATTGCCCCTTTTCTCTCCCCTTTAACCCTACTCAGGGAACGATATAAATAACGATACCGGGGGGTCGTCCATTTTTTTGGGGCTCGAAGAAAAAGCCCCCCCACCACCAACATTTTGAAAAGTTGAGTAACACCCCCCCCCCCCACCTGCTAGAGAAAAAGTCCTTTTTATAATCATTGCATTGCTAAAAGAAAATATTTGAAAAAATAAACCGTAGCGTGATAAAAAGGTTTAGCGACCCAGCAAAAGGAATCAGAAAATTTGGACGACCCCCCACCTTTTTGGACCCCCCCCCGGTATCATTATTAAGAATCGTTCCCTCGAGCTCAGTACATTAGGGGTCTGTTCGGACCCGTTTTTATCTGCCTGGTATTTCCTCTTTTCTTTTAAATAGTTGTTACCCTATATCTTGCCTATCTCTACACTATAACAGACCATTGCCCTTTCCTCCGTCCTGATAACGTCAAAAGGATTGCATACTGGTATCCAGGTGGCTTGGCCCACGAAGTTTTGATTACAGTCTATTTTGTTATACACATTATATACATACTACTAATGCATGTATATACTGAAATGCGCAGCAATCAGACCGCCAATAAAATATCTAGCTTGTTTTCAATAATTTTAATGGCTGAAGGTTTCCGAGCACACAGTCTTTCAGTCAATCAGTATTGATTGAGAATATACTGTAAAGTGGAGAAAAATCAACACCCACCGCCAGACACCACTGGAATTCACGACTTTCTGGTCACACCACGAAAGCAGAATTCATTAAAATCGTGCACACTAATATTTTACATATATCAGAACAATAATTACCAACAAAATACACCACAATTTGCGGGGAAAACAGCCCAGGACAAAATTAGTGTTAGTGTAAACGTTCTCAATTAATGACATTAGATAAGAAAAAAAGTAAATATGCCATTGCATAAGTTACATTCTCTAACAATGTATCTATCTCTCAAACCAAAATCCATCAAGATAAAGATAGGTTCATGTTGATATTGATAATGCTACTCTTCTGTTTTCGTATTCACATGATTTTTAGTTTAGGTGTATTTAGACCTGGAAGTAAGAAAAAAGAAAAACTAACCTGTGATTCAGACCACCGTAGACGTGTAACTTCTCGTTCTCTTGGAGATGGAATTGATGCTCTCTACCGTGTCAGAGGGTAGATATACACACGGATGGGGCTTTATGATGGCCCTTTGCAACCATAAATACTGAATCATAATCATAAATAGCCAGATGGTATGCAGCAAACTTCTGCATTTCAAAAAACAATAAAACACATCACTGGTGTGTTAAGTGGTGAAAACAGACCGCTTTAGTAATGCTGACTACATCGGACAGTATGTGTGTATGTGCGTGTGCGTGTGCGCGTGCGTGCGTGTGCGTGTTCAAGCACGTGCGTGTGCGTGTTCATGCACGTGCGTGTGTGCACACGTGTGTGCGTGTTTGCGTGTGCGTGTGTGTGATAGTGTGTGTGTGTGTGTGTGTTTGCGTGTGTGCATGCATGTGTGAATGTGCGTGTGTGCGCTCATGTGTTTGTACAAGTTTTATAATTATCCTATGACACTGCAATAACATGAACCAACCAATCAATCAATCATGTATTGTGTGAAATAATCATCCGCTTACTTATTCAAATTAGAGCTTATTAAGCATTATTTAAAAAAAGCTGATTGGAAAGACATATTATTATTCAATATCAACAATATATAATCTAGGGGAGCCCTATTATTAATACTAATATTCATTATCAAACACACTCTAGAATAACAAGTAAATGTATGTATTTTATCGACGACTTTATTAACCAAATGTAAAACTGAGCTGCCCTTGATAATAAAATGATATCGACACCAATATTGTATATGCGCAATTTGATTGTGTGTATGGGACTCTATCTTCATATACACATATCTGTGTTTTCTATCTGTTTTATATTTGGCCTATTTAATTTATGTATTAATGTTTCCTTCATAAAATGCGATGATAAAAGCTTTTGTGTGAATGTGCACTACATTTGTTGACATGATAAGACTTTATCTATTTTTTTTTATAATAATGACAGATAAGTTATTAACTATCTACGAGATTAGCATAAAGGATAAATATGTCGATCCGTATTAATGTTGCAATGCAAAAGATTTTCGTGTTTCATCCATATATTCAATCGCCTGTGCACCCACCCTTCCATCCACCCACCCGCTAGCTTACTCTGGACGCAATCACTGAATAACTGCTGTCTTGTTAAGGTGTGTCGAGTAGCGTACGAGTTGATAACAGTCTCGGCGGGGAGGCGCCACCTCCGCCTTCTACTCGCTGGACGACATGGGTCAGACGACATCTACTGTGTGCGTGTGTGCGCGCACGCGAGCGTTTTTTTTTTTTTTTTTTTTTTTTTTTTTTTTGTTTTTTTTTGTGGGGGGGGGGATGTCACAATTAAAAATATGATATCTTTTATGTCACGTCACAGCATTGAGAGAATCATCATAGACATCGCATTGGAATTCAATAGTTTATTATACGCTTTGCGGAAGAGCTATATTAGAACAATAAATTTCAATATGTGTGATGGCTAAATTGGGTTTATACTATTGAACTGTATGCTCGTAAATGTTTGTTGAAATATGAGAGATTTTGTAAAAGTTTATGGGCCCAACGAGCTGCTGCTACTATCTATATCCGACGTTATGCCTCAAACGTGGACGGACATGCCTATTGGCTTGCAATCGTTTAGATGAACGTGGACGAATTATTATCCATGTGAGCGCCTCAGTTGTAGACCACATAGCACGCACGTGTACAATCGGGTACACGTGGCATTAAAGCACACAGACCTTAGCGGCGCGTATGCATTCTTCATTTTGCAGTATTCATCGCAGGTATTAAGCAAATCGTTGCAGGTGAGTTAGACCTCGTCCCTGGATACGTGGTTGGCGTTGCCGGCAACCACTGGGACGACTACAGCCGCAGCATCAACAGACGCGTGGGCCGGGAGGGACTACCCTACCTAGTTTCAAGGTGCGAGACGTACTGCGCACGGCACAGGTCCCTGCGGGTGTTTCCCCGACATTAGATCAAATGAACGGCACCGCACGGCATGGTGATTATATGGGGGGAAAGTACGACAGTTTAGGATGTTTAAAAATGGACGTTTATATTCAAGGCCTTCAAACAGTGTGTTTATTACGTTATACAATGATGCTGAATTCATTTCAGCGAGTGGCGAATACCGTAGTCAAGTTTCAAAGGACGAGTAGCAAATGAGTTTGATCTGTAGATAGAAACTTGGAGATGAATTATTGTAGATGGATCTACTTCCAACTTTATCAATGTGAAATGTTATATGAAAGTCCGAGGATAAGTGAACAAACGAAGTGCTTGTCCAATAAATGAAAATAATAATTTGCAGTTTTCTGACAATTGTACTTTATTCATTTATTACTTGAGATTTTATTTCTGTTTATAAAACATCATCAATAATCACAGATTGAAGTAAATACAAGTTATCACGAATGCACAAAATTGTGCGATACAGTTACGTCAATTTCATTAGTACTGTCTATTGTGAAATTTAAGTCATATTTTAAAAATAGCTCCAAAGTTTGGAACATTTAGGTAAAAGAATAAGAAGTATTGATATTTAAAGTTAATAATCAAAGTTGAAGAAGGTTAATTTTATGACTACAAAGACAGATTCATCTGGCTGATTTTAGACCTGTTTAAAATTGTTGTTAACAATGTTTCCTTGATATCAATTTACATTATGTGATTAAACAAGCCAAAGACATGAAATATAACATGAAAAAATATACACGGAAACATAATATTTAATCTAACAGAAAAGTTATCTATTATATATCAAAAGTAACATATAAATTTATACTCAAGTTTTCGTTGGACATAATTATATGCAATTGAAACAAACATGTAAGAAAAAAACTCTTCTCAGAGTTTGTTCTTGAAACCATCTTCATATTAATCAAATTCCAGAATGTTTTGTTTTGTCTTTTCTGCATCTTTTTGTACTAAATACTCTATAGGCAATATATCACAAGGTATTATGCTAACAAGAAGTGTTTTCAAATTACTTGACTCATTGACGTTGTTTGTTCCTATTGTTTAATTTAATTATAGCTATGTCATGTATATATGCATGTATATTTCAATAAGATAAACATAAATGGCATGACTGATGTAATAACTACGTTAGATTAGTACACGTGTGTTACTTGATAATTTCAGTGTGATTTGATAATTTACAGTGTACGATCTCATACTATCCGAAAATCCTGGTTACACTAACCATCTTGGAAGTCACCTCGAATAACCGATACAGTACATGTCGGGCATAGACAAAGGGATTGCAAAATGTTACAGAACACATTCTCAGTACTGGCCCTGTCAAAATGTCCGCACTGCCGGTTGTGCCTTTGGCTTAAGTGTTATCACGCCAGTTTTACAAATAGACCAAAAGCACCGAGATGTCGTCTATCACACGGTGACGCCGTAGTTGGGGATGCGGCGAGGGTTGAGGTAGGGGTAAGGCACGTCGAGCTCGGCATTGCGGGCCTCGATGTCGTCTGCCAGGCGGCGCAGGTCTTCCTTGTAGGCGTCCACCGTGGCCGCCATCACCTCGCCGCCCCAGTAGTGCTCCGGCAGGGCACCCAGCTGATCAGTCTGCACGCGGACAGTCAGTGTCAGTCAGCATAGCGAAGATTAATACATACAATATTGTTAACGCATTGCGAAGATTGTCTGAATTCGATTCTGACAACCAAATGACAGCAGAGCAGTACCGTTGACTAGAAATGTAAACAAACCCACGTTATCTTCAGTGTTGGTCAAGTCATCACTGATAAAAAGTTCGTAGGAATGGGGAAGCTCTTTGTGAGTTTTACAGTGTGCGGGTGTCGCAATTCTTCGGCATGAACTGTCATAGTTGTTCATTACAAAACAAAAACAAATAAAAAAATCACCCAACCCCAGAAATGCAATCAACGTTAACAACAACAACAACAACAACCAACAACAACAGCAAACAACAACAACAACAACAACAACAACAACAACAACAACAACAACAACACAGCAGCAGCAGCAGCAGCAGCAGCAACAACAACAACGTCGCCGAAATTCCATCCCCTAGCACTCTCTGGGATGGCGGTAACATTAGACTCACCACATTGCCGCCGCCGTCGCCGGACGCCGCGGCGTCGTCCGCGCGGCTCAGCGTGTAGCAGGCAGCGATGATCTCGGCCGTCTTGCCGCGGGACGGCAGCGCGCCGAGCACGGCCTGCCGCGTCACGCCCGCCGCCTCCTCCTCGCCGTCGTCCCCGCCCGCGCCGCACCCCGCCGGGAGGCCGGGCGGCGGCCGCAGCAGCAGCGGCGGCCAGTTGGGTACGAAGCCGTAATAGTCCATCACGCCTGCGGTGGGCGAGAGAAATGTGCTTGTTTGGAGTGACTGATTGATATGTGTCAGGACTGGGAATCAAATGCAATTAATGAATAATGTGTTATATGTATACTTAAGCTTCTTTCTGTTTTATTTTTCTCCAAATGCATTGTTATCAGCAGCAGGAACTTATTTGATATATGATGTACTCAATATGCGCGTGTACATATGCAACAAGGAGAGATCCATTTATCCAAAATGTACGCGTGTGCGCGCGTGTGTGTGTGCGTATAAAAGTATACCGTGCGTGAGAGCTGCGGCGCGGCAGGAGGCGGTGAACATGACGATGGTGACGAGCTCGACGAGCTGGTCGACAGACACCAGTTTGTCGGGCACGCCGTGGCGGCAAGGCCCTGTCAGCACAGCAACATGCACACTACACAGGCCAAATAACTCCAAAACAAACATATATTATTGGTTAATCAAGGTATTATAAAGAAGCACATTGACACTACGGGTTTCACAAACAGACACCCACGTAATTTAGTGACATGTCGATTTGCTTGTGCCTGTTGGTTTACTAGCGCATGCACCCACACGTGAAAGATAAATGGTTTATTGGTAAGTCAAGTTGTCTAGCTGTAAAGATCACATAATTCGGGCATGCATTCATACATGGTGACCGCCAAACCATGACATATTTCTTCGTCACGACACTCTATCTGTTACTAAATCTTGCATTCTGTTATTGGTGCCCATATATGACAAAGCGGGACCGTGTGGCTGACCTTTGCCCTGCAGCCCGTTGTGGTGAAGGTCGGCCACCCAGCCCTGCAGCTCGTCGTCCGCGTGCACGGCCGCGTCCTCCCAGTAGTGCACGTACAGCGTGGTGCGCACGAACTGAAAGCAGCGGAGGGGGCGCTCAGCACATGGTGGCATTGGGCGGTCAGTCAGTCAGTCAGTCAGTCAGTCGGTCGGTCGGGCGGGCGGGCAATAAGTCAGCCAGCCAGCCAATCAGGCAGGCAGACAGGCAGGCAGTCAGTCAGTCAGTCAGTCATCTTCACCAATACGGCGTTCTTCTATCTATAATATTTGTTAGATGAGACCTTGCTGTGGCAAAATGACAGTCAGTCAGTCAGTCAGGCAGTCAGTCAGGCAGGCAGGCAGGCAGTCAGCCAGTCAGTCAGTCAGGCAGGCAGCTAGCCAGTCAGTCAAGAGGCAGGCAAGCAGGCAGCCAGTCAGCAAACCAGCCAGTCACAACAGTGGAATGTCAATTGACAAAGTGGACCTCACTGGCTACATATGTGTGTCCCGGTGCGTGATTACCCGTGTGCCTGCCCGGTCTCACTGCGGTCACCTTGTTGATGATCCTCCACAGCCGGGTGGCGTCGTCGCGGTAGTGGTAGCCGGGCAGGCCGGCCACGCCGCGCTCCGCCACGTCCGTGGGAACGTGCAGTTCGTCCAGCGAGAACGTCTTGTAGGCCGCCTTCAGCAGCTTCTCGTACCTGCGGCGGCGGTCACAAGGTTATTGCTGATTTTCACAATGCTTTTTTCAGGCAAGTGAGAAACGCTTACTAAGCTATGGTAAGCATTATTATACAGAAGAATTTTATTTGTATCTTGCGAACATATTGTACTTTCTTTCCTAACGTATAGACCTTGAGAAGCTTGTTCCAAAAACTAGCAGGCGAATGCGTGAGTGCGTGAGAGTTTCTTACTGGTCGCCCACGGCCAGGAACTTCTCCCACATGGTCTCGTCGCCGCCCGCGCCGCGCGAGGTCGTCTGCTGCCGGCTCAGGACGCTCACCGCCAGCACGTGCTGCAACACACGCACTGCGCACGTGACAATCAAGAGGAGGACACTTGGCAACAACAACAAAGGGTTAGGAACTTGATAGACGAGATGCGGAGACTTGGTGATTGCGTTGTATGCCTATATTGCACAATAATTCTATAATGTAGATCCTGAAAGATGCGATTCCCATGTCGTCATCACGCCCGAAAGACAAAGCACTGGTGATACACATCAATTGTGGTGGTGGCAGGCGTGGCCCTAGGCTGATGACTCGAGAGGGTCGTAGGGTCATAGTCTCCTTTGCTGGGATGAAGCCAAAACAATGCTAGGGGGCGGACGTAAACCAGGTGGTGGTGTACAGGGGCGTTTGCGTTGACCGCGTTGTGTTCAATAGCGATGGTGGTGGTGAGGGCGGTGGGGGGCGCCTGTAAATATTAAACTGCTTTGTCTGGTTATTAACCTCCATCTTTAATTTGTGCATTATTAAGAACGTATGAGAATGACTGTTTCATCGAGCTTTCAGTATGGCATAGGTTTAACATACTGGGTGAAGGTGGGGGTGGGGGGCTATAATTTAACTCAACATTTTTCTACCCCCCCCCACACACACACACACCGGTGCCAAGCACTCTCGGCAGAAAAAAAGACCTTTAAAATTCTATAAAGTAACAAACCTTGAGGTGTGGATGCAGTAGTTTGTACACGGGGTGAATGGGTGCCATGTTCCGGTAGAGCGCTATGGCAACTGTCTCCATAACAATGACGCAATGCAAATGGCGCGAGACCACGTGGTGCAACTGGGCGTCAGCCATTTTGACCCACAGCTTGGCAAACAGCCATGTGTATTCGGGGTCCCGTGGGGTGAACACAGGAGTCTCCAAAGCTGGAGTACAAAAAGAGGCATTAGTGGGAGGTGGTGGTGGCGGCGGGGGCATCTACGTCCACGTGAAATATGAAAATGAATGAATGAATGAATGAATGAATGAATGAATGAATGAATGAATGAATGAATGAATGAATGAATGAATGAATGAATGAATGTTAATGTTATAACAATATACAATGCCATAAGGATATGATTGATGGCTTGGCAATGCAGCTATCCAAATATGTTCGGCTTCAGGGCTGTTAAATTATAGGCCTACTATACAAATGTCTCTTTATCTTTATGAACACACACACTATGCATGAACATAACTATGCACATTATGTCATGTCCCAACCTTTAGCACCAGCCAGAGGACTGTGTTCTATCTTTATGGCGATGGGCACCAGCTTGTCCTTCTTGTTGACATAGAAGAGGCACTTGGGCGCGGCCAGGTATTTGTTGTACTTGCCCTTGTAGTCGGTCACGTGGTTGAGCTTGGACAGCAGAGACGTGTAGTCCACAATGTACACGTGACCTCTCTTGAATAGGAAATTTCTTTCATTGCACAAATGAATGAAATTGAATTAAGCAAATCAAACGGGTGGACATATATAACTATACCAACGAGCTATGTCATGTAAGCATGTGATTTAGTATTCATTGCTGTAAAAGAACAGGCTCAGTACAATCGCAGTGGCCTCACCTCCAGTTCTGTCTTCATGCTGAGCCCGCGATCCATGATTCCCTCCAATACCACACGATGGTCGCTGAACTCCACTGGAAGTGACGTCACACGACAGATGCGCAATGGGTGTGGTCCCGCGAGGAACTGGCGGCCGAACTCCTCGTCTAGCTGCCAGCGCTCACTTCACCAACCGCACGATCTGCTTTTCACGCAGCACTTTGGTGAGCAGCTTGTGGGAATCTCTACAGTTATTAGGAGTGGATTGAAACGTAATGTTAAATCATGGAAGTGTGATAGAAGGAGAATTGGAAGGAATGCTTGGGAGGGGACGTAAATGAAAGAACGGTGGAATTGATCTAGCACAGGCCTTCTAGGCATGAAGGGGACTAATAATGACCAAGGAGCAAACAGAGAATAAACCATGTAATCAAATGACACTCACATAAAAATAACTACAGGTAGCTCTATCACGTATGTAGGCCCAATTATTCTTAGTAAGTTTGAATAGAGAATCTCTCTATTTGGACCATCTCTAGGACCAGTGTTTGGTGGTCTCAGTAGACAAGAGGTCTCTATAGAGAGGGTCATTTTAGTAGCATTATGAAGGTTTGGAACCTTAGAAAGTGGTCATATTACATAGGTAGTCTCAATAGAGAGGTGGTCTTAATTTGAGGTTCTACTGTAATTATATAAAATAGTTTTCAACTGGAGCATGTGACTCACGTGATGATATCCCAGGCACCCATGGCGCTGACGGAGCCCGCGCCAGTGTTGGTGAGAGCACGCAGGTACACAGAGGCCATGTCCAGCTCCTTCTCCACCTGAGCATAACAAGCAGCACCACAATCACTCATTTGGGTGCTTCAAACAGTCAATGTGTCTGTGTCTTCATGTCTATAGTACTGGAGTGACTATTGACCAGCCTTCAAGTGTGAACTCAAATAATGCTCCCCAAAGCTTGTGTGTAAGATTGGATAGGTAAAACGTTGGTAAACAACATAGGTACAAACACTAATCAAAGATTTATGTTATCATAGGTGAAATCTTTCTGATTTGAATAACACTGAGCCCGTTACAATGCACGAAAATCCCTTAACCCAAACATCCACACTCATAAGGGTTGGTCATACCCCAAAACAGCTTTGCAAAACCCCTGGACCCGCGGCTATTATAGTTTCTGTCTGCAAATGTGCGCCTACATATATAATGTCCAAAATGGGACACCAGTTATCATGTAATATTAAAATGTTACTATTCAAGAAAGTGAAAGGTTCCACTGTCAGATTCCACTACTTTATAGTGATGAATGCGCGTGTATTTCGGGTGTGAGCACCAGATCTGCGTATGGCTTATATTTGCGGGTGGTCTGAGTCTCTAACAGAGGTTCATTTTGTAGCTTTAAAGTCCGTGGAAAGCTTATTATTGGTCTAAACAGAGAGGTGGTCTTGATTGGAGGTTGTACTGTACAGTATTTGCAAGTACAGCGATTTGCTGTATTTGGACTTGGACCAAGTACATTAGCAAAACAAACACTGAACACTCACGGGGAACTTCATGTCCGTGGGCAGCTGGCTGTAGCACGTGGTGGCGGTGCGCGACGGCAGCCCCGCCGCGTGCGTCCACGCGTGCCGCGCCGCGCCGCGCGACTCCACCTCGTACGCGCGCTGCAGCAGGGCAAACGTGGCCGTCTCGTGCTGCGGCAGCACGCCTGATTTTTAGGAATATATACTGCAATCTGGTCTTTCGTGAATCTTTTTTGCTTTGGTTTTTCAATGAATATAAGGATTGTAACTTCTTTTCCGTTCATGTGCGTTTCGTGATTTGAAACCTGGACAGTAGGCCTATTAGATTTGTTTTTATTGTATAGATGCAGAACACTTTTATAAAAGGCCGGTCGTTCGATATACGGGGGACACTGTCCCCGGGACAGGTTAGTGGGTGATCTGAGACAGTACTACAAACTATAGTCTTTCATGTGTCCTGCTCTCGTCCTTTTGGCTTTGGTTTGTAATGAAACTTCTATAGTGATTTTTTGTGCACGTGCGTTTCGTCATTTGAAACCTGGGCAGCAAACTATAAGGTGACACATTGAGATTTGTTTTTATTTTATAGTTGCAGAACATTTTTATAAGAGGCCGGTCGTTTGATATTCGGGGACAGGGTTAATGGGTGATTTGTTTGTTTTTAAAGTAAAAACTATGTACTAATGTTCGTCACAAACAAGTGTTGAGGAAAATGTTTACAGGTGTGTCAACAAGTTTTTTTAATATACAAAATGCTAGTATCGTAAAAAAAACATTTTGATTTTATAGGTGAAAAAAGTAAAACTATAGTACAAGAGAGTTGTACAGCGCAAAACTATAAACGCATCACTGCTTTTTTAATGTAGGTTTGCACAACGTTAAAACCTATTTCTGATGAATATGAATTTGATGCAATTAAGCCAATACTGCACGGGCCGTACCGGATGCCTCCCTCAGGGTGACGGTGGGCTGGGTCGGGGACAGCCAGCCGTAGCACGGGAACACCTGCACGCGCTGTGCGTTCTCCGCCCGAGCCACGGTCACGTGATCCAGGTACCACTGGCGGTTGTTGAGCAAACTACGCAGTTCCATCTGTTGGCAATTAAAACGGAATGCAAATTAGGCCTACATTACATGTATATTGTGTGCGCATGAACGCAACTGTGAGTGGTTGTAGCTTTTCTATTTCCATTTCTTTCAAGAATTGGATTAGATCCTATATTGCAACAAGTTATTTGTGTTTGTGAATTTTAAACAAAGTGAACTGAACCTGTTAAAACTTTTCGTGGGAAGCGACAGGTTTACGATCCAGATTACAATGTTCTATGTATACATACTATGTAGTAACAAGAGCGCTTTCAGGCTTATTATGCGATGGTTAATGATAAATTCAAACTAATGTCAAGCACTGCGACCAATTACAGATAGTCGTGACTACTGAGACCTGGATGTAGACGAGCGGGCCCACGTCGTGCGTGGTCACGGTGAACACGTCCGTCGTCCCCGTCTCGAAGTCGTCGTGGAAGGGCGTGTCGAGGTACAGGGGCAGCGAGCGGCCGCCGCAGCCTGCAACACCAGGCTAGATTAGTCATTGCTGCCTACCAGTCTCATAACATAGAATAAACCTAAAAATTAAGCCCAAAATCACCAAGGAGAGCTGTATTTGGTCCTACCACCGTGGGGTGAGAATCCATTGTTTTAGATTTTTTCAAATGCTACATTATATACTGGTTAAAGACACTAAAGAGCTATCATATTGGTAGACACCCTGTCGTGCACCTACAAACGGCATAATCGCCACACGACGCCACCACGTGACACTGCCCCGCCCTCGCCCCCGCCATTACCGGTGAGCGTCATGTAGACGTCGCCGTCCGTGCCGGAGTTGAGCGCCGACCCCGTCTTGACGGCCACCACGTACTCCACCCTGCTCTCCTCACCGTCCCCCGCCTTCTTCTTCACGGGTGTGGACGGCTCTGGACCCAACCCGTGGAACTCCCTGCAAGCCACGACGAGCACATTTGAGTATAAGCGGATATCTTTACGCCAAATCGGTCACCATATTTATATTGTGGTCATTGATGCCAATGCCAACTGTTGAAGACGAAGATTAAGGTCTAAATTAAGCAGAAAGTTATCATGTAAACAACGTTCCAACTGCATAAGCATTTGGTTACCTGAGTACTAAAGCGAGCGATGGGAACGATTTCGTAGATTTAGGAGGTACAGGACGGAATGTGGGCTGTGTGGTGTTCAGGTCAAAGCGCATCTTCATCAGAGTCTCTGTAACAGACACCATTATCAATGTCACCGGGCCATTTTCACGGGCCAATTGTTACCAACAGATGTTCAACTTAGTTTGGTCATGAGATTAAGGATGAAATCTAATAGATTATTACCTCCTACTTTCACTTTCACGCCAGGTTTGACATCTAGGGTTGGATCTGCTAAAAAATTTATTACGTGGCAGACTGAATACTAAGCCTAAGCAGCTCGCAGCAGGCTACTTTTGAAGATGTTGCAACCCGTCATAGTTGTAGCTTCAGATGTTCCACATGTTCAAGACATACCTCTAGACGACCCAGCTAGCAGATGGTCTAGATTAGCAGGTTTGATTCGTTGCTTGCCTACCGGCTGATCGAAAAAGTACAAGCCCCACTTAAGGTTTGAATAAGTCGATCACAAGCCTCCCAGAGCATCCAAAGAGGCCAACGTTAATCAGAAATACCGTAGGATCCTGCAAACGAACACCAGATAATCCTCCAGAAGACCCAGGAAAGCAAGCAGATATTTCAAATTAGCAGAAATCCATTGTCATAGGGCAACAAACCCACGGAAAACACTTCTCAAGAGAGGGGATGAAATATTGAGGGCTGACCCAACCAGAAGGGTGCCATTTCCACCAGGAACTTCCGCACCAGCCAGATAATTTGAAATATAAAGGTAGATCACCCACGATCCCACTCGAAATTACAAATATAGACTTTTTGAGTGTCTGAAGCTACCATCCTCCAAGTGAAATGGGTAGTGGGGCTAAACATCAATACTGTGTGTGATTACACGTTCGTACAATAAGGTATGATCGTGGTGGTAGCATACTAGAATGGGATACAAAATTGTATCCATCGAGCCACCGCAGGAGACAACAGCTTTGCATGCAGTAAGTTGGTCTATTATTATGATAATTGACATCATTATTGTGCAGCTGCATATACTTATTTTACTGTGGTGACAATAATATTGGTACAGGTGGCGCCACCTATCTATACGCCATACCTGAGTCAATGTGCGCCTGTCACTACTAATTAAAATCAATACGTGATAATGGCGTCATATCAATATTTCTGACTCACCTTGTTTTCTGTGCCTCAACTCAACGTTACTGACAGCTGGTTGTGCATCGATTGATTTAAAGGTCATTTCGTTTGTATGCATTTGTGTATGTTACTTTTTTACATTTAAAATGGTGAACAATACGCCCAGTCATATTAAGTCTTGTAAGCTCATTTGAGGGGAGAACTGAAAACAGTCAGTTGATTTAACTTTCATTGGCAGCTGAGACTATTTGTGGAGAGGGGGACTGACCACTGGTCATTTGAGACTGTCCTATAGGGTGCAGAGACTTAGCTACTGAGCGATGAGACTGACCTGTGGGTAGCTGAACGCTGACAGTTATGATGGCCAACTCTTCCCATGGATGACCGGTCCATGGCACGCATGGGTTGGTCAGTGATGGCTGCTCAGGGTCAGGCTGACACAGCTGAATCTACCAAAGCAGAACATCTGGATCAGTGTCATCACTATGTGTAATCATGACCAGACTTTGTAATAATAGAGGCTATACCAGGATGGTTAGTTTCAATAGCTTGGGGTTTGTATTGTAGCTATGATCTAATGTGATCTGTGAGGGAAAACTGCTTACCTGTAGCCGGTACTGTATTGTCCCCTGCTGCTGGTCACTGATGTACTTCTGCCTGAGATAGTCGTCTGCTAGTTTCTCATTCTCGTCTTTATCACGCTTCCTGCAGCACAAATTTTAATAAAATGATTGGACATACGAAACATCATGACTCGGTAGATGCATTCCCATCTTTATGTTGTAATAAATTTGAATCAAATTTGCTGCAACATGTGAATGCATTAACGAACCCAATGAATTTTCCCTATGATTCATGTATAAACCTGAAAATCACTATCATTTCATTATCTGAGCCTTATACTATTCACTGTTTCACACGTTAACTGGAACATGCGTTTGCCCACCAGCTGAGACTCCTTGACACTCCATCAGCGTCATCATTTTGAAACGGAGGTCAGTTGATGACACCGCCTACCTCCGCGGCGTCAACGGCATATCTACACCAATCAATAAGACAAGCCATTGTCGGCACTGACCACACCGCCTCCTGGACATGTTTCTGCAGCAGCCCGCTCTCCGCCTCGCCGCCGTCCCCGCCGCACACGGGCACGAGCCGCAGCCGCGCCAGGTGGCGTTGCTGGTTCTTGTCGGTGAGCTCGTACGTCACGTGGCTGTGGTAGCGCAGCGCCTGCAGGGCGGCCGGCCGGTCGCGCGCCATCTCGATTAGGCCCTGCAGTCTGCCGACGGGAAATTTTTCAAATATGATTTCATTCCCTGCTCATATTTTCATGTTCATACAGTTATGATCTAGATCCAATGGGACATCCATCTTTTTCATATTGGAAGCGCGTGTACGTGTGTGTGTGCTGGTGTGTGCATGTGTGTGCGTGCTGGTGTGTGTGTGTGTGTGTGTGTGTGTGTGTGTGTGTGTGTGTGTGTGTGTGTGTGTGTGTGTGTGTGTGTGTGTGTGTGTGTGTGTGTGTGTGTGTGTGTGTGTGTGTGTGTGTGTGTGTGTGTGTGTGTGTGTGTCTGCGAGTATGCGTGCATGCGCGCGCGTGTGCAATCAGAAGATTTTATGCGTATGGCATGTACATTGAAGTGAGATTTAAAAAAAATCGATCATTTATAGCAACCAACAACTACCTGACGGGCTTGGCGAGCGCCCACTTCTCGAGCGCAGCCTCGCCCCTGTTGAAGGCAGCCACGAACTCCTCGAAGCTGTCGGTGTTGTAGTAGGGCGGCGACCGGCCCGTGACGAGCAGCAGGTCGAGCGGACCGCCCGCGTCCTCGTCACAGAACTTGACGCACGTGACGCGCGCGTCTGGCAGCGTGTCGTCCGTGAACGTCAGGTTGTTGTGGCGCAGGCGCACGCTGTCAGAGTGGAGGACATTGCAGTGGTATTTTACTTGTTAGCTGTGGCTTGAGATCAGGCATTTGTATTGCGACGTGTTATGCCTACTATTTCCGAGTGCAATCAAACATCAATATCAGGCCTGTTACCATATCAACTCTGTATTATCATTGTTTGAATGTGAATTTGTGCCCTCAAGAAAACAATGACCAGCTCACCAGAACACCCTTCCAGGCCTGAAGAAGTCGTGCTGTGGAAAAGCTGGGCACCGGACGACCTTGGCGAATCCCATGCCACCCACGGGCTGAGGGTGACAGGCGTGGACGGGGTGTGAGAGGCGCGGGGCGCTGAACAGGTCCATCTTGGCGCGCTTGAACTTGGAGCCGAGGCCGGCCAAGAGGGAGGCGTCCTCCTCCGCATCCTGCAGGCCGTGACCAGAATATGATTGTGTATAACAGTTTTGTACTTTTATTGCGTGTGTTTGTATGCCAATTTCTAATTACTGAACTTTATCTATCGGATGTGAAGATGGTTTTAAAATGAAAAATGCATGTGAGTGTGTGAATTGCATTTAATCAAAATCTTTGTTTCATCCGATCTGCAAGATCGAGCATCTTTCACGGGAGGCTAGTGATCACGGGACATTCCCCTCTAATACATTTGTAGGTGTGTGCTTCCTTTACTTGTTGTTGCATATCCGGTACTGGAGATCAGGTGGGTTCGTGAGTGTGTGAGTGGGGTGCATGCATTGGAATGGGGGTGCAGGCGTACATTCTGCATAACATTTTACCGCGAATTGCGTCTCTGCCCGCTCTCGCAGAACTTCCTCCCCACAGTGCCCGGCGTACACCTCCTGGTAGAGATTGGTCCAGCCGCACATCTCGTCCTCCGCCTCGGCCTGGGTCATGTATGGCAGGGGGCGGTCCGCGGGCGAGATCGGCATGCTGCTAGACTCGCCCCACAGGGACGAGAAGAATGACCTGCAAGGTTTAAAGATGAGGGTTGGAAAAACAATGTGCCAAAGACGGGGGCTCCTCGATCGGCCGTTGAGTTTTCTTTCAAACTTCCCATGCTGTATGCCAAGGTGTCGCTGGTGTGGAAAATAAAATAAAACGTATTATGGGTCACCGCCTTCGCTCAAGAAATATGGTTGCCTGAAAACGCACGTCATTGTGCCAAGAAGTCATGCAAATCACGTGGACCACAGTCACTCGTCAAGCCATTTTGGTCTATGGTGCGATCTATTTTTGCGATACTGTGAATTATTTTAAATGAAAATGTGCACATGATATCAGACAAGGAGCTTAAAATCAACGGAGACTGATTATCCCCAATGATTGTCCATAAGTAAACTGTTTACGAGATGTGAAAACTACATGATTTTCCCAATCTTCTTAGGCAAATCATTGCAAGGCATTTAATTTGTTTCGTGTGAATGTGATACTATAACTGCATTATATGTACTAGTATTTCCTTCTACACAGTAACAGAAAACAAGATTTACTAACCAGCGCTTGGTCATACAATTCTGAACGCATGTATTTGAGCAATGGATAAAAAGTTAAAAGACTTATTTCCAAAACACGTCTGCGAAATATACTTACGTAATTTCATCCATTAATTTGTATTGTGTGGTTTATTCCATCATCACGAAATGAGCTGTATACATGTAAGTGCAGATAAGGTCGTATACATTGTATCTACTTTACAAATCAATTTAAGACTTGAAAATCTTTACTGTACATCTAGGTATTCATATTCATGTGTCGCACGCATGTGTTACCTAACTTACAACCATGCAGTATACATACAAAAAGTAATGTGTATAAGCTTTGAGGCTCTACTCAATTTACATGAGAACTAAGTCGACTCTTCATCTTACTATCTTTAAAATATGTTTGGTAAAGGATTGTGATAGAAAATAAATGAAGGTAACTTTCCATATTCTTGTAAGAACAAGAGTTATAGGATATCGTCTCGATAAGTTTCAATACATTTTATCAGTATACGCATATAGTCCCAGAGCTCACATGGATTTTTTTGAGGTCTGAATATGTCACCGTATACTTTAATCACTGGTTCGATTCAAAAATAGAAACCCCATATGCATAAGTTTAATGGAAATAGGATAGCTATTTAAAATGTCAACATTGCCATTTCAAACATGTAAAAGATCTCCCTTCAAGGCCACATTTCATACATAGTATTCATGTTATATGACTGTATACAGGAATTTATATAAATTCCTGGTACCGTACCGTATATGTGACGGATATGGTACATATGGTAAAAAAGGCGCTAAAATCAGGATTTTAATATGGAACTGCCTGCATAGAACCAGAATACAAAAAAATACCAACACGTACGTAAGTGTGGCTGGTGCAGTGTTTAGCAAGCACGGCGTGTTTACATGACAATGCAGCTTAGCTAGTATATTTAGGTGGTAGATCAGCGGCAGATGCAGGACTTTGCAGAAAAATGGGGGGCATGTCATATTGCATCGAAATCTTGCATAGGCAGATCCAGGTTTTCGGAAAGGGGGGCGCACTTAAGGAAAAGAGGGGGCGCACTTACGGGATTTCATGAAAACCCCTATGAAAATGAAGTATTTTGGTGGGGAAAGAGGGGGGGGGCGCCTCCTGCGCCTCCCCCTGGATCTGCCTGTCTTGAGTACAACTAAATGCCTACACCACAAAATCAAGCAGTGCCAGGACTTGGCCAAAATGAACATTTACTGTGGACGGAGGGGCCCGGGGTCCCGGTACCAAGCCTATTACATACCTAAATCATGGCCAAAATGGCAAATTAAAACAGCATTTAAAAGTAATAAAATTCTCAATATTAACACAGACTATGAATGAGGTGTATTTTGTGCATCAACGAATGAGAAGGCTACGTATTAAGGGGACTGTGAGCACTTTTCTAAGGAATTTATTAAAATTTGATTTTCTCACTTATTATTGCTTCAATTCTTACAAATTACACTTATTTTGTAGATATTTTTTTAATCCAATGACACAACATGCTTTGAATTGTATAGATTGATGAACATTTTTTTTAAAGCAATTAGTGAAAAAATTGCAACTTTGCCTGGGAAGCATATAACTGATAGTAAAACATAGAAATGACCAAAATCACTATTCAGTTACAAAATTTGTATATTTATCTAGAAAACCTTGCATCAAATCTTTTATATTTTTCCTCTTTATCATTTTACATGCATTTTAAGTTTCAAAACCACGTATTTTCCGAATTTTCTTGCAAATCAGTACAAAAACGTTCATAATTCATCAACGAAATAAAAAAATCAAAATCCCTGGTAAGGTTTTCTTCGGAATGCATATATCTTCAAATATATACACATTTGTGAAAATTTGATTGCTGGGTTAAAGAGAAATATAAAAAGAAAAATTCATCCACTATGCAAACTTAGTTTTGAGAAAATTGGCTTTAAGCATGGCCAATCAATGTACATTGATAGTAATTGCTGTCTATAAAATGTATCATATAAGAAAAACTATTGATGATAAAAGGTTCATTTTAAAAAGATGTTGTTCTTTAACATTTACAGCATACAAAACATTGAAAATGTAAAAATTGATTTTTTAGCCAATATAACCTTATAAGCCTGCAAAGAATGAGTCATTGTTTTTCACTCCGGGTTGGTCTTCACAAAATGGGTTGTTATGGGAAAACTATCGAAGATAAAAGGTTCATTTCAAAATATGTTGTTCTTCATAGTTTACAGTATAATAAATATTATAAAACTGAAAATAGAATATTTTTCCCTTAAAGACTTCATATAATACCCTTAACATACTAAAAATATTTCTTTACGCTGTTTATTTACATGATCGATATACATGTAATTTTAAAATTCAATTCTACTCTCACTGTGAAGCAAACTCCTACCACTGTATTGACATAGCTGAAGACAGCTTCCATTTGACTATATCAAGATTCAAGTGGCCCTGACGGGACTCGAATTCAATACAGTGGTAGGAGCTTGCTGGGCCTAACAGTGAGAGTAGAATTGAATTCACAAGCAAACTTGGGAAAATATACATGCACAGTTGGTCACATAATTTTAAGATAATTATGTATGTTCCTTACTCATATTTCTACCTAAATCAATATTTATGAGCTCTAATTAAATTCATACTCTATAAAAATCAGAAACAGCTTTACTATATGGATCTAACATTAATCAACATGATTATTGAATCGTTGAGTCTGTTAATAAAACAAATCTAGACTATTTTACGTGACATTTATAAGTTTGCTACCTCTAAAGAATCTTCAATGTTATCGCCAAAAGGTTATCCATATGCTTAAGGTCTAATGTTATTCCTCTAACAGATTCCATTACAAATATACTTCATAATGTTTCCATATGGTAGTTTTCGTGTCTCTTTATGTAGCAATATTCTGTGTATATAGCTTATCGTAAATGGAGTCTATCTAACAATAAAATACAACTATCCCGTGCGTGTCTACCACTGAGACAAATACAAGTAGGACCAATTCAATTACTGTTTGTACTTCTATTTGATTTGTTTTGTTGCTTTTTTATATAATTTTCCAATTTAGTCCTTTTATGTGTCAGATATTGATTTGCTCGTTTGAAATCCTGTTTTTAAAAAATCATTATCAGTGTTTAATACAATTTTAAAATGATGTCTAAAATATTTATGTTCTTAATATTTTTGTATTCAATCACAAGCGTTAGAGCAGGTTGCTTGCAAATTGGTCCCATGTAATGTCCGTGTGCACTTCCCGTTCAACAATTAGTTTTGTGAAAAGTAACATGGAATATTAAAAGTCTAATTCTAAATTTGTAGCAAAGCATTGATCATCAATATATACAGTGACAAATTTAGAACTATAATGTGATTGCTGCCGTGTCACATAGTGTGCATTTATGATGTCACAGTTGTAACCTCGTTGTGTTGTGTTCATTCATTAATAACAAATTTCAAATCGTTATAAATTGATTTTTAGTTTTTGCTATATTCTCTTTATTTTAGTAACCACCTCTACCCCAGCGACCACCCTGTTTTGGTGTTTTTGTCGTGTAAAATTTTCAAGCGTATGGTAGTTTTTAAGGAACAATCATAATTAATGATACCGGGGGGGGGGGATTCGTCCATTTTTAAGGGCTTTCTTCAATAGTCATGTGGTATGTCATGCTTTTCCTCCCCTTCTTGAGGTTTTAAGGGAGGTTTTTAAGGCTTCCTTTGACAGGTCAGGTTACCCCACTTTTTTTGAAAATAAAACGTCAACTCCAGCCAGTCCTCTCTGGTCTAAGGGAGTTGACAATTACATGCTACTTTCCCTTTTTGTCCCCTTAAAAAACACACACACAAAAAAAAACAAAAAAAACAAAAAAACAAAAAAAAAACAAGCTCATCCCGTTCACAGCAGTAGACATATGTTTGTACACTAATATAATTACTGTAAAACTAGAAATGTTTGCTCACAATTCAATTTTTGGTACGTACAAAAACTCTAACTTAAATATTCAGCAAACATTTAAGAGCCTATGTAAAGTAAGTCCAGGATGGACCAAAATCGCAAAATTAAAGTCACAAAATATAATAATCTATAGATGAAAATCGCAAAATTTAATAGCCACAAAATATTCTAGTTTTACCTCTAATTCTTATCAATAGCTCACATATGGCTGTATTCTTTAATTGAGTAACAAACTAAAAATAGAGTTATGGACACATGTCCTTACATAATCATTTACACCGTGTATGCACGAAAAATGTACATCACGGTTATAATACTAAGTAACTATGCACGAAAGGCAACTGCATCAATGGACTTTGAGAAAATTAAAAATTAAACAAAACTCTTTTCAACGCCCATATAGATGCAGTTGCCTTTGTTAAACACGTACCTGATGGCTTGACATGTGTGTGCGTGTGCGTGCACACTTGTACATATACCGGTATATCAATTATATCGATGTCAAATTAATTGTCATTTTTTTTCAATTTCGGTTGAACCATTGCTTGATAATCCCTAAGTATGCAAACGAATTGCCAGACCCTCCTCAATCTTTGTGATAAACGTTGATGGCCCATTCCGCTTCTCATAATTTCTGATTTCTGAATGCTTCTTTAGTATGGTTGGGGATATGAATGCACAAAGCCATTTCTTCACCACTTTATTGATAGTCCAATTAGGAAAAAACACTAATATACAATTCAATTGTATCCATTAACATTTAGTGGAGTATCATCTAAAATCTGCATATTAAATGCTGAGTTTACATAAAATATACTTATTTGTATTGCCTTGACTACAGTGAAAGGCTTAAATATGTATCATTATGTAATTGCACTTGAAACATCAAAATAAATATAGATTTAGTCCATATCTATTCCTGAAGATTTACTAACTTCAGCAATTAAAACTACTGGTATTACATTTTTTCTTCTGTTGTATAGGTATGAAGCCAGACTGGTTGTATGACTACTGCCATGGTATTAACTGAAGTCAGCCCACTGTTAAGTACACAAGGCAGCTAGCAGTACAGTGAATGCAACCAGCACTAGGGAGGAAGAGCGGGCATCACCTCCATCACAATACCAGTCTATTGTTGTTGTTGAGAGTGTTGTAGCCATTTCTTGCTTCTCCTTTCTCGGAACTGGAACTGTAAAAAGGAATAGAAAAATAAAAGAATACATTTTTTTTCTTCTCATTCAATTATATGCATCTGAATGAATTGGTCTATTAACCACCAGATCAAGGTGAGGGTGCCTGGAGAGCATGGTGTACAGATCCTATGGAATTGCTTGCTGCCCTGCCCCTTATAATGAAAACCCGGAATTATCAGTTCACTCACTAGTACAAACTGCAGGCATTCCAGAGAATAGTCCATTATTCTGGCAAGTCCTGAAGGCGCTGCCACCGGTCATCTCATAGCCTTTCATACAACCAAAAGTCACCGTCGTCATCTCTCGATACTTGTCAGATATCTTTGGTGCCAGCTGGATCACCCAACGCCCTAACTTTGGTGCTGGGCATGTAGGTGCTGAAACAAGCATCTATGGTTATTTTGGGGAATGTCTCATGTGAGAAGCCAGACACTAGTTCCATAGGAATTCCCTTCTTATTTGAATTGTACAATAACATTTATATAACGAATGATGGATTTCCCTACAAAAGTAATTATCGACCCCCCCTTACCCCCCCCCCGCTCATGGGCGGCCACCTATTAAGGACCTTGCAATTCTTGACTTCACAGAAAAGCTGCATGCTCGGTTTTTATCCTTTACTTTTGAAACACAAAAGTCCATTTCAATTTCCCGTAGGTCTACGTTTTAAAAGACCGTTTACAGATGGAATATTAAAGTAAATGTAGCTAAATCTAGATCTAGTATCTATTTGAGCCCAGCATGCATTTACCGGTATCAGAATAATGAAGTTCGCATGTCTGCTCCAGTCACTCGAGTACGGAGTACTGGGAAGTCAAGAATGTACTACGGTGCATGTGTCCGTGATTATTGATTGAATTTTATATGGCCTAGTCTCTAGAGGTCTACATGTTTTTTATCGTTTATAGAATCAAAACTCAAGCTTACTATCCTGCGAGCTGACGAGAGATAAAAGACCTGCAACTGTCAGTAAAACAATTACTTGTCTTGCTGACATCCCTAGCATTTTACACTAAATTTCTAAAAATAAGTTAACATCACATATACACGTGGTTCTTTATGTTGAAAACTACAGCATGACATCACAGTACTAAAAAAGTAACGATAAACGTAGTTTAGATACTGTACTTTTACGTAACGCGATCGTACTGCGTAACTGATCGACATAGGTACTTTCATCGTGGTAGCAGGAGGCCTCTGCGCCGAGGGAAGGCGATTTTTTTTTTTTATTTATTTATTTATTTTTTTTTTTTTTTTTTTGGGGGGGGGGGGGGTGGCACCGCAGTAGGTCTCCTTGGGCGTGAAGGCGTTGACGCTTGCACCATCGGGGTAGCTGAGATCAACAATCACTCTAGCTTCTCTCTTGCGAGCCCCTCTTTGGCCTATAGTCATCATGGGCAAGACCGGAATGTTGAGCTTGGTGGGGAGCGGGATATGGGAGCCCTCATAGTTGAAGGTGCCCGCATTGCAGACCTTCATGTATACGAGCTCAGGGTGGCAGAGGCATGAGCTAGGTAGCCTGACGGGCCCGAGTGGTTCAAGGGTCCGATTAGAGAAGGGGCAGGGTGCGTGGGGCCCTGGGGAAAGCAGGCATGTTGCTGGTTCTCGACGGAGCAGGCTGGTGCTAGGTGTGTTGCCTTGCTGAGGGGCTGAGGGCGACCTGGTGCCGGGTCAGCCCGGCCGCTGCGGGGCTGGGCTGGGAAAGGCTAGGAGTTGGGTGTGTCGTGGTTATTCTCTCTGTGTCGGAAGCGGCTACTTCACCTCTGACTTGTTTTTAACTTTTTTTGCACTGTATTGCTTGTGCCGGCATTCGAACTCTGGGTGCGTGAATTTATGGCCACCTTCCTTGTAGCAAAAGCTACATATGTGGTGCTTATCCTTGTGGATTCCCACGTGAGAGCACGAGCCGGCTTGAAAATCTTTGCACAGTACGTGTTATTGGCTTGGCTTGAGGCCCTTTCTTAGGGAACGATCATAAATAATGGGGTTCATCCAACTTTTCTGATTCCCCCCCTCTTTTTTTTTTTTTTGGGGGGGGGTCGCTGAACTTTTTTTTATCACGCTACGATATATTTTTTCAAATATTTTCTTTTAGCAATGCAATGACTATGTAGAGGACTTTTTCTTTAGCGGGTGTGTGTGTGTGTGTGGGGGGGGGTTCACTCAACTTTTAAAATGTTGATGGGGGTCGTTTAACTTTTTCTTTGAGCCCCAAAATGGACGACCCCCGGTATCGTTATTTATGATTGTTCACTTAGTCTGCTGGGGCCTGTTCGAAACGTGAAGGCGACGAAGCCTCCCGTTGCAAGGCGACGACCTGTTTCTATTTGATTGAGTACTGTAGCATGGTAGGCGTGGATGACATTGCGACATGAGACAATGCATCCTCCATCAGGTCCTTGAAATGGACATGCATGTGTTGTTTATGGGATTTGGGGGGGGGGGCGTTTCCACCATGGAGATGTATCGATCATACGTGAATTCAGGAATCGACAGGGGGGCCATAGGTGGCTGGCAAGTGTTTCTAGTCACATAAAAGTGAGGTCAATCCACCTCATGCTTCACCTTGTGTGATGATGTGCGGAGCTTACCAGACTTTCTGGCCTTGCATCTGATATCAGTGTCACTTTCTGCACTTTCATCTGGGTCGGAGGGAGCTGATATGGCTGTGTCTGGCTCGAGGAGGTGGAGTGCTTGCACGCTTGGCTGTGGAGAAGTGGACCTGCATCTCTTCATCGCTAGCCTCGAGATGAGCTATGCAGTCACTCAGGGCAGTAAGTGTGTTTGTTAAGCTTGTCGAGAGCGTCCTTCTTGGGTTCATCAGTTCCAGCAGTAATCTGGCACCTAATCCCGGGTGGTGGGGGTGCGAGGTTTTACACTTGGTACACTTTGGTGGCATCTTATCCTTGGTGTATAGTTGTTATTTGAGTGCAAAATTCGTACGAGTTATCTAAGTGATCACTTCAGTTAGTATAGCCAAAAACTTTGATTAAAGGAAAGAAAGAATTGATGTTTATCCTCTGCAGGCGCCAACATGAGTGGAGAGGTGAGGACTGAGGGCGGTGCCCGTGGTGTGGTTGGGCGGATGTGATGGCGGCGCAGGGAGCGGGTGCACGTGGGCGTGGGGCCAGGTGGCCTTGAGGATGATCCAGGGGCTGGATCAGCCTCATGGCGGTGCCGCAACCCAGGGAGAGATGAGAGGATGGCGGCTGCTGAGTGACCCTGACCTGATGGTGGCTCGGTGCATCCGGGTTGTTGTCAGGCGGCAGCGGGTCGCGGTCAGGCGGCGGCTTTCAAGGAAGTGATTAGGAAGGCATCCGTGACTTGAGATGACCTGGAGTGATTGGGTGACCTAGATAGAAGTAGGGTAAAGGCAGATGAGGCGGCCATGACCTGAGTTCAGTAGGTGCACCACTATAACAATGCCACAAAATTAAACATATGAATTTTAAACAAATGCACTTTAGACCTTCAAACGAAGTTTTATGTTAATTTTGCTTGCTTCGGTGCAATTTCAATAACAAGTCATCACGAGACGTGGGAGTTCTGGTGTTGGAAATAATAATCAATTTATTTGAAAATAGGATTTTTTATTCTGGTCACTGTCACTGGCTGGGCATCATGATAATCCGGCTTTTGGTATGGTGTGTCACATGCATATCAGCATCAAGTAAGTAGTAGATTTGGATCTAGGATTCTTGAAGGGGAACAGTGTCCAATCATTATATAATGTGCAAAGACTTTGCCAGGTCATAATGCATGCCACAAAAGAAAATATTTCCTTTCTTTTCCAGTGATGTTTTTGTCCAATGTCCCCGCCTTAGCCTGTCAGTGGTGTATACAGGAGGTTATACCCTTCGAAATATTTGGCACATCCGCAGATCCACTCTTATAAAAAATCTTAACCATGGTTCCAAGAAAGGAAATTCTTTTATAATGTAAAATCCTGATCTCACAAGTGACCTTGACTCAGAAAATATAGTTATATTGTTGAAATATTAGATGTTAATTAATTTCATGGACGACTGTGTATTGTAAAAATGAGCAATCATATATTTTGTCAACTGAAACACTTAGATAATGAACATATTTAGCAACACCAACTTGATATGGGATTCATTATTGTGTAATTAATTTTGAAATTGGTAGATCAAATTGTGTGCAGATATTTGCCAATGAATTTCAGTAATCATTTACCTTAGAGCATGGCACTATTCTACGGATATTTTGGAATTTGATGCATCAAAATCATAGACCAAAGCCCTGGTGTGTGCCAATAAGAAAGTTTGTAAATTTTTTAGAATTTAAAAGATTTTGAAATTAATGCATTAAAATATCCTATCCATCGAGACATTGTTAGCTAATCAATTTATTTTTTCGTTTGAAATATTGCAAACTATTTAACATAAAAATTGTAAAGGAATAATTTTGCACGTTAACAAAAGAAAAAAATTTGCAACTTTAAATACATCATCATATCTCAGTTATACACAGTATGTAGCCGTGATTCAACACCCCTAATATTCATTGAAATTAGTCAAAAAATCCAACCAACCACAAGCCCCACTGCTGAAACGTTCATTGACGTCTAACGTGCAATCTTACAAGGTCAAGTCAGAAAAAACAGTATTATTTTTATTCATAGTATTGATCTTGCTTTTGACGAAAGTCTAGCCTGGCAAATTTCTCCACTATTTAACCCACGGGTAGATATTGTAACACTGAATATATGAGTAGGGTAAAAGAGATTTCCGTAGATCAACGATGCTTTAAATGATGCAATTTACACTTTGCAAGATTATGATGACAAAACATTTTATTTGACTTGAAAGGTCAACTGAAGTATATACAGTAAATAAAAACTTAACAAAAATGTATTCCAAAAACTATATATATACAAATATGTTAACACATTCTGGTAAACTGATTTAATAGTATACCAATTATAAAACAAACCATTTGAATGACTTAAAACAAACCATGAACAACTGTATGTTGGCACAAGGAAAGTACCTTTCACAATCTGTGGTTTTGTGATCACCTTCACATTTGCTATGTTCATTTTATACAACATGTACTTTAAGGAACACGCAATAATATTAAACATTCATTGAACATTTCACACTTGTTACTGATGTTTCATTTTATTTCTCTTCATGAAGTTTTCATACTATAATTTGATATTAAGTGAATAAACATCAAAATAGTACTCATAAAGACAAATATTTTGAATTTTGATCAGTGGGGCATTAACAAATTCAGTAAATATAACAAAGTATTGACAATGTGACTTATTCTATGTATCAAATATGACATTAGAAAAATGTCGTACAAGATTCAAATTGGTTTAACAGAAATTATTCTTAATACATTAGAGAGATAAAAAAGATGTAAGAAATAGTGAATGAATAATCATCATACTCAGTCCTTAAATACAATTTGATTAATATAGCATGAGAATATGAAGCATGAAAAAGCAATTCAGAAATGATAGTATAAATATATCAAAAATTGTAAAAACAATTCATCAAAATGGGAACTTATAGTGAATCACAGACGCGTCTGGACTGGTGAGCTTTCACTCGAAGATTACAATATTATATAGGAACTGGATGATACCTACACCTAGCTGGTTAGTAAATGGACATATGATCATTTTCATTGAAATCATGTCTCTTTATCCAATCATTTCTAAAATTACAGGCATTACAAGTCATTCACACAAACCAAGATACAAAACTCATAAAAATTTGCTCAGACTACAGGGCACTATCAAAATAGCCACAAAGTAGTGCACACAAAAGTGGCCGTCCCTTAATTATTTTAATAATGAGAGCCTTAAAAAGTTATCTTCCCATCGGGCCATGAAGCAGAATTGTTGAAAATGGTTGCCAAAATGCCATCGGGTAGGCCCTATTTCTTACCCTGCATTAACACATCCAGAACAAGTTTGGTGCAACTGATACTTAACTACTTAGTACTAAGAGAAATTTTAAAAAAAAATATATCCTACCAGTAAATTAACATATGACTCACATTGGCAAAGATAAAGGCAAAGTTCAAGTCATTAGGCCAGTACTAGTATTTCATTAGATCAAAAAGGAATTACATAAACTCATTAGAAATATAGACAACTTGTTAGATAGTCAATCATGAAATAGTCTATATTTTACATATAATTCCTAATAAAGCAAAAAGGTTATTGTCAATTTATACATATTATACAATTGAATGATTAAAAGTGATAAAAACTGGACTGACTTGTTTGGCAATATGTGATTTACAATTACTAGTACACAGGACAGTTGTACTTAGTTTTTAAATTGCTAATCCATAACCACAATCATAATGACTACCAGCTTGTGTGATTCCACAGAATAAACAATATCAACATTAACATACTATACAGACCACAGATATCCTGTACACATGCATAACAAATGTTTTCACTCATAAAATCAAAATTGCTTATTTTGGATCTTTAGTAAGCATGTAATTGTATAGGAATAATTGGCTATGTAGGAATCCCAGTTTTGTATTAATTAACCCTGCCTTCATATACACGCCTATTCTAGACATATTTTAAAAACAATAAACGCCTAGGCTTCAAAACGCGGAAATACGTTATTTTCTGTCACTGTGACATTAAGATAATGTGTACATGCAAATACACTTATGCATTCCTATTGATATGGAACATTCTGACACATTTCTCAATCGTTGAAGCACATACTGGCAAATTAACAGAATAATAAAAACACGTACAGAAAGTAACAATGCTTCAAGAAGACATTTAATCAATACAAATTCATAATGATAATTACTAGTATTACCAAATGCAATAACAATATCCACTTCAAATATATTTTAACCTTCATCAACATTTATATTCACTACTTATCAGACTCTAGAGCTACCCGAGATAATAGAACAAGTATGATACATTTGATTATAATACCTTGAAGGACCTGGATACAAATTATCATTCTTGTTCAAAAGATTTTGGGCACCTCAAGAAACCAATTAAGTTTACAGCATTTAGTGATAAAGTAATTAATTGTTTATATATTCATATGATTATCCCTCAGAAATGTTGAACAGATAATATACCATTATTATACGCCGAATGCATGATCACAGAGAATTAGCCATTTGAGCTTATCGAATATGATCATGTGATTCAAATCAAATAAAACAAGATTAAATTATGAAGATGTCACACACGCGGCATATCCAATAATAAGAAACGCATGCCATTTTTCAATTTTTCGTTGTTAAATTGATAGTTCTCTAAAAAATGCAATGTGTTAAACTGTGGTCAAACTGCAATCATTGTCTCAGTGGCAATACAAAATCTATTAGATTTCATCCTTAAATTATCCTTCAATCCTTTAATTTTTTACGTCCATCCTATGGTTTGGTCATTTTCTGATATGGAATGGTTCATATAAACATTCTTGGGGCAGAATGCAGTTTTATCAGGTCCCAAACTTTTTGAGCAGATATTTTTTGTGTACAAAAAATCAGGTACTAAGTAACAAGCACATCACAGTTCATTCTGTGATAGTTATTCTCTGAAGTTTGATGTATAAAAAATTCCAGAATCACAGTATATTTAGCTTCTTTGGGGAATAGGTGGATTAAAAAGTAGATCAAGAATAAAATGTCAATGACATTTAGCCGAAAACAAACTATGTTACATGCAAAGGAGAAACGATTTCGGCGCTTTTAAATTTTTCCTATTATTTGCATCTGGTAACGCAGATATCTAGCACTGTGTGTGACATCTACATAGATATAACCTTATATGAATTCAAGCCTTTAAAAGGTACAATATAATCATATCAAATTGAGTTGAAAATATGTTGTTGGGATTCTTGGGAAATGCGGTTTGCATTATGACACCCACCAAAAATCTACAATACATCTTACATCTCAATAACAAGGCAATTCATGTTTACATTTTTTTAGTATTCATTGTCACAGCTCCCAGCTGTTTCTAATAACTATAATACCTGTATATGAAAACATACAGCTCAAAATTTGCAAACACAACCTTATTGTGCTAGCTTCCAACAAATTGCATTATAAAACATTACCTATTGAATAGTGTTCCGCTTATGTATGATGAGTGTACACAATCAGTTGAATGACATTATGTTTTAACGTTCACTAGATATTATGGGATGCTCAACAAAAACAAATCTACAATGAATTTCAGGTATGTAATATTTAGTTACATTGAATGTAAGTGAATGAATGTGTAACAATCTGTCATAAATGGACCTGTAACAGTGGTCGCTTTAATTGAATAAAAAAATACTTGCATATCACAGGTGTATGTATTTTTTGATTTGATAAACCAATCGTTCACTGGTTTAGTACTTTACCTTGCTACATCTATGTATGATAGACCTAGGTTATATGAATCACAATGAAATGCATGTAATGTTAATTCTCACAGAAGTCCACGCTCACTTATTGACCTACTACGCGTAAGGAATAAAATCGGTGCATATTTAGTGTGTATTCTATCACTCATACATGTATGACTGTATCAAATTAATCACTAAAATCTATTTCATTTGACGCACCACGCCATAACCCGGGGTCTAGTTAATACCCTGGGGTGCCATAAAACGCACACCCTGGCATGCCGTGATGGCCTGGTTTTCCTGTGATATCTAGATTTCTCTAATCCATGACATAACAACAGTAAATATGATTGCAACATTTTTAGCACACTAATAAATGCAATGTATACTCTCAAGACATTCAAACGCAGTTTTACATGTATGTCCATTTTGCTTGTTGCAGCGCCATGTCAAGAACACAGATGACATACTAATCATCACGACGTGACAGCGTTTTGGTCTTGGGGAAAAATAATTAATTAGCTGAAAATCTAATTTTTTATTCTTGTCAAGGGCTGGGGCATACAATGACCCGGGGTTACGGTGTGGTGCATCATTTGCAATATTTGATAAAAAATATGAAGGCCTCGTAGGACATAACTACATGTATAAATGTTGATTTTCATTGATGATGGATTGGTTTACACATGAATCAATCTAATTGTCATGTGTAGATCATAGGTGCTTTTTCATGATTATATGCTTCTCTTCAACACCGTTGCAATGATCATCTTCTTCATCCAAATCAAGAGTATCCAGGTGGTAACTGCAAATAACACATCGAGAATGTTACAAGATGTTTACAATATACATGATGCTCGTACAATTTTTGGATTTTTCAGCGAAAAACATTGAAAATCATACTTCCAAGGGTGCATTTAGAGAGCATCGGCTATTCGTAGTTGCTACCCCTTCATAAAGCAACTGTGTTTAACAGTAAACGAACCTGCTTATGCAACTCACTTTTCAGACAGTATGATTCTCTCTACTAAGTTAAAAAAAACATCCCTCCTAAGTTATCATGAATAAGGGGGACCTTCCATGTTTGAAGTATATTGGCATTTTGAAAAATACACATAAGTCAGTATAAGGGTAATGCCAATATGAATGACAAATTTAAGATTCCCAAAAGAATAATTACACTTTAACTTCCAGCTTTGATAGATCTGCAATAGAATAGTAACTCCAAAATTGACAATAGCATTTCTTTTTCATATTCTATTTTACTTCACGAATAGTGAGAGGATATAACCTCCTACAATGTGGGAAAAAAGGCAGTATGCAATTTCGAGCCTTGTGTGATTGATGTAAATAGCTACAAAACAGTGGGATGAAAAAACTTTGGGATTGTGCACTAAGAGGAAAAATTACAGCCAATTTGGTGATTTTTTTTTTACCCCTTGTAAAATGGCCATGCCTGATGCGTATCTTACCGTGCAACGAAGTCGGGAGCGCTTTCATCAAGGGGAGGTATTGGTGCACGAGAGTACTTGAGGCACAGCAGATCCCCAACCTCGTCTATGATGGCCAGCGTCTGGAATAAGGTCATTGTTATCAGAATGTTCTTGTTAAACGTTGAGCTATTGTAGAATGGTGAATCGAAATGCATTTAGCTTTTACAAATGACACATTTCTCACATGTAATCAATGATACATATTTTAGGGAATGGGGAGCAGCTTCTTGAACTTTCCCCAGGCAGAAATGCATCTGGTGGTGATAGCGAGTTTGTATCCTTCTCCTGATATGAGCATAACATATTTCGGAGATAGCAGAAGCTGGGAAGAATGTACTGTGGATATGATTATAAACACAAGCACCAGCATCAGTGTTTGTGGACATAACTAATAATATATTAGTATATCATATAGTCATTCAAAATTAAAATATCTTTTCAGATCTATCAAAAAGAAATGTTTAGAAGTGTACAAAGAATGATTCTGGTGTCTTTGATTCTATACATGAATGAATATGAATTGGCACAAATACAATGTAGTGTGCAAATAGCATTAGTAACTTTATTGTGTATGAATGTGTATAATGGCTTCATAGTAACACACTATGCTCCTGGGAAAGTTGAAATGTGACAGCAATCATGTCCATTTGGATCATTCATGCTTCCCCATGCATTTAATCGTTCCCACTATAGATTAGCTGCCACTTGCAGGTGCAGTTTGAATTGTATCTGTCCCAATCACCTCATGATGATACACCATACAGCAAAACAATTCTGGTCAATAAAATCATATTGCATTGTAATTTTTTTCAGAACAATTATGTTAAAAATATTGAGAGATGCACCATAGTCTAACTGATCAGATGTTAATAGACACCAACAATCCTGATCAACTGATCTCTAGGCCTCTCTAATAGCCACACCCAGCATTGATGTCAATTTTTAGAGAATAAGCTATTATCATTTTCACCTCAATTCATTTAGAAAAATTACCCTCACATATATGTACATATAACGATCAATATTCCCAATTGTTTCTGTGAAAGTGAAAAAAGTGTGTGACAATCAGTGCACTGGTGGTTAGTATGATGAAGCACATGATTTTATAGAATTTAAGTTTGTAGGATGAATATCATACATGTACATTGTATATAGAAGGTCATTATAATGACAATGTCATACACATTATACCTATTATGTGCTACTATTTTTTCTTATGTACATTTGTAATTCGCTGTTAAATTTTACTTTCACTAAAAAAGTACATGAAGTATTACATAACAATACCCATCCCACCTTTTTGAAAACATAACACTTCATTATGTAACTTCTCAGACTGCATACTTTTTATCATAAGATTACTATATCGGTACGGTCTCACATTTTTGACAATAAAAGTAACACATCTCAAGTTCCAAATGACAAAGTTTCCATGGTAATTCTGTACTATACTTTGATTGATATTTGAAGAATAAAAAGTTATAAACAAACAAAAACTAAGCATTTTATACTGGTATCATATCTAGTAAAAAAACAAGTCCATCCAGCCAATATAGATTACAGCATAATTTTTAACCATGTTTTATGGAGATGTCAATTGGTGTAGAAAAACATTGAATCACATACACGAGATAATATGCCAAATTCATTGATAAATGAAGCAGATAGCAATGGAAAAAAATATTACTAGTATGGCATTACCACATTTTTTCCTTACATTTGTGAAGAAGCAGTATTGTATTTTTTTGTTTTTATAAACAGATATTTTGGGTACAAAACAAAATTTGAGAAACATGACCAACTTGGCTTTTTTATTCTGATTTTTTAATAGTTTGAATGAACACATGAGCCATTAGCATCCTAGTATCAATTAAAATGCACCAATCATTGATTTCTGCAAGATACTGCTTAGTTCATTAAAAATTACTGCTGATATGTATACATGTATCTTCACTGTGAAACAGGGACAGAAATTCGCGTTTTATTAAATACTACAACATTTCATGCAAGATCAGATGCTAAAGAATGTTGCTAAAATTGTTTCAAATGATTCAGAAAAAACCAAGACAATCACTACATCCTTCTATCTGAAAGAGTTAAGCCAAATGCACCACAACATAGGATATCAATTTGATAGGAGTCTCATCTTGCTCGTCACAACCTGAGCTATGGCTGTGGGTGAATTGTGGCATCTCGTTGCCCCAAAGTTTTTATTGAAAAAGGTTTTCTTGGTGCATCCTTTGGCAACGATGCACTTAATGAGCTCAAATAAATGACACTTTTATCCATGAACATGAATAACAGAGTGGCAGTGTGAGCTATATTGGGCAAGTACATATAACATAAACTTATTAGTCTGTTATATTCTTCTCTCTCTCTCTTTTCTATGGCAAGCAAGCTCCTACCCACTATATTGACATAGCTGAAGACACATCTTCCATTTGACTATATCAAGTGGCCCTGACGGGACTCGAACATTCTGGTCTCACAATCTTGGGGTCGTGAATTCGAGTCCCGTCTGATATAATGATATAATGAAATGGAAGATGTGTCTTCAGCTATGTCAATATAGTGGGTAGAAGCTTGCTTGCCATAAAAAAGAGAGAGAGAGAAGAATATAATTGTATCCACAAGCAAACTTGGAAAAAAACACATTAATAGTCAGTGCTGTGGGCTCCTGATGGCTAGAATTTCGGTTTCATGATTGTGCGATTGTTGGGATGAAGCAGAGGGTGAGTGTTAAGCTAACTCGCTCCTTATCAGTTACACCCTCTTCTTGTCAGTTATGCATATTAAATACACACATGTTCAGACATGTGATAGATGCGATTCCTAGTAATTGCAGCAGTTTGCAGCAACAAAATTGCTGGCACAAGAAGTCTCAATACTCTTTACAAAGCAGTAGCTAAGCAGGTATGCAATTTAACAAATCACAAAAAAAAGAAAAAAGAATACCAGACACATTTCTCGTATTACAATAAAAATGTTACATGTTTGATGAGTGTTATTAGATACTAACAATATTAAATCATTTGTCTTGCCAAAACATACACTAAGATGTAGGAATTACAACCTCTTTAGACTTCCGTGGCTTAAATATGCATACCACACAGTTACTAATGATTGTAAAAAACTGCCATTGATGAGATTGTTCAACACAAATATTTGCCCAAATTGAGCAATGAGCTCCATTTACAACACATGCATGTATAAGGACTCAAAAACAAAATTCTTCTCAAGAACGGTGTGTATTTTTACAGACTGAAAATTGGATGGTAACATGATATCTTTAGTCTCATAAACTAAATTAGTGTCAACAATTGTATACTGTTACATGTACATGCATTTCATGTAACAATATTTTGTATAAATAAGAACAACAAAAATCAACTTATTACACAGTTACACATTACATAATTACTTTACAGAGAAATGTAACATTTAAAATTCTATCTTTAACAACAGTTGACATCCAAACATGAGATATCAGGATATAAGTTTATTTATATTCCCATTAAATTTAGACTATCATATTTGCATTGAATTTAGACTACCATATAACGATAATTCATAAGGACACTAACAGGATCTTGGCTTCGTCACTTTCAAAATAACAAATGTTCGGGAGATACATGGTTTTCATTGTAAGGGGTGTGGGTGCCATAGAGGGTTTAATGGGGTTGCCTTAATAGATGAAGATTTGTTCAATTTGTCCTTATCAAACAAGAGAAACATAGATGTATATATGCATTTAGCTTCTGTCTTAAACCTATGGCGCTTAACAACAACCCTGGATCACCACCCTACAGCCCTTTCTTGCCCCACTTTATACTATTCATATGATAGCTGCTATAACACAGAGTCTAAATAGAACAAAATCAAAGCAACTATATCTTTGCATCCTGCAATGTGTGATAGCAAAACATCCCATACATGTATGCTTATTGTGACTAACGGTAAACCAGGACATGATCAAATCATCATATGAATGATGAATCATGGTGTTTTTGAATCAACATATGAGAGAGAGTCATGTCTTAAAAGTAATTAAGTCAGTGGAGACCTAAATAAATCGACTATACTACACTTGCACAGACAACTGCACACTTCACACTTGTACATTGTGCGGCTAATAGGTGTTTGCTTACATACACAGTCATCTACATGGACAAGGCCCTTAAATTCAAACTCCTTGAACCTAGAGGCTGGGTGGCTTTTATATGGTGTTTTCAATGCTATAGGCAGATCCAAAGGGGAGGAGGAGCCCTTTTTTCCAATAGGGTATTTAATTTTCGTAGTGCTTTGTGGCATGTCCGCCATCGATTTTGTGCACAAAACCTCTCAGATCCATTAAGTACGCCCCCCTTTTCCAAAAATCTGGATCTGCCAGTGTCAATGGTGCACTTAATCTTGTGATGGCCGATTTCTAAATCAAACACAAGGTTTGCTAGCTTAGGACCCGGATTGGTAAGATTCTACCTCAAGCTCAAAATGTTTTTGACTATCAAAAATGATAAGAATCATGGTAGTGCCCATAAGAAAACAATGTCCTGAAAATGCTTTTGATCGCATGGCTTGGATTTTACTCATAAAGATAATATTGTATCATTGAATTTATATGATAGTACTAAAATTTGGATTGCATCTAGCTACACCACTGCTCAAATAAGGAGCTGGTTGCCTAGGAGCATACGGCCTGTATCCTTACACTTCAATTACAGCCCTGATTTGTTGATATCTATTCTGAGCAACCATATACGACTACGCGGCCTCACCTTGTCCATCATGCGTTTGGTGTGTGAGGCTGACAAACAAAGCCTCGCGCGCGCAGTCAGCAGTGATGTGGCTGGGAAACCAACGACGACTGTGGCTAGGCCACGTGCAAGGCACTCACGACTGAAAGCACTGGAGAAAGGATATGAAAATTAGTATTTATGACACTGAAGTAAAGAACACAATGAAACGAGCACTTCTCTAAATTTGGAAAAGTTTAACATGGATGTGTGATTTGAAGCCTGATGTATATTCATGAGAAATTGGGTATCTTAGATATTGAAAGTATGCTTCGTAAAGGGAAACGGAGATGGGCAGGTCATGTAGAGGGCAGCTCCAGCTGGATTAGCAAAGTAAGAAAGCTTGTAATACAAGGAGAGAAAGGCAGGGAAAGACCACAACAGACTTGGGACACTATCGTGCAGAAAAAATTAGCATGTCTGGGTAGGCCCTATGAGTTTAATAGACCTTCAGTACATTATAAGGCTTGGAGAGGCATGTAGACAGGACAGACAGGCCACACCCTCTGAATGAGGAATAATTAGAACCTGCCACAATAAATACTTAGTATAGGTTATTGATACATGTAGTTTGTGATGGAGAATTTGATGGCACATATTTGTATTTATTTACAAATCCAGCCTTCAAATGGAGCGAATATGGGAGATCATAACTATAACATGTCTGCTTTCACAAATTAATCCATAATGAACATAAGCATTAATGTCCCAGATTTGTAATTCATATCAAGGATTCAGAAAACAAGAATGATTACTAAGGAAATATCGTCATGAGGTTTATGATATTTATATACTTCAGACGTGAAATCTTGAAATGAATGATGTCATGAATGTGTCACGCGTTAAGCGTATCTGGGGGATACAAGTCTAAAATCTAAAAGTTGTTTTAGCTGCAATTTGGCAATCTTTTCTCATTCTATCAAAATAAAAAAATGGCAGAATTATCAGTAAAATATGAATAGAAAGGCCGCAGCAAATTGTAAAAAAATAGTAGCTTGATACCCTACCATAATTAGAAGTAAATGTGAGCCTGATAAGCTAATGAACTCAGTCTACTTTACTCAAAAGTGAGCAAAATATATTACTCTAGCTATATAAGGATATTCTGCGTAAACCACTCAAATGCTCAAATGATCTTGTTATACCTTTTACTAGTTAATACAAAAAACTAAAGCCTGCCTGCTATATCTGCCAGCGTCTTATACTGACTTTTTAGTGCAATCAACAGACCTGTGCTCACCTTTTTGTTGGAGTATCATTGAATGAATAGTATTACACAGTTTACCTGCAATTTCACATGTAAACTTATCAGTAAACAATCACCGTCAAAGAGGTTTCAGCCGAAACCCCCGAACGCTCCCTGAGAACGAGCCTGATCAAGATGATTTGGGTATTTTTGGATATGAGACACACACCTTCCCCTTTCCCTTTTTTGTCCTGCTTTTAGGCATACCATTTATTAATTTCTCTCAATTTTCAAAATCTCATATCCCTCTTTTTGATTACATTTCCTTACAATTATCTCATCGAATTTTGTCACGTCATATCCACACATCCTATAATTATCCTTATATACTCCATTGGTCCACTATGCCACTTACACAGTCTTGTCGAACTGGAATGTGAGCAGCGGCACAACAGGTGAGTCGAGAGAGCCATAGAGGAGGAATCCGCGCTCCCGCAAACGCCGACGGAAGTACCGGCAGTTCCAGGCCAGGCGCCGCACACGAGTCACTCCTACAATGCAGCCATATCCAGGTACCGTCATATCCTCCAGTGTTCTTAGAATTCACAGATGCCGCCAACGATGCACTACCGGCTCACCCATTGGTAACACATGCTGGGCGGTGACCAGGTGTGAACTGCCGGCATGTTAAAACTCACATCATTGGCACACCCTTCACTCATGTGATTCCTATTGTGGACTGGGGCTATAATTACGTGCAAGAGTTCGCAAATTACCATATAGTTATGAATGTAGATTGAAAAGTATATAGTCAAAGATTTCCCTTAACACGTACAGCGTTATTGCAGCATTTCCAACCAATATACTGACAAAGACTCTGGTACCTTCCTTGGTGCCGTCGAGGCCCATGATTTGGCGCATGGAGGCGAGCACCTGACTGGCCACCGGAGGGGACATGCTCGTTGCGTAGGTGGAGCTGTGGGACCGTGACCGCAGGTACTTGACCAGAGACTGCAAACACGCACACAAGTAATATAAGGAGGTGGCTTGTGGCCAAGGCAAGTGGATTGGGGTTTGACATGCAAGCAGGTCATAGGTTCAAGTTCCAGGCAATGCTTGTAGTGGATATGAGCCTTTGTGACATACTCCCAATTCTAGGATTAAAATTGTGTTCAGGTTTGATGTAAATTACCTTGTTTCACTTACTTTCATTAGCAAAAGGTACATGAACAATTAAAGTATGAAAAGAAACATAATAATATTACTATTAATACATGCATCTATATGGCATTTTATTCTCAATAAACTCTTACAAGAACAAGTCTGTTTATAAACGAATAAATATTCATATCATGAACAAAATGAAAACAACATAGTTTGATAGAACAAATGGACAATGAACTCATAATTCCAAGAAGCATTGATAGGCACGAGTAGCAGACAATAATGACAGGATCTCATTTATTCCCATGAATCAAGAATCCGTACATGTTCATATGACTGCTGCTAGGAGGCGAATTCCTAAATTAGGCATATTTGCCCATCGTTTGTCGTATGAGCTTCGATCCTTGCAGCTGCAATGACTAGGCCTTTAAATGAGGTAAAATGGTATATGGTGACCTGGCCAATTTTCAGACTGTATCTCAAATGACACTTTCATTTCCATCATACTTTTTTTTAATGAACATCACTCCCGCAGGCTCAATATACCCATCCAATATCATGTGAACTCAATTTGTCTGGCAATCAGAGGCTTAGCTTATTGACATGGAGTATAAATTAAAAGTATTAAAAGGGATACTGTCACAGTTCTTATTTTCAGACCCCATGTAAAGCCTTGACCATTCTGTGAGCTTCGATCCCAGCAGCTGCTATTTGGACTCAGACTGACTTACGGCCATTCTTTTGCATCGTAAACATTGCCCTGTGATCTTAGAATAATTGGTCCTCAAGGAGGTTTGTCAAAAGCCATTGCTCCAGAGATATGATCTTGCTGTACACACATTTAATCAGCAGTTCAGCAAATGCTATTAATGCTGACGCTTTGCGTGTCAAATATAAAGTTACTGTCTTTTTATTTGAGTGTCAACAGTACTCTGGGTTTCTTTTTACTTGCACACTTCTGGGTAATAGCTTTTTTACAGGCATTTCACGTTTTTCTTATGATATTCATGAAGGACAAAATTCTTATATTATTATCATTTTTTAGCAACATTCAATATTAGTTACTATTAGGTTTTGTTAGAGCCTAATGATGTGTAAATTGACTTTTATATAAGCTTAATATATTCAGCATATATTCTGTATAATGATATATCAGTATAATGATGGCAATCATATTTCTTTTTCTCTTCAATCTCTTATTGCAATATACATACTATAAGATAGCCACTTAATTTTCTCCTATTGTCACATACATCGTTTACGTCACTTAAAGCATTTCCGTCACAAGTATGTAAATGTAAATGTCGGTTTATAGTCTACTTTCCAGAGGCTCAGTCGACTCATTTACACCAGGTCATTGGCGTCTTTGACACTCCACGTTTTGCCTTTCTCAACTCCCTGGGGAGCATACAACACTGGCTGCATACAGCTTTGCTGCTGTAGCGCACACGTGCTAATTACTTGCCTACCTGTACCTATTTTACGTGTAGGTACCACGGAGCAGTGTGCAACCTGTTAGGGGCAAGTTTGCTCAACACTCACCACCAGACCCGATCGAGAATCGAACCCACGACCTGCTGGTCACGAGTCCAACTCCCTATCCACTCGGCCACGGAAGCACACATTGCTGCTGCTGATGTTTTGTTTAAAAATTAGCATTAGTACTTTTGTAAATATTAAGATTATCCTTCTTTATTTTCTATTGAAAAGGCAAAAAAGTTGTTTATTTTCTAATTACTATAGCCAATGTTGGTAGGAATTTAGGCTTCTGAAAATTCTGTATCAAAAAGTAATTGGATGCAGAAATTGAGTCAGAGGCATTTTCTGATTTCTTTCGCTGTGAAGTACGATACACATATTATCGTAACACTGTCCAAGAATTACGTGGCCTGTTCGAAACGTTAAAATTATAATACTAATCTAAAAGAGCATAGATGTGATGTAATCAACAACGGATCAATCTTTATATCAAGATAACTTACATTAATGTTTTGGGTATAATAACATATATATTGCAAATGCCAGTTAATACTTTAAGTAAATGGCTATATCATGAGTAACATGTACATACCAACACATTTAGCCCAAAACAATGTCCTCACAAATGAATAGAATCAATTGACTATGTTTGTAGATTTGCACTATGTTGCACTACTTCAATGATGTACAGGCACAACAGCCAGCAGATACTGAGAGGCGTTTGCTCATTAAATATCAATTAATTATCTCAACAATAAAGCTTTGTGTGATTCCAGGAAGTACAAGTCTATGAAGCATTATGAGAGAGCTTGTGCGAGCTCATTCATAGTTTACTAAACGTAACTACAAAACTTAGATTTATAAACAATAATCTTTCTCTTCATGCTATAGCCTTTAAATTGCGAATTGATTAATTGATCCAAGTTTGTTTGCATTATTCCTTAACAGATATTTTCTTACATAACAATAAGTAAAGTACATGCATCTATGGCTAAAAGGGATCTAAAGCAGCAAATCAAGAACTTGACAAAATACAAAATAGGCAAGTCCTAATTGCATAAAATACAATGATTCTTAATGTAAAAAGCTGGTTGTGCTTTTTTCCCAGTCTTCATTACTCCTGTTAAATGAGCTGCCATTCAGAAATGTCAAATGTGCCTGCAATGCAGGAAGGTAGTAGCTCAACACAGCCATTTCCAAACATTTTTTTTAGACTCAACAACTATTAGTTCTACACTCACCTTTGACCCTGCTATGTAGCCGCCTACAGCTCCGAAGCTCTTGGAGAACGTGCCCATCATGACGTCCACGTCCTTGGGGTCACAGCCCCAGTAGTCCACGACACCACGACCCCGCGGCCCCAGTGCTCCAACACTGCAAGGAAAGGTGAAGGTCAGAAAAACCTCTCTGGGGTGTATGCAGGATTTAGGGAAAGAAGGTGGGGGTTGGGGGCGCACAAATCCACTAGGAGGATTCGGGGGCATGCCCCCTGGAATATTTTTTGTAAGGGTGCCATTTCGTGCAATCACAAGGCATGTTTACGGGTGTGGGTACATTCCATGACGTCCAATGTCTCCACTCAAGGAATATAAGAGGAATAAAAAATGATGTATGTAACGAATATTAGGGGGTTTGATGATAATTTACAATAACACTCACATGCAAAAGAAAATCCTTGTATCATAAACATTCAAAACTCACCTGTGAGCTTCGTCCAGATATAGATATGCATGGTAGCGCTTCTTTAGGTCGATGAGAGCAGGCAGGTTAATAATGGAACCCTCCATACTGCAAGCACAGGATACATGTATAAGTGAATGTGAAAACCCAATCTGTTCAGTCTATATAATCTGCCTAACTCAGGGAGGATAATTGTTGATGTCGGGAGAAGCACTTAGGTTACTCAAATAATTTTCACAATTGTGCTTAAAGCTATAACTGCTTCAAATACCACATAAAATATATATGCTGAATGCAGACTCGTATAATGATTAACATGTCCTCAATTAGATAGGATGAAAACATTTACATATGCACAAGTTTCATTTGCAAGATTTCAAGATCCACAGATGAATCTGTCACTATATGATAGTAAAAGCTCAAACCACCATCTGATGAGGTACCATTTAGGATCTCTAACCCTAGCTGCTAAAGGACAGAATCAAATATCTGGTAATATACATAGTTACAGACTTGGTTAAGCACACAAATTTTTGTTCATTTCTATATTTAGCAAATTTGGCGTAGCAGAGATTGTATCTCCTGTCTATCCACTTACCAGCAGTCTCTCGCTAGCCCATGATCTTAAGGTACACCCACCTATACAGCCCCTCAACGACGATGAGAATCTTCTTCCACGGACGGCTGAGAAGTGGCTGGCCATAGACCACATTATAACGTAGCTTCCTCTCAAGGTCAACCACATCGTTGTGGCGGAAAACGGTTATGTGAGCACCAGAGAGACGACAGCCGAGCACCAGCGAGGAGTGGTTCAACTCATCAGACAGGATGAGGCAGTTCTGTGGGATGACAGCATGAGCATATGGAAGAATCACAGCACGATACAAGTCATGTAGTGCTTCTGATGTGTTATACTATAAGTATATATTTCAAGTCAATTAGAGTCATATTTGATATTACAGTACTTTTTATGAATCATCTTTCATGTTGTTTATGTTGAAACTTTTACTGAGAAAAGAGAAGAATAAAGAGTAGGAAGTCAAATGGTTTATGAAAGCGACAGTTGGCGCCCACCTACTTTTCCCACTAATGATGGGATGTTCATGGAGTTGGTTGCGAATCCCATGCCAAAGATGACTGCGTCCTCCGTGCCAAGGAAACGTGAGATGAGGCTCTCCAGCTCTGAGTAGATACGCAAGTTGCCTGGTAACAAGAAACATGGCGTGTAAGTCGAGTTGCTGACATTTGTCAAATTCATTTTAATATACTATTAGATGCGACGCTATCGTCGCCATCAAAAAATAAATCAAGTTACTGGGATTGTGCAACTTAGAAAATATCATTCCTAGAGCTCAATACATGTAAAAATACAGTAATGTTATCAAATGTACAAATTTGATATTGATTATAAATGAAGGTATTGTTATTTGTCAGTTACAAGTGCTGAAATATGCAAAAAACGTTTGATAGTCTTTCGATCATAGCATGTTCTATCAAAATATAGTAGTGACATCTGAATCTGGATCACTATGTTATCCGGACCCCCATTTATGCAGGTGCACGTGCCTTATCAATGTCCGAATAAACGGACCTGTACTGTACTAAGTAAAAAAATACTTTCTCACCAATCTCGTCTCTTGAGCTAGCAGCCCCAATACTGTAGCAGGCAGTGTCAGCCTCAACGGTGTCAGCGCAGTACCCCTCATTCTGCGCGTAGCCGAGGTAGTTGTACGAGCCCATGTTGAGTGCCCTTGTCTTGGTGCCAGTCGGAGTGAATGTCCAGCCATGGTCTTCGCTTACACGGTCCAGCAGATCAAAGTACGGTCCTGGAAGAGACAACCGATGCTCAGGATTTATTGAGTCCCTTGAAAGGCTTACTGTCTGAACAAATATGTTTTGATAGATGCAATATTGTATCCTTTGTGGATTATGCAAATTCTTTAGCTTTAAATATCTCGCCATTAACTGCCTTTTAAAGTTAAATCCCTGTAGGGATTGGAGGCGTGAAATACAAAACGATATTATATGATATTCAATGGAACTACATGTATCATTAAATGGATATTGAGTTATATGACTTTAATCTAAAGATATTAGTTGTTGGTTTGAAAGGTATTTTGAGCTACCGGTAGTATTTTGTGAATATCATCCACTGTGTTTTAGCAATCGTATCAGTGTGGTTCTTCAGATTCAACACAACCCCCATCCCTTTATCTGGATATCCATGATCAGTAACTCCATCAAGCTTACCAAAGTGTTTGGATAAGGAAGTTGTGCTGTACTTAGTATCAAAGTGCAAGTATAAACAATGTGTTTGATATAAAACATATTCGTTTGAAATACCACCACTGTCTTTTAAACTCCTCATTTTGGTACATCTGCTTCTTCATGTTTGTTTGTGTATTGGAGTAAAATCACCCTTAACACACCCTTAAATTGTCAAACATTGCCCAAAACTTAATAGCACTTTCAACGATTGATTTCTAGTCTAAATGGTTGGGTATTTTATTGGCAATGATGTCTAAACATGATACACATGTAGTTGTCCTCAATATTGCCATAGTACAAAACATAATTTGTAACAGTTCAATGTATTAGGTTTAGCCTCAGGTGACTGAATCTGAATATCTTATGTCTGTGATATCTTCAGTATTGATTAATAGTACATCTACATAAACTTTGAAGACTAAACAAGTAACCTCAGTTAAGATTTAAACTTGTGACCGATATCATAATCTATATATTCTTTAATATATCCTATTATAGCTGAATTCTAATACCTCTAGAAATTTTTGGCCTCTCAAAATGTAGACCCTGCAGTTGTAAACTAAATTACTTCCTGAAAGTGATTTACATCTCTAGTAAGTATCAATTTATGTTGAAATTATTAGAATCGTGATGGTAGACAACTCAGGACAGTGTCAGCTTATTTCAATTATGTGAATTAATGACGTATATACTAGAGCATAAATGACCCCAAAATGATTCCCTGGCACCATTGTGTTTCTGTACTTAGTTACCCTTCTATTTCTACACGTATATAAGAAGACTAGTGTCTTAGTTTGTACAGCAAATATAATATATATACATGTACCCCTTTCCCACTCTCACAATGCTGGTGCCAATGATAATATAGATCATAAGTGTTACGCTATTTTGAATTTAATATTCCTCATATACATGAGCTTAATTGATATTTTGTCTAGTCAAAATATTCTACATACCAATAAGTATGACAGATCCTCATATTTTCATCAACCCACCTTTGTGACAAAGTGGGCTGTGATTACAGCTGCTTTCATTTTACTACTTTCATTTTACAGTCTCCAAAGCTAATGAAGAATACTAACCTGGCACACTGGCTATTGGTCTGTTGAAAACATCTCGCACTCGTCTGTACATATGGTGGGTATAAAACGTCTCGAAGCTCTGTAGTAAAGGTACCCAGCCCTGAAATGCAGAGATAAATTTCATATGTATTATAAAAAGTCATTTCCCTCCTTATAATTTTATCACAATACATACATATGATAAAAATATTATCCACAGTCCTTTTGAACATGGCCCTTTATTTCATGTGCACTGGTCCAGTTATCTGAAATCATGGGGCCATATCAATATATCATTATCAGTATTCCCTAAATCCTCACCATGAAACATAAAAGCTTGGATTTTTCAACCTCCTGGCCCTACTTTCACCAATTTCACCATACATTGAGCCATGAGGGAAATGTGTGCTCTGAGCATCAAAGACCAAATTAACAATTGATCTCTTTTTTGTCCCCCACGTCTAGACGTGCCTTGCAATTCTAAGGGTGCAACTCACTCCATCAAGATTTCTTTAATCGAGAAGTCATTATCGTTCTTCATCGGTCAAATATTCCTCAAATGTGTAGATTAATACGCATTTTAGTAACAGCAAGAGTCACCATATAGCCTATGATTAAATTGAATAATATCTTTTTTAATAAAAATAATGACCATGGGATTTTCGAACCACAAAAATTACACAGGACTCACCAAAGCATGAAAAAATAAAATCATTGTATTTTGAGGCACCTGGTCTAACATTGTTTGAGTTCTTTTTCTCATAATTTCCCAGGTCATTATAAATAGCACCTTCTTATTACAAGGAAAATAAAGAATTTGCAACGTGAAAATGATAACTTTATTGTGACTGATAGTGTTAACTTGTCTAGACCTTAATCAAATAAATAAAAGAAGAGTTGGGTCTGTTGCAAAAAATAGACACTTGAGAACTAGAGCACCAAATTACAACTTTAACGGGTACTGGATGACGTACTATTAAAAATTCCTCTCGTTGATATATTCTTGGCAATTGCATCTTAACAAAATAATTAAATTCTGTGCGTGTACTGCTGACATATGGCTGCACACGGGTATCGGACACATGAAATTATCAATGACTTTATTAAAAAAAATCAAAATAAATTAGCGAGCACCGTTGTCTGCGTATGCATTCTGGTAAAAGGAAAACGGCACTCGTGGTCAAGTGTTAGAGTCACAATCCAGACACTATTCAGAAGCTTCATGAGGACTTTTATTATCACCAGACAGATAATAAACCATGTCAAGAAACCCATATATAAAATCCTGTTTGAGTTAGCATTAAAAACTATGTTTGTCAATTAAATATATACCTGTATAAATAAATGCATAAAGAAGCTGATGACGTTCCTTCTCTTGCATAAACTTGGAACTATTATTGTACTGACACACATTTTAGTCTACAAACTTTTAAGACATAGTTTGCTTTTTTCTGAAGACACTATTAAAACTTAAAAGCATAATGTGTGCACCTTAAGTCTTTAGAAAAACTTTGTGTTTTTGTCTAAGGAATCAAATACATTTTGTGAGCTCAAATAAAGGTGCACTATTACCTGCAGGGTCAGGATTAGCCACTCGTCCGCTTGTATTGACTAGTAAAATCTTGTGGAGGATGATTAGTATGTTTTCGCAACTCGTCCTTTTGATGAGTAGCAATTCTAGTCAATTTGGCATACAAATATAGAGCTTTGTGCAAGGAGGACGAGTATATCTTATTGCAGGACGAGTAGATATTTGAGGGTTACTCATCCTGCTGACGAGTAGCAGTTTTCCACCTAATCCTGATCCTGGTCTGCTTGCCCGGGAACTCGTTTGGTCTATGGAGCACTAGTCCCTAATCGTACAGCCTATTGTCCTCTCGTGCCAATCGCCTCAGAGAATCTGCCGAACTTTTGAGGATTCTCATCCCTAGCAGTGTCCCTAGTCAGCGTGCTAGCAGAATCACCCGTAATTTACAGTAATCTGCCATGCTTAGCAGGCAGTGAAATGGGAGTATCAGTAAATGAGTGAACAAGGACAAGGAACACACAGTCTTAGTAATACGACATGCAGCAACCTACAGTAAATTGTTGTAAGCAAATAAAATAATTAACAACTTGATGCTAAAACCGTTGTAATCAATGCAAAAAGGACTCAAGTACACCCAGGACAGACAAATCATTATTATGTTGAATTTGTAACAATTCTAATCAATACCATGAATTAATGCATGCCATTGTAAACACTGGAGATTTGCCTATATTTGCCCAAGCTTCTGAAAGCAGGAGGGTCAACATACGGCCAATCAGGTGAGACTGTATCCTGGACTGTATTGATCAAAATCATTACAGTAGAACCTGTCCAAGTGCTACATCTGCATACAGGTACGAAACTTTGAGACACCTTTCTTTTGTGGACACTATTTGATTCTTGTATTCCTATATTATGTAAGTGGACCAGTGCATACATGACACTTGAATCATGTGGTTACTATAAGTTTCTCCAAACATGATCACATGAAACCATTTCCACTGCACTGGGTAGTGGTCTACACAGTGACGCCCCATGACTTATCATTAAGGGGGTCAATAGTACGATGATTTTCGGTACTGAAAGTTCATCCAAATAATAATAGTATTAGACCGTGAATTGATGGTAAATATTCCATTCTTCTTCACATAAAAGTATTGTTTACATGTTTAGTTGAAGATTCAATGTCAATTGATTTCTTGGATGTAAGAATCACTAATTTTGTCTGTATGATTAAATAATTAATTAATTAATAATTAATTGTATACTAAAATAAATTGTTGTTTGTTACATGCATTATTAAGATCACATCTAATATGCTTTCCAATTCTGGTCGAGAGGTTTTAGGTTATACTGACAAAAGAGGCATACTCAAGTTTATCATAAAAAATAAAAGATAATGCAAACAAACATTTACCTTCCTCACTGGCTCGAGAGCTGCTGGAATCTTTTCGAGTCCCCATCGCACCATGAAATTCCGCAGGTGACCAAATACTATGAGAATAAGAAAGCCTGCAAAAAAATGGAGTATACATGTAAACTTTAAGGAAATAATAATACTAGTATTTTTGTGTTTTCAGCACTATTGAATTAGATAAATGAGCTAACCAAAGGGTGGATCATTTCAAACGAAGTTGGAAAGAATAAAAGCAGTCAGGGCTGAACGGTAGCTAGTGCCCTGATGTCCAGGGCACATAAAATCTGAGTCAGGGCACATAAAATCTCAGGCTTCTGTGCCCTGGTCGCTAGTGGGCGAGCCATAAAGAAAACAATTTATTACATTTTAGCCAAACCCGACATATCCACAATGTTAGTTGATATGATAATTAAGGCTTATGATTGATATGACTTAGTGTTAAACATTAAGTAAAAGCAAAAAAACAAAACAAAAACATTTGTCTTTATTTTTTTATTTTACCGTCTAGGGTTTGGCTAAAAGTTTTCAGGGCACATAAAAATTAGATCAGGGCACATGTACTTGGCCTATCGTGTGCCCTGCAGAGCACATGGAAAAAAAGTTAGCGTTAAGCCCTGGCAGTTCAGTTACTTTCTGCAATTTCTATATGGCTAATGTGTTTTTGCAATGGGAGGTAAGGGTAGGTACTGGGTGGTATGTTTTAATAGACTTTCTAACACCTTTGAAGCTAAAAAAGTTAAAAAAACATGTTATAACTCATAATACGTTTTTTCTTGTGAGTGTATATTAGTTATCTAGCCATCATGTAACCTTGGCGGTCAGTCTACTACATCAAAATGACCCTACTTCTTGCTCTGAACCATAGATTTTACCTGGCTTGCAGATGAAGTTCTCAATAGAAAGCAGATAGAAAGCAAAACAATTACCAAATCATTGAAATGCTCAAACATCCATCATGACCGTACCTCATATCCCTAACCTAAGCAATACACTCTTCACTGAACTATCACGATCAAACTTCAGTCAATAACCAATTGCACTATACAAATATACATTACACATAGAGGTCTAATTTACCAGCCACTATCCAAGAATGGCTCATAGTTGGTTTACGGCCAGGGTTTACGGGCATATTATTCACTTTATGATATTTGAGGACCATTAGGCAAGGTTAATACAAACATTCTCGCTATAGATAATGGATTTTTACACAATAACTACAAAGCCTGAAATTTTTTATGAACAATATATACATACACATGCACAATGAATTCTCAAAAATTCAGGAATACCTTAAAGAGGGCACTTCTGCACAGAAATGTGTATTGTACGCATGCACCAGCAGATTGATTAAAGCTGCCTGCGAATACTGTGATACACTTGACCATTGCGTGGTTTCCACACATTTTGTGTGATAAAAATGCAATGATTTTTCAAGACCGGTTTTATTTTCAAACCAATGTCTTAGACACACTGCTTCATTCAAATAGGTTCTAAAAGTCTACGTCAAAACTTTTAGAGGATATCAAGGGGTGAGATTACCTCATCTGTGCTGAATTGGCATTGAAATTAGGACGTTTCAATAGTAACAAAAGGAAAATTTTAATTCAACTTTACAAGAATCCGTCCAAATCTTGCATGACTCCCAGAATCAAAATATAAAAAAATAAAACATTAATACAATATACATTCTATACAAAACATGCAAAATTGCTCTGCTTGCAGTGGGTATCTTCTAAATTATAGAGCAAGGAGAGTACATATTAGAGTAATGTTTGCCTGTAACCAACCCTTTGGATGCTGGGTGCCGATGCTGCTGTCGTGAATGCGAGGTACATATGACCGTGCGGCCGTGTCAGCGGCAAGCCATTTTGAGGTCCGCGGTGTCTACGGCGTTTTCCGCATGCTCTGACAACTGTACAGTTAGTTATGGGCACATGTAGCACTACCTCAGTGCGTTATAAGTGCGTTGGCAGCGGGAGTGATTTTATTAAGTTGACAGTGGAATCAACATCGGATGTGTCTATCGTGGGTCATACGCACATATAACAAACATTCTACACGGCATGGGATTCCTAAAGCTTGACATTGGTACAGGTAACGCCCTACACCAGTGCGGTATCTCTGCCAACAACAAAAGGATGAATCCTAAAATGTGTGTGTGCGCGACATTTAGCGTAAGGTCGCCGCACTACCTGCTTATACGTGCAGGCCACTGCGGACATTATCTGATAAGGCTGCCCCTGTTCCGCTATTACGGGAGCGCAGTGTGGCCTGTTCAAGTGCAGCTTCTTGTGCACTAGTTGCGTGAGCACTGCCTCAAGGAACATATAGTCGCAGAAGTTTGGCATGCATGTTCTGTTGTATTGAACACTCACTGATCGTTATGATCTGTATGAGTATTTGGTCGTAGACTGGCAACAGACTGACCTTGCGGCCGGATGTGCCCTACGCATAATGCAAACTTTTTCCTCAAGGAATGACAAGGATGAGCACACGTGCACCTGGAGGAGCAGAGACATGCCCTTGCTGAACTTACTATATAGGATCTGACACTGTTGCATCTACTGACATATTCTACAAGCTGATGGCTGAAGAGTATTCACGCAAAACAAAACAAAGTATTGGGACTCAGTGACAGTGATCGTGGTGGGTCCTCACTGACCTCCGGCTCAGGTGGCCCACTACAACTATATGTATGGTATACATATATTGATTAATCGGGAATTGATGTACAAATGTTAACCTTTCATATTTTTTTTCTATTAAAAGCCCTTTTTTTACTTCTGTACAAGGCATACTGTAAAGTCAAAACAAGATATCTGAAGAATCCAAGTCAAATCTACTTACCTAAGTAAGTGGTAATCGCAATCCACATGGGTGTTTCCTCGAACGATTCATAGGTTTCCGGCACTTCAGTAATATGATCAGACGACTTTTTACGTTTTGTTGCAGATCCATTCTGGCAGTGTACATTCTTTATGGAAAAATAATACATATGATATGTTAACTTATTACTTTATTAAATTAATACAGCATCTCTAGAATAAACGTCAATTACACACGGTTTTACAAGAATAATTCCGAGAAAGCACCTGTGATGCACTGTTTGCACCACTGCTATATGATAACAGCATGTGATAGTAAAACTTTTAATTCTCTGTTTTGTTTGTCACTGTAATAGCGGACAGTTAGCATTTGCTGCCTTAAGTCCATACTATATTTTGTATCATTGTAAAATATTAAAAATTATTTATTTTCGTTATATTCTACTTCATGGAATTTGCTACAGACCGTAATCTATTTATTGATAAAATGATCACAACGTTCTCGGTGGGGTACCTTTATGTAACGGTAGTTTTTGCGTGTAAGCCGAATAGATTAATCAATAAATCTTGTTTCTTGTCGTTTTACACAATTATACACGCAAAATAGATTATGGTTTATTATTTCCTGATAGATATAAAGTAGTAGCCCAAGTTTTAGAATTATCCATGCACGATCTGCAATATTTAGATATAACTCGAGATCGTGTACGTGTTCTACAACAATACATATTGGGCTTATTATATTTTTATAGATTTATTTGCTGTATATCAATCATGCATATATATCTACATTGTATTCATGTATACGTATGCCAGGTTCAATACCATAAGGGTGTGTCACGTCTTTTCTAAAAATAATCAGCCCATAACAACTATTGGTTTGCAGTAATCATGACTGAAATTGTGTGCGAGGTTACAGTGCAACCTGCTGTAATCATAAAAATTATCTGATATCATTTGGCAGCTACTCTCGGGTTTTGTTTCTAACAATGGTAAATAAACCAAACATCTTATAAACCTCAGATGCATTTAGTAATCATGACAAAAATTTTATGCATGCAACCTGCTGTATATATCATAAAAATGTTATGCGATGTCATTATATATATATATACTATCGGGTTTTGTTTCTAACAAGGTAAATAAACAAAACATCTTATAAATATATAAATATATATATATATATATTATATATATATATATATATATATATATATATATGAATATATATATAAACTATATATATATATATATATATATATATCTATATATATATATAGAATATATGAAGTATGAATGCTAAAAAAGGATCACGTAGGAAACTACTTAGATTCTATGTTATATATTATTCCTATTATAAATCAGATGTTAGAGATTGGCAGTGAATACTAGGATTATTTATTGACCTAGGTGAATACGATCCATCCCTAAAAACTACTTAGGGACCATTCAATATTTATGACAGGGTAGGGTAGGAGGATTTTTTTTTAAAAATGCTGTAAAAAAATTTATACCCCCCCCCCTCAAATCTCTGTGAAAAAATTGGTAACCTCCCCTCAATTTCATGTGATAAAAATTGATGACCCAACACCACTAACAGTTAATGCAATCATTGTCAGTTAACCCCTATCCTATTTGATGGATATCCATAATACAAAAGCAGTAAATTTTAGTTCAGAATCTATCAAATAGGCGTAAATTTTCTGTGCAAAAATTGATTGCCCCCCCTCAAAAGTGTGTGACAAAATTGATAGCCGCAACCCCCCCCCCCTTTCCCCTCCAAACATTGTGACAAAATTTCATGGCCCTCCCTAAAATCCTCCTACCCCACACTGTCAGAAATACAGAATGGTCCCTCACTATGCGATGTCATATAATGTCAATAAAATATGGCTTATTATTATATGCAAAAGGGTTGTTAATAATATATAAATAATGGGTTAGGCCTACACTTGTTTAATGACTATATATTAAGAATGAGAATAAGTTTATAAGCAAATCAAGGATCTTTACAGGTAGCAATATTACCAAGAACTTTTTAATGACTATTAGAAATAATAGTAACTTACAGTAAACAAATATTTGACACACTATGCACGTAGTACATTAAAGTAAATTTTGATGTGAACTATTAAATAATTATTCTAGAGGACAAATACGTGTACATCATCATATATCAGGATCAAGTCACATCATACTTACAGGTGTTAATTAAATCATTTTTTCCGTATTTTTGAAAGAAAAAAGTCAACGTAGAAGGATAGAAAATAACTCGTAGAAAAACAATTATGTCACGGCACAGAAAAGGATAGGTTTATAAATCAACATCAATTAAAGCTATCACTTGTGATGAATGGAAAAAAGTAATGTGACATTATTTCAAAGTCATAGAATTAAACCAATACCCGATTAGTATGGGATCAACGTATGAACCTATTGTATTTAAAATACGCCAACGACTGTGAAAATTAGGCAGCCCTGATAAAGTGTCTGGCCTTCAAAAATGTGAAAGTAACTGATGATCATGCATGGAAACTATCTCCTGAGTCAACGTACGTAAACGTCGGGAATAAACCAACTACATCGGATCCACGTTGGAGTGGTTTTAATTATCTGACCACCAGGTCAATACTTTGACCATTACTTGGCGGTAATTGAATTATGCACGAGATCTCTGCCCCATGAGCTACTACAGTAGACATCCTCCAGACACCTGCTCTCCCGTGCACTGGGGTCTCGTATCGACATATTCGTGCTTCTCACAACTACGTTCACAGACACGACATAATCAAAGTTTGGAGGTGACGAGTACTGAGACTCACGATACATTCGAGAGTCTATTTAACACGTCCTGCCATAGGCAGATCCATGTTTTTTCTACATATCTGCGAGCTTTGTTTCACGCGTGCTACTCGTACGAAACCCATATGAAACCCAGAGGTTGTGCATACCCCCCCCCCCGGCCCTTCCCCAGGGATCTGTCAGTGGTCTCACTACCTATAGTTTTTGCTTTATTTAACTATCAAGAGTATACATTGTCAAGGTAGCACTCTGCAGTCGTGTCCCGGAATCGTGTATATAAAACTCAACATTATAAGATGGTGGTTTCTTATATCAGGCTCGATTACCAGGAAATTGTTACCTATACTGTAACCAAGTGCGTGTTGAGTAATCGAACACTTTAGAAGTGCCTTTTACATTGTGCTAGTTTAGGTACATTAATTTTATTTTCAAGTATTTCAATTCGATACACAATTACATATGTACGTAGTCATAGATTTATAGTAGGTTATTGCAATATTTTGTATCCAAAACCTTATCACCAATCTTAGCGGTCAAATAATCATATTTTAGATGCAATAAATCGACAGATAATATAAATCGCGAGTATCTTTCTCCACTAGTAGGTAAGGTAATGGACTAGTGGCTAGAATAACACCAATACAACTATTGCATGCAATATGATTTATTTTTATCTTCTCAAAATCATCTCCAGTGAGCAATAGCCTGTGGCAAGAGTTACACAACGTCAGTGTTCACAGGTTTGTGTTTCGTTTGCGTTCTCCTTTTTATTATCATAATCTTTTCTTTTCACCATTATGCTGCCTTACCTTGCCATCAGTTTTCCCTACTACATTGGAAGCTGTGCACGTGGACGTCAATGTCAGCTTCGAATGTATCCACCTATAATTCGTTTCTCGGTATCCTCGCGTAGACAATTCTATGTAATAATAATAATGCGTATTGTAAATCACAGTCTAGTATACATACAACACACACCCTCCCATTGTGATGGGGCCCATGCTCACATACATGCCACTGGAGTTGCGAACCTTCGAAGTTCAAAGGTTCGTTGACCACCGGTTGGTTATGCATTCTTGTCTAATTGAAGGCCATTTCTACGTCACAACGTTTGGGACAAATGTAATTTACTTTCACTTTCACTCATTCAATCTTACGTATCAAATAACCGCGAATCAAAGAACTTAAATAACGAACTAAGCAGCAGCAGTAGACCCATCAAGTTACATGCATCGTGGCTGAAACATTTAGCTTCTCCGCACAGACATCTGAATATCAAAGTCAATTGATTGTTAGATTGTCGATAGATACTTAATTAGTTATGGGAAATTAAGACATCACTTTCAACGGCATAACAGTATAACTTAACTTTGACCTATGACTGCATGATAGCAATCTTAAACGTACATGATCTGCCATACATAGCAAGCTAGTGAGAGCAATTAAGAAGCCATCACTGAATGCCTTTTAGTAAAAGTTTGCAGGTCCACTGATCTCGAAGCTTAGATGTGATGGGAAGCTTGCGCATTACATTAAGCGTTCTAGTGCATTTTTGACATGAATGAATATATTTCCAATATATCAAGTTTTCTTTTGGATTTGTAATAAGAACTGTCCGGGATATTCATGTCCCGCTATCCCCAATTTGAATGTGAATATGTGACGCCCAAATTTAGATGTACGTTCCCACTGAAGTCATTGTCTGAGGGTGCCGATATACCATTTGTGAAGTCGATGATGGTTTTGAAATTATAAGTGGGAAATGGGAAATTTGCAAAATGCATCGTGGGAAAAGAGCTAATATTTAAGTGTGCAGTGGGAACAGGACCCCAAGTGTAAAGTTGTTAAACCTCTTGTATGAGCATGAAAGACCTATAGGTACAATGCACGCCATACCCAGGAAGCAGTTGTTATACCATGGCCCTACAGTGTCAGGGCGGCCAAAAGTGACTACACAAGACATGTTTCCACTAAATAGTGCCTCACTGTATGTATATGTATGTATGTATGTATGTATGTATGTATGTATGTATGTATGTATGTATGTATGTATGTATGTATGTATGTATGTTTATGTATGTATGTATGTATGTATGTATGTATGTATGTATGTATGTATGTATGTATGTATGTATGTATGTATGTATGTATGTATGTATGTATGTATGTATGTATGTATGTATGTATGTGTGTATGTATGTGTGTATGTATGTGTGTATGTATGTGTGTATGTATGTGTGTATGTATGTGTGTATGTATGTATGTATGTATGTATGTGTGTATGTATGTGTGTATGTATGTGTGTATGTATGTGTGTATATGTGTGTGTGTGTATGTGTGTGTGTATGTGTGTGTGTGTGTGTGTATGTGTGTGTGTATGTGTGTGTGTGTGTATGTGTGTGTGTGTGTGTGTGTGTGTGTGTGTGTGTGTGTGTGTGTGTGTGTGTGTGTGTGTGTGTGTGTGTGTGTGTGTGTGTGTGTGAGAGAGAGAGAGAGAGAGAGAGAGAGAGAGAGAGAGAGAGAGAGAGAGAAACAAGCCTACGCATTGGGCAGGTCCCGGGGGCAGGTCATCCTGCTTTACCAGGGTTACATTCACATCACATCAAATTCTGTTCGTTTAACATAGATCACACATGCCAGCATGTGATTTGGCTATATATGGATTAGAGTGTGGGCAAGTATCAACGTACAAAAGATATAATCTCTGAATTACATGTCCCTACATATTAGACTCATATCTGCTCACAAAAAGGTGCCTAAGCTCTCCTAAGCTCTCTGTGCTGTGATGTTGCTAATGACTCCGATAACAATGACACCCACCGTAAAAGACTCACCCCAAAAGCTGCTTGCCTTTTGTGTTAGTAGTCAACACAACCTTGCAATTGTGGCATCGCGACTTGGTAATTCAGGGCTCGCCTGACTACCAAATGAGGCCACCATGATTACGTTGGTTACCTCCAAACACGGAGCTGTATTGCTAAGTGACTAGGGTTATGACGGCCGTGCTGACTCAATACTTCACAACATAAAATTGATTTTCTTACGTTTAATAACAGGCATTATGGTTGTACTCAAATCCGGATCAGAGGGAAAGGTATTGGTAGAAAGACGGGACACCTCCATACAGTGGACACCTTTCCCTGGCCATTTCCTGTTTTGACAAGCATCTCCATAGATAGTGGTGTCAGTGATAGTGCGGGACCTGTATTGGTGAACCTGTGCATGTCGGACACTTTTGTTAAGCGGACGTATTTCAGCAATTTAAAACCTGCCAGTGAGAAAAGGCACTTCCATTTAGGCACCAATTGCACAAGCCAACAATTTAAATGGACGCATTCGGCACATGTTTTTTCCCTGGACAAATTTACTCCGTGAAAGATAAATGTTTACCTACCTGGAATGTTTTCACGCAAACAAAAGACAAAAGAGATACAAAGTTTGAATTTCGGCACACACATTTTCCATTCAATATCTGAGTTTCTTCTGTCGTGTGGATCAAGAGAATAGCAAGTGATCCTCGTGTGTGTGTGTGGGGGGGGGGCGGTCGGGGGTCCTGTGTGACTAACATGCCCCATAAATTTCTCTTCTCTTCATGTTTGAAGTACACATGTAGGGTGTCAAAAAGTTTGGGTAGACGTTTGGCACTGAACTTTCGATATTCTCAACAAATTAAAACGTCTATAAAATTACGAATTCAGTTTTTTCTCATAAATAGTCGTTTTGAATGATAGAAATTGGGCTGCTGATTAATTTGATATAAATATATATATCACTGAAATGTAGTATATAATTCAAAGTAGTAATGAAAAACGAAACATCCTCGTAGTATTTTGGTAGTATAGATTTTGCAAGTGGCAAGTGCAGTTAACGGCAAAATACAATTTGTGACTAAAATAGACTCAAATACTCAACACTAATTGATTCTAATTCATGTGGTTAGAGCCTGATTAAAGAAGATTGTGAATTACTGCAATTTTTACTTTCTAGGGGTCAAAGTAAGGGTCAAACAATGAAAGTTTCATAAAAAATGATATCATGTGTGTAGTAAAAAAGACACGTTACGTGAGCACTGGTCATTTGAGACTCATCTTAGCTAGTTTCGAAATCTTCGTGCTTTTAAAGGGGGCGCCTATCCCCCTTTCCTGAATGTTATATATCAATTAAGACTACCTCTTTCTTTCTCGACGAATTTATAGCTTCGGATCACCTCTTCTATCTGTCTGAAAATGTTATTTTTATCTTGTAGTGATAAGTAATTTTGTTATTCAAGCATCTATTCATTATTGGAATTAAATAATTAGAATTAAGACCCCGCTTTTTAAAATTATTAAGGTCCCTTTTTCCACGCCTGGGAAGCATCCCTTAATTGTATCACCTAGTAACACACACGTTGCGTTTAGGTAAAAATGTACTTCATTTTGGTGTACATGCATATAGCTCAAATTTAAATTTAGTATCCAATGGCTGGGCGCTGCATGTATTAATCAAACATTTATCTAACAACAATGTTTTTTTTTTTTTTTTTTTTTTTTTTTTTTTACATGAGCAGTGTACAAGAGCTGGGCCAGTCTGACATATGCACCCCTTATGATGCAAAGAGAAAAGAAAGAAATATCTTCCTTCAATTACCAGTTACTTGAGGGAACGTTCTGTCACATATATTGCCGTCGTCAGATCTCAGGCTAAATATAGTCCTATACTCGACACTGTATTCAGAGGTGCATCATTCAGTCAAACAATGACACACTAGCCTGTGCGACTTGGCGCCATGCACTAGGCCCGACTTTAACAATAGAAGAATATATCAGGCTACAATCAAATTAAATATTGTTTGAATTACTGTCAACGTAGATATCTTCTGGGAGATCTAATATAGCTTCTCATGCTCCTGGAGCTACAAGAAAAGCATGTGCATTTATAAAATACTACTGCTGCTTCTTCTGCTTCTGCTTCTGCTTCTGCTTCTGCTTCTGCTGCTGCTGCTGCTGCTGCTGCTGCTGCTGCTGCTGCTAATGCTGCTGCCACCGCTGCTGCTGCTGCTAATGCTGAAGTTTGCTATTATTAACTGCGGTTGTTATGTGTTCATTCCTTCCACTGTGGGCTAATGTCGCTTTTGTCAGAATCAGGTGACCCAAAATGTTGCGGTAAATGGCTCAATAAAAACAGCCCCCAAAAAGCTCGAGTTTGGCAACCAAGCGTGTTTACGCATTTACACCCAGTGACACGAGACTAGCGCCACAATGTTAACATGTGATCGTCTCATTTCTGTGTACCAGCACGCCTGTGGGCAGTGATCGATTATAAATATGGCATTGATCAAACGGTAAACGATCCCTGATTGATCCGTTCTTCCAGACACTATCAACATAGATTATACAGTGAGCTAATCACACTATGCTGTATATAATCCACGCTATCACCAGATACAGAAAAACCTGTGTATCCCCGCCCTCCCCACCCCATAAACACACTGAATTCAGGGCTAACAAGAAATTAATTAGAGGGGTAGTAGGTTTATTGGTTTAATACATACTTTTTTCTTATTAGATAATATGACAGTTCCGTCCTAAAAGGCAAAAATGAATGGCGTTACAATCTTCTTCACTTCACTTTCTACGGTAGAAGTAGACTATTAAAAGGGGCGTGTTTAGGACGACTCTTAGGGATCGTTCACAAATGACGTCACCTCATTTTTGGCCTTTTGACCCCCCCCCCTGTCACCTTTCGTCATCTTTTTCAGCACCCCCTCCTGATAAGTGACGTCATCTTTGCCTCACACGCCCCCCCCTGCGCGCGCAACATGGTTTCTCGATGACATTTAAAATTGATTTAATTGTGCCGTTATGTAAATGCATTTAGATATAAATGTCCATACTTTAGACATAATTTTACAAATGTATTTAGTATATAAAGCAAACATAGCAATGTGATTGCAGCTAGTAGATATATAACAACTCATTTAAAACGTCAGAAAGTAATTTCAAATAATGTTAAATAACTACTTTTTTCCCCAAAAGGTGACATCACCCAAGCGTTAGACACCCCCCTGTCACCTTTCGTCATCTTTCGCCCCCCCACCTCCCTGCCGGGTGACGTCATTTGTGAACAATCCCTTATAGTAGTGTTAATAATTCATGTAACTGCACTATGTTGATGTTATATGGCGCCACAGTGATGTAAAGCTGTGGTATCGTATTTTCCCCATGAAATCACTTCATCAGTCAGTCACCTTACAGTTTTGATACTAAAAATCCTATCATACAGCTCCCTATATTCGAACATGCAACAGGTATTTAGCAATAGTTAGGTTGATTCCTGTCTATATTATGTTGTACATGATTAAATTGGACTGATAAACGTTTGGTTTGAATTATTTATTTACTTATATTATTATGCAATAAAATCACCATCAGTTGTCCAAGATTATACTATAAAGCACCGTTATTTCGATTTCCCCCTTCAAATTATGCAGACCAGCATAAGGTGACATCAACCTCGGGAAGGAATGACACTTTAGAACCGTTCGGGCTTGCATCATTTTTCTTTATACAATAGGCCTAATACAATTTCAACATGGTACTACATCATAATATCGTACAAGATCATGAGGCATTGCTTCTGTGTTCTTAAAAATAGTATAAGCTTTCTGTGCTGTAAATTTATGGCTCATACTTCCTGGTTATAACATGAACAGTTCATCAACAAGATAACAAAGTAGTCCCAGAGAAGATAGGCACATGTTCACCGCATGAGTGCACAGAATAAATGAATATATGTAACCACTTTCTTTCACATTATCAGGGAGTTTTATGTCAACTGATACGTTTTATTTTCTGGTGCCGGTTTTGTTGTAAATGATATGTATAAGGTGTCGCCAATCTTAAAATGACTGTAAATACCATTATATACAATTACAACGTACATGTATGCATTCTGTGAAAAGTGAATTCCAGTAATCAATCTATTCCAGTCTTGTTCCCAGTTTGTTCGCAAACAGTAAAAAAACACTATACCTATATACCATCCACAAAGTTAAACTTTCGTTTTCACAAAGTATGCACAAGCATGTTATTTTATTGCCAATGAGAGTGCTTCACAAATTCTAATATGGCATGATCCGTTCAATGTACCAAATAGGTAAGAGGTCCGTATAATGTAGTGTGGCTATAAAACGCGATGTGACTCATAAACTCATCATTTTATTTCACGTGCAGTTGTCTTTTGTAAAGTCATAAAACGCTAGCAAGGCACAATGGCGTATATCACAGTATTATTCATGAGCACCGTTGCTGTAGGCGTGGGTGTATGATTATGATGAGCTTGCAAACCCATTAAAATACAACTGCACAATATTAGACTACACCTGCATTGCCTAAACCCAGTGTAGGTGTATATTATAAAGCCTCACTCCTGCGTTCTATAACCAGATTATGCATTAGATGATTTGACATTTGATCTTGTTTAACACATATATTATGTTTATCTCTCAGGGATCGGTATTCACAATATTTAATGGGAAATAATTGTCATGAAATAGTTACATTATATGTAGTATTTTCCAAATATGTGATGCTTATTAACCAATCACCGCCAATAACCGCCCATTATCATCAACATAATATTTGGTCCATTACTTTAACAATCAAGGGGTATAACCATCTCAGAAAGGACGTTTTTATTTCTTGGTTTTATTTTTAATGTTCATTTACAATAATTGTCAACTATTCAATCTAAAAACATTGACACATCAGTACGTACTCTTACCGAATCAACCATACTTTTTCGTCAATGGTAACGACCACTTTTCTGGCTGACAGTAAAGGTCCGTTATAGACGGAGGAAATTCGATATACATGTACTATGATGTGATTCACATTGCACATGGAATGACATACAGCTGATTGAATATGCTTGCTGCATGATTACATCATGTACCGTGTTTATAATGGTGGGTGTATCTAATATGCGTACACAAAAACATATCAGCATATATTATGTGATGCACGTAACTAATAAAGTGACTTTTTTTTAAATCGTGAAATGCATCTCAAAGACCTAAAAATACCAGTTAGTAGACGAAATGTGCGACAAACACAAAAGTACTACGAAACTAATAACGTGCCTCCACCACCCATAATCATCCTGTAGACATGTCCAGCCCCCCGAATGAAGGGATAGTAAAAAGCCAAAATCAGAAAACGGAAATTCTAAATACATGTTGTTGTTTATTAGTCATGTCCCCATACTTTTGCACGATAGAGCACAAACAACTGGTATGTTTCTAATTAGGTCTAATTAGTATTCATAGAATGTAAATGCCATATATTTAACTCAATTAATACGGAATAGTCAGATGAGTATGCACGATCTGTAGTTGTGTTGTAACTCTAGAGTTCTCCGTTTATAAACTGTTAGCTCAGTTTGGCAGTTTTATAGACTTTAGACATTTTAGGAAAATAGGAATCCTGGAGCGTTTCCAAAATAACTCACAATCAAAATCTCTGCAAATTCAAGTCAATTATAGGGCGGAACATGTTTAGATCGGTGGCTATCAGTATATTATATCGCATGCCCATTTTTTGGGAAACGGAAGTCATTCGAGACCATGTATGATAATGGTTGAACATAATTACAGTGATTTAAACCAGAGAATTCAGCTACTATGTATTGCATGACTGTTTTCTTATAGCGTTTAAATACATTGTACATACAGTGTATTATATATTTGTGTCCATAAACATTTTAAACGAACGTTTGTACCAAATACTCGTAGTCTAGTATCTAGATCTATTGTAGAACATATCTTATGCATAATCTCTAATCTTTATGTATATCAACATGTAAGAATGTTTTTCACGGGTACTAGCGTTTATGTGCAACAACCCGTCACTTTACCATTCTCAGTCAGTGATCTAAAAATAAACTCTCCAGTTATCAGTTCTAACTTCATTCATTACAATTTCTATTCCAATGAAAGTCATTTGAATTTTGAATCGCATGTATTAGAAAATGAGAACGGATCTAATGCATTCTACACATACACGCATTTGCAACTAAGGCATGATTCGAAGTTCCAAGGTTGTTATAACATTCGTTTATTGAAGTTAGGTTCATTTCACCAATACCATGAAATGGGGTTTTAAAGAGTGTTGAATAATCTTAATTAATGTACCGATTGAAGAGATTTTATTTGTGCTCCTGCAAATTGAGAAATAGTTGATAATTATGCAAAAAATAATTATGTAATCTGGCTGAAATCTCTTGAGCTGAAATCATGTTACAAGCGCCTCTCCGCATACCGTTATCTGTATTTGATTGCCTCGATCCATGCATATGCATAGAAAATAAATAGATATGCAATGGTGCGGAATGTTGCACCTTTATTTTCACCTAAACCTACCTTAATACTGAGATAATCCATAAACGAAGACGCGACCATGACTATCCATTCAACTCCGTCGTCTGCTTCAAGAGGAGCAAGGAAAATCGAAGGGAGCTCGAGCAGACGACAGAATAGACTAGTTGCGGGTAGAAGGGGCACAGGTTGTAATATATGCCAATACAGTGGAACCTCTCTTACGGGGCCACCTTCGGGAGAAGTATAAAGCGGGCTGTATATACAATTTAGTGAGAGTTGAGATTTGGGTTTTCAATTGATTGAGAATTGAGATTTGACTTTTCAATTCATTGAGATCAATTGATTGAGATTTGAGAAAAGGGCTTTTGCATTGAGATTGGTAACATTAATTTATTGAGATTTTGAGATCAAGGGGTGGTATATACTATATACCCCCCTCTATAAAGTGTCCAAATGAGACGGGCTGTCTACAAGAGACAAATTTCGGCGTTTTGTATGTGTATAGTACATACACGTATCCATTTTATGGACCCACTATACGCAACCCAGTCTACTATATACAGCTATTAAACTGCCATTTATCAATTTTTAGTACGCACCAAAGTGTTGTGACGACCTATAACATGTGTTTGGGTTACATCGATTTAAAGCTATTTACTTGTATAAATATTCGTGTTATGGAAATAACAACTAAGTATATGTGTGGTACTTTCTAAATACATACATTCTGTAGTTAGAAAGCAATGTGGCTTTTGAATTTTATGCTAGTTTTAATCACTGTGGAGAATACTAAGATATCTGTATCATGACTTTATATTTTAGTTAATGATAAATGGGACATCATCAAAGTCAATTAAAACACTGAGGGGCAACCACCAAGGAGCACCTTGTTCCACGTTCATGTACATTGATAATCTTTTGGGTGATTTGCAGAGTTTAGTAATATCCTGGCGTGAGCCTCCAATCCATAATATTGAGTGCCGTTGTCATATGTAGATAATATAATCATTATGTGTTGTTGTAAACCAGATTTACTCTACCTAATTGATAACTGTGTTAGCCGCGGTATTAAATTATATATGGTAAAGATCAGCATAAAAATCAACATATGATGACCCAAATCACAAGAATCCTCACTCCAATGAAAAACAGTTTTTTGGTGCACAAATGGTGATATGCCAACGTGTTTGTTTTGGTATTCAGATTTTACACGTAGGTAACTATTAACTACTAAGCTCCGCTAATTGTATCTGTTGCCTTTAATCTGTACAAGACACGGTGTCTAATTAACCAACTATGTTATTTGAGCTATATAACCTCTATATATCTCGATATAATTTAAATTCATTGGTGTCATACAACGCTAACATAAAAATCCTAAGATGTTGTAAAGGCTCCCAGAAGTGCATGCAATGTTGGAAGTATGCTACATTGGATGATATCTATTGACTGTCTTATTGATATTCTTCGACTTTGCTTTGCAGGGCGCATTGATGTTCTATCTGTGAGTTCATGATATCATGTTTTGATGATTACTAATCATTAGACGACTAGCATGATTTATTCACAGCAATGCTTTGCACTGTGGCCCAATGTAAAAAATGTTTTCAACATGTATAAAATATGGTTTCTTAACTCGAACAATTAATGCACCTTTCTAATTTCTATGGAAAATGCATGGAGGTTCTGCGAAGGAAAAAGACTCATCTATGATAAAATGTTTTCACTGGTATGGTTTCATGTCAGAACGTCATCAAAACTATTTTTCAATTGTTGGTGGAAACTTAATGCATCTCAATCCAATCAAATCAAAGCAATCAGGACAGCTATTCAAGTCATTTAACATCGATACATATATACGGTAAATATGTCAATCAATCAATCAATCAATCAATCAATCAATCAATCACATCATATGTTTATATGAGCAGACCCTACTCATTCCTCATTCAGAGGATGTCGTCTGGCTGCCCAGTCTACATCTCTCGAGCATTTTCGGAATACCAAGATTAATCCGACTCATGCCCAAACGTGCGCCATTTTTCTGCACGACCGTATCCAAAGTCTATTTTGGTCTTCCATGTCCTTTCCCTCCTTCTCTTTGAAGTTTTCTTATTTTGCTAAGCCAGTCAGAGCTTCGTTCTACACGACCTAGCCATCTCAGTCTCCCTTTACGAAGCACACTATTAATATCTGAGACACAATTAAACCATCAGATCATAGCTCTGTCATTTCTTCTCATGCTATTTATAGTACCATAGGATGCCACCCATATCTCAGACTCATGAATCGGTCTGCGTAGAATACACTCAACCTCTCAAAGATAAAGGAATGTGCCTGTTAGTTAGGACTGGGATGATCTGATGAAATGCATGCCAGTTTTGGGGCAAAATTAGTTTTAATTAATTAATCCAATCAAAATTTGTGTTATTTAGTTTAGTTTTAGTTAATCAACAAATTAAAAAAAATATCAGTTTAGTGAAGTCTAGTTTAATCATAAATTTCTATTTTAATCATGATTAGTTTGGATAAAAAAGAATTGTCAAAACACGTTTAGCAATTTAGAGCAGGAAATCATTAACATTTGCTGATGGAAGTTGTGTGATTCAAGCGACCCTGTGCTCTGTGAAGCAATTTTGATCAGTGGTTGTACGTGCCATTAATGATGTATGTCTGTGCTGACCCTACATTTTCACTGTAGTATTTTCAAACATAAATAAGGTCAATTTCAAAGGATCGGCTACACCTCAGAGGATATTCCAAATAGAGATGCCTTTGAACTAAAATAAAAGGCAAGGCCAGTTTCCATGAATCGGCAAATCAACAATAGTTTTTGTTATACCTGTATGTCACCATGACATAAATTTCCAACCTCTGATTTGACTTCCATTTGAATGAAAATGGTGGAATATTTATTGGTTTAAAAATGATAATGTATAATGATAAATCCATATGGACATAGTTACCAATATGATGTCTGCATTATATATCTCATATTCTGTATTTGAAAACTATTTAGAAACTAGTTGAAATAGTTATGCTTGAATAGATATATTGAATACATTGTTATGTATGATATGTATGTTCATAGTGATATGAAATAGTAATGAAAAAAGTGTCATTTCATTACGTAAATCATTCATTTTGAAAATTTAGTTTAGTTTTAGTTAATCAAGTGATCATTTAGTTTAGTCTAGTTTTATCAAAACATCTGCCCGAGTCAATTTAGTTAAGTTTAGTTTAATCATGAAAATTGTCATTTAGTTTAGATTAGTTTTCATCCCAAAACATTTAGTTACCCCAACGCTGATGCATGCTAGTTTGCATCTGCTAGTAGCCGCCAATCCACAGCCTCCACCACTGGACAAACTCTGTCACCAGCTGGTCACAACCCCTAACCTACTGGGACCTCCATAATTGGACTATTGAACTATTCATCGATTGGCCTGGGAGTGTCTTAACACCTTGGGAATATGTGGTCAGGATCAGGTTTGAATGTTTGAGAATACCCTCAATTACACTACACTATTTGCGTACACAGTATAGACACCTGCCACAGAAATTCCCTTGCAGAAATACAGCACAAAATGACATAGGTATTATCCAATTTTGAGTTATTTATCTAGGTGTGACCCGGAGACCAAACACTTGATTTTACTCATGTTTACACGCAGTCCGTTGCATCCCATCCTTATCTTCCAGGTGTGCATCTTTTCTGATAACTCTTCAAAAGAGTCAGCTGTAATGGCGATGTCGTCAGCATAGCAGTTCCCAAGAGGACACTGTGTGGAACATATGAGAGAGGGCTTCTATACTAGGACCAATATGAATAGCAGTGGACTAAGAACCGACCTTTATGTACTTCAACAATAACACTAAATTCCTCACTGTACCCATCTCAAACACGAACATGGCTGCGTACACTGGCATACATTGACCGGACTAGATTAAGCCAATCTGCCACGCCTAGCTTATACATAGCCAACCATATCACTTGTCTGGGAACCAGATCAAATGCCTTCTCTAGATCAAGGAATGACATATACATGTACAAGGACTTGTTTGCTGCCAGAAACTTCTCATGCACTTGTCGGAGGGAGAAGATGGTATCTGTTGTCCCTCTTTCTGGCATGAAGCAAAACTGCATGTCATCAATCTCAATCCTCTTTCTGATCAGTTGGTCAGCGATTCTCTCTGACTAGAACTTTTATCAATGAGCAATATATCTTAAACGCCCATAAGTCAACGTTGTTCTAGCTAAGCCGTGTTCTTTGAACACGTTTGATCTAGTTTTTGTAAAGACTGATTATAAAGCTTTCCGCCCAATCAGATGGGATGCAATCTTCACGTATTTTCTCTTCTGTCAAGGCACGGAGAAGCTTGATACCAATCTCTCCAGCAGGTTTCAGCATTTCTGGTACTACACCCGACTGAACAGCTGCTTTAACATTCCCGTCTTTGAAATGGTTCTGGATGTCATCTCTATGGTGATTTGAACACTGGGACCTTCAACGCATGCCAGTTGTCTACACTTATTATGGAGTTTTCCCTTTTCTTTTACTACACATTCTACTTGCTCATCCGACCACCAGGTCTCTTTTAGTGATGTGTCTTGGAGACACCACACACCTGTATAGTAGGCTTATGGTGGCCTCATGCAAGCTATCCGTGGCCCCACTCTAGTTGTGTCACAGACTTTAATTTAGCCTAGTTTATTACTAACATCTGTCCGAGTCAATTTTGATATAGTTTAGTTTCTTTTACTCATGGAAATTGTCATTTAATCTGTTTTTTTTTAGTTTTAATGACAAAAAAGTCCCGCCAACCCTGCACTCGACCTATTAAACCCAATAGCTGGAAATTGGATTGGCAAGATAAGTCGTGGACCTAGGACTCTGGGCCTCCACCCTGCTTTGAGATCACTAGTTGATTAGCTTGGAGCCATAAGGGTACAGTTTGCCAGTGTGCACCTCGGGGATGTTACACTAGGGTCCTACTGTGCAGAAGCGTACACCAACAAGGAAGACGTATGGCTGGGACTATTTAAACGCACTCGGCTTTCTTATCCTCTAGAATAGGCCGTGAGTGTATCTGGAAGTGACAGGTTAGTAAAGTCGCCAACTACCACGTACACATTAATTAAAGTACAGTGGCACTGGTGCTGTCTGCAGCCCTGTGTTGGTACTAGTACATGTAGTTTCTATTTTAACAAGAACAAGTTAAAACCCATCTCAGTAAAGATGTTCTTATGTTGGATAGTCATTTGTTCAAGCTCTGTTAATCATCTTGACTTATACTTGTACTTTTGAATCAATATTTTGAATCAATATTTTGCACTAGTCATCAAGAGTCGTGGTGTGATTTAAGGCAATATGTGCGCCAAAGGATCCACATACGAGAGCCAATTCCACAGTACTAGTTTCAAACTAAAAGTCATAAAAGATCAACATCGCCCAAGCAGTGTCAACCTTGACAATAACACCAATCACGATGTACAATAACCTTTGAAAAAAAAGTGCACGAGGCTGTTTACATGGAGTCTTAGACCAGACTTGAACAAAATGTCAAATTGCACAACAAAGTCTGTGGAGCCCAGCTAACTGGTGTCTGCAGCCAATCAGAGCAAAGCTCATTTGCATACATGCCTTGAAAAATATTGCACACATTCATGCACCACTAGTGATGTGAGTTTGCCACCATTTCGACCAATCAGGTGTCTGGAATTCCTTTGTTTACAAGTAGCACATTGTTCAAAGATGGCAGATTGGAAAAGCAGCTAGTTGTTTTGTCCATTTTCCATAGGAGGCTTAAAAAAAAGTTCGTGGCGAAATCTGGCATATTATGTTTCTTGGTCTCATTTTATAGGTATTTACAAAAGAAAAAAAAATTAGCCGGGGTAACCCTCGGTAGAAGTGTCTGAAAAGGTCAAAATCAACATTTTTTCAAAATGGCCGCCATTTCGATTTCAAAATCATAAAATCAGCCAGTGCTCACTAACTGTAGAAGGTAGAACTATCATTTTGGTGTCTAGGATAGGGGTTTTGGGGTCAAGCAATCCATTTTTGATATCAAAATTAATGTGGAATAGATACCTCATTAATTATTCAATATGGCCGCCATTTCTATGACGAAATCATACATATCTCGGTCATTTTAGTACATAGCACTATCATTTTGGTGTCTACAATATGGTTTTGAGGGTTGAGCAATCCATTTGCAACATCAAAACTATTGTAAAATGATTACCTCGTTGGTTTCTCAACAATACCAATTGATGGACAAAGTCATGCAAGTTTAGCCTAACCCTCAGTTCACTTCTCTCTGATAGCACCGTTGAAAAGAGCATGGTGTTTTGGTCACATCAATCCATTTATTATTTCCATGATTACATGATGTATGTCTGTAGTAAACATATACATCTAAATGGGTACATTTGTACATTTTTTTTGATTATTGACAATGTGAACTAAAAGTAAAAGCTATAATATATAAGATTGTATCAATATATAGCTGTAATTTGTATTCTTTAGTGAATACAAAGTTTGAAGTACATCTAATGAGTGAATTTATAGAATTAGATTAATAGTCCAAATTGATGGAAATCAATTTGTATTGACAAGTTTTTATTTGATATCAGCTCGGATTTTAAACTCTACTGTACATGGATATTAGTATTTGCAACCATTTGAATTCTGGAAGAAAAATGTCCACTCTTGTCATTTAAACAATGCGGTATGTAGTAATCATATTTTCTTTGATACATTGGTTTTTACAATTTTAAAGCATTATGATGGCCTTAATAATGATAATACTCAATCACACATCATCATGAAAGCGTGAATCAATGGGTGTGGACGGCAGCAGACAAAGCCCAGTTTTACCTCTGCAGTAAGGAACTTAGTGGCATGAATAATGTTGGAATTGATATGCATAAGGATGGTTCTAAAGCTCGAGTTGAAAATGATGAGGTGACCATTCAGAAGATAATTACGACTGTTACAAACCTCATTGATCCATTTCTCCATCAAGATATCATAACACACATTGCATCAGGCAAACATGCTACACCCGAAATGGAGGATGATTTACTCAAGGCTGGGCAGAAAGGATTGCAGGAAGTTCATATATTTGCCACTGACAGGCTTGACACACATGGTACAGTTGATTTTCATGCTCCCCTCAAAAAGCTGAATCTCCTCACATTTGCTTCTTTTACAGCAAAGTCTAAGAAAGTGACACAGAAGAATTCACAGCAAGAAACAACATCTATTTTTGCGCATTTGTTTGATGGTGGACAGAGAGGGCATGTAAGTCGTGAAGAACTTCTGTCATATGAACTCACTAGCGTACCAAGGTCAATTGCAGATGCAGATGGGGCAAAGCTGATAGCAATAAAGTCTGATCTTCTGCACATATTGAGAGACCACGCAGAAGTGGCACAACTTCCACCAAATACAACTCATATTATTGATGCCATGGCTCTTATTCAATCCCTGAAACCAGGTGCTACATATGACCACATGGCACAGCAAGTATTCAGGTCCATGCTTCTTGGAACAGGCTCTGCTGCTATCATTCATTGGGTTGTTGACACATATCCTGTCATATCAATCAAGCATGCTGAACATGAAAGAAGAGATGAAGTAATGGGTGTTTTACAGTACAGCATTAAGTCAGGGAAGCAATCAGTTCCAAGTCAATACAAGAGAGCATTACGCTGTGGTTCTTAGAAGGAAGAACTTCTCTCTTTCTTCCTTAAAGCCTGGACTGAGGATGCAGATGGTCACTTTGTGTCTTTGCTGGAAAACAGGAAGGTCTACATCACTTATGGGAAACTGTGCAAGACCATTACCAAAGGCAACACAGGTGATCTTGTAGTAGCTGATGAACCTGACCTTACTTGTGACCATGAAGAGGCGGATACAAGGCTTCTTCTCCATGCAAAGCATGCAAGTCTAGAGAGTCATGCACCTATCTTGCTTCGATCCCCAGATACAGACGTCCTTGTGCTCGCTACAGCATTCTCTTCTAGGCATTATCTGCCACTGCTGTTTAGAACACAAAAGAACAAAGTTTGGGCATACATTGATGTCTTAAGCATCACTAACAGATTGGGTGAAAGTGTTTGTGATGGGCTACTAGGTATGCATGCATTATCTGGATGTGATTCCACAAGTAAGTTTGCTGGACATGGCAAAAAAGCTGCGTGGAAGCTGATGGAGAATGAGGAATTTTGTACAGCAATGAAGAGGTTGGGAGATAGATTTGAGCCAGATAATCAAACATTGAAAGAAGTAGAAAGATCAGTTTGCCAGCTTTACAATTTTGGACAATTTACCAACACCAATCAAGTGCGCTGTGCAAAATGGAACCGTCAGACCACAGATGTGACGAAGCTACCACCATGCCATGATAGTGTGGTTCTTCATATCAAACGGGCAAATTATCAAACTGCTGTGTGGAAGAGGGCATTGATGAGGGAGATGAATGCTCCATCCCCACATGGCAATGGATGGATTGTGAATGGAAACGATATTACTATCTCATGGATGTCCCAGCCCTATGCGCCACCTCAGGTCTTGGACATTGTTAAGTGTTCATGCAAAGCGATCTTGCCATGTAGCATAAAGAAGTGTCGCTGCCGCAAACAGGGACGCCCATGCATGGTCATGTGTGGATGCAATGATGATTGTTGCAATGCAGAAGATGTAGAACAACAAAGTGATACTGACTGAATAACATTTTTCATTGGCAATTAGATATGGTTTTAAGTGGTTTGAGAAGTCATTTTTGTCTATGAAAATATTTGTGTTAATGCTGATGAATTAATGTTTGCAATTATGTTGAAATATTAGTTTATTCTTTTGTGATTGTGACTGATTTACACATTTGTACATGCATTTGTAATAGTTTCAAAGGTTCAATTATTAAAAACCTTAACACTAAACACCAAAATAAAACGTTGTACATTCTATCATCTATAGTTTCCTTATTTTGTCCGCCAAATAGTATCTATATGGAGTAATTAATTAGGTTGTATTCATTTTACAATAGTTTTGATGCTATCAATGGATTGCTTAACCCTCAAAACCATATTGTAGACACCAAAATGATAGTGCTATGAACTAAACTGACCGAGATATGTATGTTTTCATCAGAAATGGCGGCCATTTTGAATAATAAATGAGGTATCCATTCCACATTAATTTTGATATCAAAAATGGATTGCTTGACCCCAAAAACCCTATCCTAGATACCAAAATGATAGTTCTACCAACTATAGTTAGTGAGCACTGGCTGATTTTATGATTTTGAAATCGAAATGGCGGCCATTTTGAAAAATGTCGATTTTGACCTCTTTTCGGACACTTTTACCGAGGGTTACCCCGGCTAATCTTTTTTCTTATGTAAAAACCTATACAATGAGACCTAGAAACATAATATGCCAGATTTCGCCACGAAAAATTATATTTTCAGAAATGGACAAAAATAGCCAAGAAATATTCTAGTTTTACAGTAATTCCCATATATTGTTCCAATGTCAAATTATCATGATAAAAGTATACGGTACATATATCTTTGGAATAACTTGCCCAAATCAAATGCAGTAGTTCTAAATACCATGAAAATTGTTTATTTTTACAAATAAAGAAAGAACAAAACATTGTAAAATAAATTGGTGAGTCATATTATAAAACTATGAAGTCCTCAAGAGTGAAATCGTGTATTTCGCAATGGAATATGTCTCAAATCTACAACAGATTATTTAATCCTGGTATATTAGCAATATACTATTTATTTGCTCAGAAAAAATCATAAAGTGACAACCAGAAGCATGCTTTGTCAATACAGCAAACTACCAGTAATGTGCTCTTCTTCACAGTTGGAGAGACTATGATATCAGGAATAAATGACATGACAAGGATCATTTATTCCTGATGATATATAACATACTGTTATGGGATCAATTAAAAAATCTTTTGTGTGTGTGCACATTTTAATAAAAATTATAGTATTAATTAATTAAAGCAGAGAATAAAACAAGCATTGCAGTTTCCAAAGTTATTTTATTTAGCACAAATTTATAGTAAAAACATAAATTAAACTAACATATCTTTTTCTAAATTCACATTTTTCACACATTTATACTCACATCATGGGTTTCACTTTAAATTGTGAAAATCATCAGTCATCTCCACAGACAAAAGAAAATAAGACAATCTAAATTCTATGAAAACTGTTTTTAATTTCAAATTATATTACACAAACTGAAAACGTTATGATATTGTGAAAACAAATTCTAATAAAATTATTGTGTAGAACCCTGTAGTAGACTTTTAAAGCACAGGATGTTGTTGAAATCTCTCGTCATATTGTGTATATGGAAAAAAATTAAACACAAAATAAAAATATATCTAGTCTCAATATAAATAATGCACAAACACCGTTATTTCAGCTTGAATACCTTACTTAATTTTTATATATTTAGTTACCACAATTATTTTAGAGTAATATTTGGCTGATCATTCAATCAGTTAAAACCATACATAATTTATGGACATAAAACCTTAGTAACCAGTTCAAAATGAAACAAAACAACTATTTTACTGTCTAATATTGTTAACGTACTTGACTGATACAAAAGAAAATGACATGGTACTATTTTTATATTATATTTGTGAGGAGTTGACCATGACTTCCTTTAAATAATTAGATTTTCAAATACTGTGTGAACAAAGAAAACTTGGTAAACAACACACTTGAGTGGATGCACTTCAGAAACTGGTGCATTAAAATTAGGCATTAATTAAGGGAAAAACTTTCACTTATCATAACTGAACACTGCAACTAAAAAATAAACGAAGTTGTGACATTTAGCGTTACAATAACTATCAACAATTGATTAACATTTAAAATATTCATGCATATATTTCTGTGCATTTAATCTCTTGCTAACAACAGTTACACTGCTAAAGTCATGAATTGCATAAGCAACAGGATGTTTTTTCATTTACATATATAGCTTTAGAAACCAGAAAAAAAATTAGATTGGAAAATAAATAAATAAAAAAAAACTTGGAGAACAAGATCTTTAACTCTTTTTCATATCAAACACCTAATTTACACAAATTTTATTCATTGGGTGCATATGCAGCAAGTTCTAAACCTTTCGTGGGTGGAACTTGCGGCAATGCAGGTGCCAAAGGCAGAGGTCCTGTACGCTTCTCTACATGCCCATTTCTTTGGTGACCATACTCAAACTTAACACGCAATTCACCAATGTGAGACTTTGGTAGAATATCTGGAATCCATTCAATGATAAAAGGTGTCGGTTCTTTTTGGTCTGGTGCTGTGTTTCCAACTTTTAAATATGTTTTAAGTTCAAATGGGCGGATCGGTTTTGTGCCCTGTGGTCTTGCTGAATTTTCATCGATTTTATGCTCGTAGAGATCATATGTGCCATCGCGATTTTCAACAAAACTACGAGTGATATCCAATGGCATGTCTGGCGTATCAAATATCTGCTTTACATGAAGAATGTTTGTAATATGCCATGTGTACTTGGTAAACGTACCTAAAGGCAGAGCATCTTTCCTCACAAAACCAGTTGTGGAATTTGGTAGTCGTTTCTTTTTGTGACCTGCAGAAATGCGCTGTTGTAAACAATCAAAGAATGTTTGTGGAGCATGAAACACAAGTGGGTCAGGGGTGCCATCGAACTGGTAATGCATGGTTTCATTGACTCTTTCCGTGACGCTTCCGAGCCATTGGTAGAAACTGATGGTGCTACTAGATTCATCTACAGCTGATGCAGGTCTCTTCACTGGGGATGGCCTCTGAATCTGTCTTATCGGACTACTCGGTTTTTTCAGACTATGCTGCTGTGGAGACTGAAAATACAAATACTGATATAATAAAAGTTTTCACAGCGGATGAGACAACTAAAATAAATTTTAGGAAAGTGGTTATTAATAATAAAATCTTTAACTTGGGGGCAGGTTATCTAATCTTCTGGTAGCCGCTTTATTTCAGAAAAAAAAATCTCACTGATGATTGCTTATAGCTAATGACAGACCACCTTTAGCATTTGATAAGTTTTCAAATTTGTTTGGCCTTGTGACAGAATATGAGATGATGAACTTTGGACTTCTTTGGACATATTGAAAAAGTCCCACCTATTTTCTTTTAGCTCAATATCATTCCTTCAGTGCTCGGAATAAATGCAATTAGGAACTTGGTGATAATTGGCCCATCATGGCCATAGATTAGATCCATCCAGTAACTAACTCAACTGAAGAATTACCTGGTGCTGTTTTGCGCTTTCTTGTAGAGTAAGCAATGCACTGCTAGCTTGAGCGAGGGTATCAGAGATAATTGCCTCCTCCTCTTCTTCAGCAACTTGAGCCTGCTCAACCATCTCCTCGACTATATGAACTATTTCAACATTCCCTTCAGCTGCAGCCAAAGCCTCAGCTTCAGTTGCTGTCACAGTCATGCACTCATCAGGAGCGAGTCTATCCTCTAAGTCTACCTCTTCCACAGTCACTAACAATCCATTATCAAAGTTTGCCAAACTGTTATCAAGATTTATATAATAATGGAATTCTTCCGACAGAGCTTCATCACTGGCAAAAGCACATATACAAGCATAGAAGTGAACACATCGCTTTTCACCTGATTCTTCCTTTATTTGACCAGGTTTTAAATTCTTATTTGATTTACAACTGCACTGAAAGCGATATTCCGCTACACCATTGGATTTCTTGGTTTCGAAAAATGCGAAGTGCAAGAATCCTAGCAATTGTTTACTATTAGCTTTACATTTCACAACCATAATGTTCTTTGTAACTCTTTGCACAAGAGGACCAGTAGTTTCAGTGGCTAGTAACCATATTGCTTGCTTGATATCATTACCAACTTGAAGTGAATTGAGCACAGAATTTTTAAGTGTCAATGGTTGTGCTTCTAGATTGCATGAAATTGCTGCTTTAATATGTGAGCATGCCGTATTTGGATTATGAACAGCAACATTAGAATTTCTTATACATGCATCAACATAGCATCTCGCTGCTTGGGCTAAAACTTCTGGGTCAACATTTTCAGCTGGATTTCCGTCCAAATCCTGAACAAGTGGAAGCTGTACAAATCCTCTATAATCAGGACCACGATCTCTCAATCTAACTGAAAATACTTGCACTGAAGAACCAGTTATGATTTTTACAGCATCTGCACTATGCCCCTTTTTCTTGTCTTTTTCTTTGAAAACTACATCACAATCTTTATTTTTACAACTGATTCCTCTTGTTCCATTGAGTGTGCCACACTTTGGGCACCTTCGAACACCTCTCATTGTTGGTTTTCCTAAATCACCAAGCAGTTCCTTCATTCTTTCTGGTGTTAGAGACATGGTGACTGCTTTTTTTTTTTAATAAACGAAAGCAGAGCCAGAGGTTAGAACTTAGACTCTAGTAATTTTCAACAGTCGATAAATTTACAAATAGTAATATATAGCTCTACATGCTTCTCTTTAAAACACCTACATATTCGAACAATCACTAATAATAATACCCTCCACACTGTACATTCACTACAATAATTTGAGGTTGACTAGTTATTATGCTCTTGAATGTAGTATTAATTCCGTTTTTTCTCATTTTCAAAAAATTTAATCGGTTTCAAAATATTGATTAGGAGATTATATACACTTATCACTATAGAATAATCTTCTTTTATTGTGTAATGTGTAATACAAAACATTATATTATTTTAAATTTTGTACTGTTTAATATATAAAACACAATTTCATTAATTGTACCAAATGTAATTACTATATAAAATATTTTGTTTGAGCATATTTTAGAAATTTATTATAAATAGTTTTTAACACAACGCAAACGTAAAAAGGATTCAGGCGTACAAGCTCCATATTGCAATTAATCGAAAACATAATATCAAGAACGTTATGAAGTTTGTGATGCACAATGCAAGCGCCAAATAATGATGGCCAGGAAGAAGGTCCAGATGAGGCTCCCGTTCCCACACCATTACGTTTTAGCCATTTGTGTCGGGATGTGTCACCCAATGAATATATTTTTAGTAGCTCAAGAAAAAAAGGTTTTATTAACCCGTATCAACACATTAGATTTTTGTTCGAATCCCAATAGGTGCCTACTTTAATTTATGTGATATTTTTTATCCAATTGGTATTTCTTCATTTCATTTAGTAGTTGTTATTATTATTAACTTTTAGATTGGAGTCTTTAGGAAGATCCGAGCAAACAAGTAATGTTACGCTAATATTACTGATTTATTACATTTGCATTAGCGTGATAATATTATATGATAATGTTATAGTAATGTTAAGCTAATATTAAGATCTTTATTAATATATTAAAGTTTGACACTAGCTCTAGTTATACATTTGCACGTACATACAATGAAATTCATATTCTCTTCATGTTCTGGTAAAAATGAAGAACAATATCTACAAAATACATAAAACATTTGTAAAGAAGTATTTTGTAATATTAGGTTAATGTTAGTTGATATATGGCTTGATAATGTTATATGATAATGTTTTAGTAATGTAAAGCTAATATTAACACCTTAATGAATATATTTAGGTTTCACACTCTAGTTATACATTTGGATGTGCATACAATTAAAGTCATATTCACTTAATCTTTTTGTTACAATGCAGAACAATATTTATAAAATAAATAAAACGTTTGTAAAGAAGTAATTGGTAATATTAGGTTAATGTTAGTTGATAATTGGCATGATAATGTTATATGATAATTGAACGAAATCAGATCATCGGTACGCCCGCTAGTTTTTTCGGAGACATGCATGCTTCCCGTGGCCGAATGGTTAGGGAGTTGGACGCGTGACCAGATGGTCGTGGGTTCGATTCCCCGTCGCGTCTGGTGGTGGGTGTTGAGCAAACCTACCTCTAACAGGTTGCACAGTGCTCCGTGGCACCTACACGTTAGATAGGTACAGGTCATAGGGTTGAAAGTGTGAGTGAGTGACTGTGTGTGTGATCAGCATTATGCGCTGAATTTGCTGCCGTTGCAAGTATGCGAGAAATGATCAAATGATGATCAATAAGTGTGCCAATGACCTGGTGTAAATTGTAAAGTGATGAGAGCCAGACTGGGATCAGGACTATAAACCACCACATTTACATTTGCATTTACATACAAACATAGTTAGTTAGTTAGTTAGTTAGTTAGTTAGTTAGTTAGTTAGTTAGTTAGTTAGTTAGTTGGTTGGTTGGTTGGTTGGTTGGTTGGTTGGTTGGTTAGTGAGTTAGTGAGTTAGTGAGTAGTTAGTTAGTTAGTTAGTTAGTTAGTTAGTTAGTTAGTTAGTTAGTTAGTTAGTTAGTTAGTTAGTTAGTTAGTTACATAGTTGGTTAATTACAAACGAACGAAACACAATGCTTGCTTCAGCAGCTGAGCTGAAGCGACGCAATAATTATAGAGATCTACATGTACACAACTCACACAAGTATTTATGTTCTATGGTCGATCAATTTTATTTGAAGCAAGGCTTTCCACACCTGATATGACATGTTCATATTTTATGGATTCCGTATGCCGAAATCTCCCGAATTAAATAAAAACATAATGTAATTGGCATGTCAATTTCAATTCATATGTTGGCAGAAGCTTATGATCATAAGCGGCACATGCTGATTTTTTTTAAGTAAGTAAACTTAGATTTGCTCGTTCTGATGGAATGAAAACAATCTTACTGACAAGAATAATATGAAGAAAATGAGTCTTTATAGAAATCTGATCATGTGTACATTTGATATACACGTATGCCGCAAATGAGTGGAAATCCAGTTCAGAAGGAACTTCCCACTGAAATGCATTTCTTTGTACTATCATAGTACTTTTACCAGCGGCAAGTTTGGGTCGATTCGTAATTCTACTTATGTCCCTGTATCACTATACCGTGTAATATCCTCCACAGTGTTCTTCTGAGGACACGTAGATCTATTTTCAGTACGTTTCGTATCTTCTCTATCTCATTTATTCATGTATGATGTTTATTGTTTTTATGGAATGCTGAAAGTCTCACCACCCAATTATTTTCCATCTGTGCTTTATGGATTTTTTTTTATATTTATCGAAACAACAGATCTTACTGTGTCCTCAGAATGTCATATTATTACACAATGTGATAGTAGGAAAAATATTGATGATAAAAGGTTTGATTCTAAGTGAAAATTTATTATATTCTACTTATAACCTTTCTTCCCCCCTATAACACAATAGCTAGGAATAAGTTCTAGTGTCTGCGTTGTTTGTTTACATTTCACCTACAGTGCGAGCTACAAGTAGACTGTTGTACAAAAGTCCATGTATTCTCGTCCGCTCGATCAATGCCATGCAACAAAACTTCTGTCCGCAACATTTCTGAGAGTCAATCTTCTTCTTCAGAAAGGACTTTTACATGCACAAGTTACTCAAATATAATCATATTAGATCAAAGATGCTCATGTAAACTGATCGACGCTACCATACTGAGTCGCTATTCTTTTAACGGATTGTTGTTTTATTACAAAATTCAAGGGGTAAAGTGAATAATGCGGACATTTTTGTTTCATTGTTCAGACGATATTTAAAAAAACACAAGTGTTACAAACTAACGACATTAATTTATCACTGGATAAGAAGAGTAGATATTGAGAAAGGTATAATCTTAATGTCTGAAACGATTAAATGGATCTCAGCAGTTGTTATAACACGGAATATAAAATTGCTAGCATAAATGGATTATCTGGACACGAGTTGCTGCTACTGATTTTTACTAATATTTTACTAATAACGGTATTAATGTACATCAATGCTTTTGTACTTCACAATGTGTACCTCAATTTTTTACGTATAGTCTAGTTAATTGATCTTAATTCACCCTCTCTTGTCCATACTTTCCTATCAGTGGCTAACATACAGCGTAATTGTGACTGTGAGACGCAATCCAAGTTATTGCTTCAACACTTCCTTTTTGTGCCACCCTTGTGTAACAGCCCCGTGCAGGAACATCCTTGATTCTCAAACATAATTATATTGTACGCACATGCACCACCTATTAACCTTATACCCAAAATGCACATCAGCTAACACGTCATCCTTTCATTCCAGTTTGTGCAATGTACTGCTATCAAGCTAGTGTGCACCGTAGATATATATGGCCGACTCTATGAAGGAAATATCTTGCTCTGTGCCCATGGGGCATTTCAACGGCTGCGCATGTTACTTGCACTAATTATTTCACAATTAGCCGAAAATGATTATCATCATGTTAATAAAATGTGTGAAGTTCTGGTGTTGCTTGTCCTGCATTTATTCAATTTACCAGAGCTCTAGATCTGCAGCGTTGTCTTTCTATGTAAATAGTGGCAGCAGCGATTTCTGTAATTAAAGTGATGATACAATGAATATGCAAGTCACGTCTTTGTCTTAACTGAGCTCACAAAAATGCTTGGAAAAAAGACAATAGAATTTATTTCTGCATACTGAGATCTGTACATGGTTATACAATTGAATATGTTTGTTGTCACAGACACCTTCCACATACATGTGTAGTGGCAAAAGACATGTTTAGAATTGACCAAACCATGATGTTGGTTCCTTCGGTTGGCTTTATTGCAATTAATTGCATTGAATACACCATATGTTATTGGTAACAAGCATTTTTATGAAAGACGTAAAACTTTGGTTTATTGGACAATGAAGCACATTATATTATTATTAGAAATTATTCGTAAAAAATCCAGATTTTTATATATGTTGAGAACATGAATGGTGTATTGAGAAAAAGAATGATATTACTAATGTTCCTGATTTACGTGAATAGCACAACAGTGGGACAGTTGTCACATGCTGGCATATTGCCGTGTACATAGAGTTTGTACATGTTATGTTTGGTAATAACCATGACATGCCGTCTCATATGCATTGTGCAGAAACTACAGTATTGTCAATAATCTAAATATTTTCTACAGGTTTGGTGTTTAAGAAAAAACACAATTATTACTATTAGTTCATTCTTAATTACCCAATTTAGAATTCTTGATTTGGTATATTTTCTTATTTATTATTACAGGGATGCATAATGACATTTAAAAAAACTTCATTCACAAAATGGTTAACACTATCTATAAGTATAATCATGTTCAAAGGACCATGACCGAGAGGAGTACTCAGACTACGGGACATGTACTCGTCGTTAATGGATAATATTTTCAGTACTCCGTAGTAATCCAGGATACGCCCAGGAAATACCCAGGCATGCATGATGTTTGCATTCCAAAAAATCACATGGCCGTCACTAGGGAAGCAGTTTATAGTTGCTATGCTCGTGCACATCAGCTCCACCAGCGTTACAGATGACGTCACGCCAAGGTCTTTTCACGGGTGAGTGATTTTCAGTTGTTCTCATTATTTTAGACATTGGCCAATTGTTTACCATTTAAACGTAGGTTTAACAACAGTGCCAGACAAGAAACGTGGTTATATGAGAATGTGTTATTCGAACCATTTAGATTTCGAACTCTTGTAATGGCCTGTAATTTCAATACAGTGGTAATTTTTACATGATTTAGCATACAAACAACAGTGTTAATCACTATTTACATACCGAACAAACAAACCATGATGATCAGATGAAGGAACCGACAGACATGTAAAAAGTTGACATCGGCTTTTTTGACACTGATCAAGTACAGTAGCAATTAAAAAAATCCATGCTTAAATGTATCATGTACGGGGTTGGTTCATCAACTTTAACTGACTATTCAGGATTACGATGAAAAATGCCTTTCAATATTGTCTTCCACATGTGTTATGTAAACTAAAGATATATACAGCATACCCGCGGAGCTACCCACAGAGAGGCAAATGTAATACATTGTCTAGAGCATTGAAGAAAATACTCTTAACATATCTTCGTTCAAACGCATTTGTAGGTTTTCATATAATAAGCTATTGTTCAATTGGATGAATCGACCAATTACAACCCTATTCAAATCGAGTTAAATACATGTGTCTGTCATAGTTTTTGTATAGCATTGGGGTCTCTAAGACCTCATAGTCCCTTTGTATGGGTAGTAACGCCTTTGTCTTCTTCGAGCAAGTGGTACCACCAATATATCAGGATGTGTGGCTATTGAGTGTTGATTGAGAATAATAATTCAAGTTCTTGGCCGTTGGAATCTGTCACATTGAACGAAGTGAAGAGAACACTTGATGACATACTTGAAAACTAATGTGACCGAATAATATAGAAGTGGTTAATTATTACGTGGCAGAAGAATTCTAAAATGAGTGAAATGACAGTGTCAAAACTTTCCAAAGATACATGCATTTGCGGCTATGTTGTTGACGATGCGGGGGAGGGGCAATGGCAGATCCAGGTTTTTGGAAAAGGTGTGGGGGGCTTAAGGGATTGCATGAAAAACCCTATGAAAATGAAGTATTTTGGTGGAAAAGGGAGGGCGGGGGGCGCCCCCTGGATATGGAAGGGGGGTTGGGTTACAGGGATTCAAAATGTTCTATATACAACTAGCAAATTTAAAACTGTTCATTATGATACAATACCAAGCTTATGCTACTTGTTTATAAAAGAACACGGAAAAAGGGTCCAGCTCAAAACCCAAGTGTTTACATACTTGCAAAAGCTGCGTGTGCTCGGTGAACATTTAATGACTGTATTTTTACATCTTCTGTAGAAACATGTCAAGATGGAATGTAACATTGCAACACGTTGCCACTGTGTGCGAGCTGTTAAACTTATGTGCTACTTCAAAATGAACATATGCTCTAATTCAACACATAAATGATCTCTTTGATACCGTATACCTTGAGCAAAAACTCTAATAAAACTACCCCAAAGTGAGTTTCCTGTGAAGAAATTAGTGTTAATATGTGTTGGATCGATGCTACGTAGATGAACCGAACTCTATGATGTGGACCACACAGCTCAAATGGGTGGGAAATGTGAAGACAAGACAAATAGGAAATAAACAAGAGGCAGACGTGAAGCAAAAAAAGACGTGGAATTTGCCTGTAACTCTGGATAACGTATGGCACAACTTTTTATGGTGTGGTATACAAAAGAGACCCATTGAAATGAACGGTGGGGCCTTTATAGACACTGCCCGTTCGTCTATGTCCCAATCTATTGATTACTCTGAGATCTTTGACCGGCCGCAAGTGAACCTGCATATCCCCACGGCGAGACGGCCCCTTGTCCTTGCTGCAGACGACATCTTGGTCGCACACGTGATATGTCTACGTCAAGCACGTCAAGGTTCTATGACGTAGTTCACTCCACAGTGAAGGGCAATTCAACTGTGTGCACCTGTATTTTTGTTAGGATTGTTTCACCCTGACTTTGGTGGAAACCTTCTTATTAATGGCGCCAGCACTATAATGTCTTCGTAGATGCCTCGAATATTCTAAGGTGATGGATGACTGCAAACTTGAAAACCCTGGATTCAGTTTTGCAAATGTTTCAGAGGTCACTAATTTTACGATGGTATAAAGGCAAATATCATCCAAATAATTTCACAAAAACAACGTGGAAAGCGTGAGCAATACATGATTTAGCACCACTCAAGCTGCTTAGGTTGCAAATTTACTATCACTGCTCGTAAGACTTGCGCGAGGGTCGTCAGTTAGATATATACGGACAGGTCTTATTGGTTGAGATGTAACTGGCATTGTACGCGCTGGTTCATTTCATTGGCTAATGGAATTTGTTGATTTACACAATGAACCGCTTGCTTGGTGATATTATTCAATTTTTATTGCCTGTGACTTCTTTATTAGCTGGGAGTGTTGAAGCATATACATGTAGTGTGCAAAGGAGAGATTTGATTGGGCTAGTGGTGTTTGATGTATGGTCTCCATTTAACCGCCTAATATACACCCCCCAAATTAATCTCACGCCCCGATTGTTCAGAGGTTCTGGTAATTTGCAAAAAGAGTAATACAATGTAAAACTGCTTGCCATCATACATGTATTCTATTGCATCGTATTATAACGAGTGTGTATAATACGTCTATGGATAAAGAGGTAGGCAGATCTATGTTGAGATGAAGTAACATTCCTTCCCACTTTATCAGAATTGATAGACACACTGCCGAATCTGACACCTCTATAATGTTCATATGTCCAATGTTTCTCAATTTCCTCCTAGCTAGAAGCAACATTCAGATATGATAAGAACTATTTGTGACAATCTCATTCACCATGTCAGCTTCTTTGACGCTTGATCATCAGTTTTGCAGAGGCACAGACTTGAGCTATGTCGGTTCTAAGAGAAAACTCCAAGATACAGTGGGTTGTAAATCATTGCTCTGCTCACCATAGTCAACAGTTACTACAAAGGATTCGCCAATTGGATGAAAAGCAATAACATACTAGTATCAGATGACAACTCTATTAGAGTAAAAATGTGGTGTGCATGCAGAACCACAAACCACACCACCAGCACATCCGACTGAAACAAGACACAAATAAAACACCAGCAAAGAGAGAATATATGCTAAATTGGGAGGAAAAATAGATAAGTTACACATATATACATAACATATAGAACCAAAGCTGTAGATGCAAAAAGAGAGTTCATTTATGCGTATGGCAAGAATACATATCACACTAAAAGTTATACTTTTGTTAACACGTATACGTGTAGACAGTTGCGCCATTTGTTAGAACAGGTTATGCAATTATGCTGTAAATACAGAAGTCACCGCACAATATAGCTTGGATATTTGGAGCTGGTTCAATTATACATCATTAGGCAATCATCCAAAGCAGAATTGCAATGTTAACTGGTCTACACTAATGTTCATGTTCATATATAATATACCATGGAATAAAAATAATGTTTATTTCATTGTACAAATCTTTTGGTTAATTGTCAATATTCATAGTTCAGGTTAAAAAGGGTCTGAGTTGTTAAACCAATCATATTTATTTATCAATGTTACATAAAATATTGTCAATTAGTCTTCACAATGCAACACAATCAATGTAATCCATGCCAGAGAAAGATTACGCCTGCTGAGAGACTAATTAGATGTACAACTCTTTTGTACAATTAAGCAACGACTTTGTATCAATGCAAGCTGTATGATTGCTAACTTTCGCTAAGTGGATCATGTGTTTAGATGCGTCCAGGGTCTTTCTTTCAGTAACAATTTTCTTCTGTTTAACATTTCAGATATAATTAGAAGTAGACCATTAGCTAAAATTGAAAGGTTTCAAAGGAAATCTTGTTAGAATAAATAAAGCAACAGTTATTTTAAAAAAGAAACACACAAAACGTGTTGTTGAGAACTATACATTTGTCCAACACAATCTGAAGAGTGTGACCTAGTGCCTTTGTTATGTCATAGGTTAATCATATAGCTGGTGCAGACAGATAGAAGAGCAACGACCCATTCTGTATATATACCAATCTAAGTTCACACTCAAGGGTTTGTCACGGTGTATGATTGATATGTTAGTGTTGGCTTCTAAATACACATACTTTTATTATTCATAGCCACTGCTCAGATACCACAGCTTCCTACCTTCTCACTTGCACCACTCATAGCAGGCATACTCCATTTGTCACAACACTGCTGACAAAATCCCCGACCCAGTGTCCCGTGGAGACCACAACAATGCAGATAATTGACACGCAGAGGGCAGCCCACTGTAAATAAACCACTCCTGATTTGACATTAATGGTGGGATGCAACAACATTCTGTGCAAAATCTTACCATGCTAAGCTGTCCATGGTACTCTCGATGATACTATTGTTCAACACACATGCGAGATTATGACATATGGGCAGATTCTGGGGTGTATGTGTGTGTGTTGTTGTTGTTGGGAGGGGGGGGGGTGTCATTATAATGACATGACCGCATGAGAAAAGCATGAGATCCTTTAAGTGCCCCCCTCCTTTCCGCCCCCGTTCCCGAAAACCTGGATCTGCCAGTAGAAGCTGCTGCATGTATTGGGTGTAGCACGATAATAGTATTGCTGTCAAATACCTGATTGGGACTGCAACCACACGAGATAATTCTGAAGGTGCATTGGCCCATGGCGACGTTCCAGAGAAAATGGATACACGCTGAAGTCATGTTTGATTAGTGTGTCTCCTAATACATCTGTCACTGTGTAATGTCAGGACAGAGTGTCTTTTCAAGACTGAGTGTTAACTTGAAGTTTATTCAGCGTATATACTCTGACATAGTGTATCCAAGCAGCCTGAGCAAGCTGCATGGCTATAAATGAACTTTTATTAAGTTTAAAGCCACACAACGTCGGTCAGATTTGCGTCAAATGATCTTCATCCGACAGACTGAGTAAGAATGCTCTTAAATGTGATGAGATTAATCTGAATAATTGATTATCTTGGCAGGGGGCGGAGATACAATCAATATGATTGGCAGCCGCGCGAGGGGGCCGGTTCGCATGCACATTCCACATCAATACAAACACTGTCCACGCAGGGCCGGTCATTGCAAGTGTAAACAACGCAAGCTCCAACACAGCATATACAGAGGTTATGATACATTATTGAAGATCCACCTACATACAAGTTTTGTCTTAGTGTTCCATTATATGAAAGAAAATAACCCCCAGACATTATATGCACGTATGACTTTCAAATACCAATGTGCATTACCACGCAGCTAAGACCCCCGATTTTGAGATAACAAGATATCTAAGACGTCCTATTTTTTGGCAGCCAAACCTCAAAGACCCCCAAATTTATCTAAATCTCAAAAGACCCACTCTTTTGCCAGGGTGAAATTTCTCCGGTACTTGCGTCAATGTTTTTGTCTAATGCTGTAACAGCTGCATGTGTTTGGCATATTGATTCAATGTATTGCTTTAAACACCAATATTTAAGTCCCCATATTCTAACGTAAACCATATTTAAGAACCCCCATGTTATAAAAAAAATATGACCCCCTATTGTGAACTCATCGTAGAGCATACCTACCCAGAACAGATGCCAGTGTCCCCAGGGTGCATTACTTGCATGTGCATTGGTTGAATAAAAATAAACTACCCCCAAATGTTATTGGGACATTCTCAATATTTGGAAAACATTGGGGAAATGGTTATCCCTATTCCACATTCCATCACAAAACTATTTCGTGAGATTTAACATAGTGATGTTGTATTCTGTTAGGAGAATCTTTGTGTTCAAACCCAATGCAACGCCGTAGTAGGTGAGTGTTTGAAAATAATTCCTCATACACTCAGTGGGCCAGACTTCTGAATCAGCTTATTACATACTAAGAAATAAACCTGTCACACCATTATCTCTCTTTACGCCTGAATTAGATTTTGTGTGAAAAACAGCACTAGATATTTGACGACTACAATAAATTTTTATTGCAATGCCGATGTACGTAAGTATTATATATTATTTTAAGTACTAGCTATTAAGATAACACGTCACGTGATAAATCCGTGCGCACCTACTTGCGAACCCCACCGATACGCACGCGCAGACCACACATCCGGGCAATAAATACCGCCATAAGACCGATACCAGAACGACACTAGTCTCAATCAACCCAACAACTGACTTAAACCCACATCTATTGTGTATGTCCCCGGTCTGTTGTTAAAGAGCTTAGACTATGTTATACTATTGAGACTAGCAGTCTCGATTAGGCCAGCTAGCATGCTAAGAAGTTAGTTTTGGTGATTGAGGCTTAGCCGTAACACTGATAGCGCGCGAATGACGCGCTTATCGACGCCGCTGACACGCGTGAGCCGAGATGGGATCACTGGCGACGCGTTTGTGGTCGGCTGGACCTTTGATGTGCGTGGAGCTGGTGATGGGTGGTCCGGGTGTTGTGTGTTTGTGTGTAAGTGCGTAAGTGCGTGCGTGTGTAGGAAGTGGGCCGGTTATGGCGTGCATGTGTGTGCGTGCGAAGGAAACTGGTGGAGACAGCGTACAAAATAAATTCACAAAATTACAGTATGTTTAGAGCATGCGTGTAATTCTTGAAGTAAAAGAGAACAAATTAAGAATTAAACACACAATCTGCTATGCATGTCAGGAGAAGACTGGCGTAGTGGATACTATTGCTCGAGTTGTCATGCCTGTATCAATATTCTTTTTGCAATATTCACGTGCATATTGATACGTCTACGCTTTAATCTCATTTAGCAATATGGCGAGAGGATAACAATACCTCACATATACCCCCGCATTGTAAGGTTTACTCAAAACACGTTTATACGCATACTCACTCACGATGCTACTAACAAGTTAGGCTCATTCCTTGACTATTGGCATATAATTAACAAGTCGCCTATACCAGTATCCCGAAACTGTATCTGTCACCAGTGATTGGAGTATTGCTTACACCGTTTTTGTATAGATGACGAGGCTAAGACAGCGATCCGGCTCCACTTCACACGTGCTGTCTTTGGTTGCTTACATTGGGAGCCTCTCAAGCTACACATCTACGATTGTGGTGGATTAGATGGTGAATTACAGTCATCTTGGGTTACTTGTGAGGTCAATATTGTTTACTCTTCTTGTCTTGTTTGCTCTGGTTTACAGGTATTTTTATTGGTGGTTCGATTGTATTTCATGCTAATTTCCCTACAGTTCTCATTATTCAGAAGTGCATCTTCGGGTTCTTTATTTTATCTCCGGTGATTGAGTCTTTTCGCCATTTACTAGACTTATCATATAGCATAGGCAGATCCAGGGGGGGGGGCCCGCCCCTTGCGCCCCCACCCCATTAAAAAAAAACTGGATCTGCCTATGATATAGCGCGGGTTGGCTTGCGATTATGCATCTCACATTAACTGTACAATCTTTAACGATACCGATTTGAGTACCAAACCCTAGGCCTGATCTGCTCCTGCATTCCGATGTTTATTAATACGCTTCAAGCAGTCATTTTCGCTCGCTACATCAAATAATCTCCATTAATCATATAGTATCAGTTCACTTTATAACTTGCAAATATGATTTAATTTACGAAGCTCAATTAGAAGATGCAGGTTGGTGGTCCCAACTGTCTCATATTATTAAAAAGCCCCGAATAACAAAAACAGAAAATCAGGTGAAAAAGAGTGACCTCTGCATGGCCGGTTCACGAATTCATCTTTCACACTGGATATAAGCAGTCTTACAATATATATCTGTGGGTAGAATGTCCTACTTTCTCTGCAACATTTATGAAACTTTGATAAATGCCAAACAGCCTGGGTACTAACGAGTAAAAAGTAGCAAACGACAATTTTTTTTAAAATATCGCCCCTAGTTAACACGGCTTAACTCTGCTGATTGACAGCTGAAGCAAGACTGTGCCGATGATCTGATTAGTAGAAGTAGTCAACAATCGTCCACTAAAACATAGGTCTTGTGTGAGGGCTTATTTTCGATGACTTGTGGTTTGAACACTAAGCCGAATTAGATGAGGATGGTAGTTTTACGTTACCAGGATATTTTACATACGCAACACACTATAATCCCCCGTCCTGTTTATGTGGACAGCACCGGAAGTAGTGAACAGCTGATCTACATTGAGTGGTGGCAATAAACTAGCGGCGCTGGCGGCGTCTGGCGACCATTAGCCAGGTGGCCATGGCTGAGTGACCGCCGGTCACGGCCTGTGTGTGTTTTTTCTCCTCTGTCTGTTGTGAGCATCTTGCTTGGTCAGGTCTAAACACAACATTGTGGGAAGAGATTGATGGTTGGAAGAGATTCGCTGGACAAATAGTGCAGCTAACTGTATGCATGGGGATTGTTCTGTACCTAGCCACTTACCCGCTGTCTACAATCTGGCTGTGTGTTGTTTGAGTTTTAGTTAAATCTCTATAAACACAGAGCTTGTATTGTCAAAACACGTGTATGTTTCAGTCTTCTTCAGAGTAAAATTCATGTGCCATGTCATCGATCAAGAGGACGAATGTCTGGAATAGTTTTAAACGTATTATCAAAGATGGCCGATGATTATAGGTGATAAAGTCCTGAGTATTACGTTGAACTCAAAAATAACTCACAGCAGTTACATACACATAGTTGGTTGTATATTGTGGCAATGTTTTTGCAGCTGTTAATATAGTTTAATAGTTAAGAATGCTCGAATCACTATAATTTGTTTCGTTTCAGTTTTAGTTATTACAAGTAGTACCCTATGAAAGATTTTGCGTGGGGACATGAGTGTTGTGAAAAACGTACATGTATTCATGTCTATGACCTAGTACCTGTGTCTCTACATAGGAGGTGTACACGTGGATCCTACCGATAGGCACAATAAGCTAACGTGCGTATCATTAGAAAATCATAGATTGCATTCATACACGATTCAATGTGTTGAGCATTTCTCAATCTAAAATTAGATGATTGTTTTTGAAAGTGGTTTTCCATTGGTATTTGATCACAGCGTTTCCGAGAACATGTTCTACGCGTCTTGGTTAAAATGTTTCAACAGACACTAGCATCGGGTCTACCACAGAGGTAATTGCTATCCACCAATTGACCTTCAAATCCATAATTAAACAGCGTCAGTGGATCGAGTGCGTCCAATTTCCGGCGAGTAAGAGCTAAATAAACATCAACTCAGCCGTCTGCTTTTCAAATCGCCATATTGTCACGTGACTTTGTTGATACGACTTTGAATGTTATTTATATAGAAATGGATGCTTTACGTAGTGAGTTATCAATTACTGTTTTCTAGCTCAGATCAACGCGTCGTCCTAACAACATATTTAGCGTTTTTAGAGAAGTATATGATCAATCATACATGAATTGAATAAAAGATGATATTAAGAGCCAACTGAAAAGGTACAAGTAAGGGGTTTGCTATAGTTTACATCAAAACATTGCATACAGGAAAACAATGGAATGATTGCTTGAAAAGTGATTTTAAGAATTCTCTGCAACGTGGGTATATCTAGTGAGTGAATGGAGAAGAGAAATAGTCTGAGTTTGAAAGTTACACCTTTCTAAATGGCTCTGCATTTAAGAGTGCTTTAATCATTAATGCCAGTGTTAACTTTCTATGGCATATATGTAAAAATAGTATGTCTCTAAAACTACCATCGTCTGATTTGCCTGCCTAAGTTGATGTGCCCATGGTGTCTGTGGTACACAACAACTACGCCCAAACCGGGTCCCTGTGCCAAGCTATTTTTCACAACTTAAATCTTTTACAATCACATCATCCAGGCCTCTTTGCTTGATTACCTCATCACACCTCGTGTGATCCCAAGAGCTGATATGATTTACACACTTCTGAACAAATTAAGAAGGTATTGACTTGGAAATCTGATAAACCACTGACATCCACAGGCTTTTATTCTTGCAGAATCTTAACACAGATGTACCCTCTATCCTCCATGATACATATCACACGCATACCTCGTGGGCATTTTATAGTTTGTCAGCCTTCTCATGATTATTTGTCTAGAGGATAGGAGGGAACTGCAAATGGGAATGCTTTGCTTTGTAGCAGTAACATTCTCACATGATTTTAATTTAGCGTCAAACACTTATATTTTTGCAATATTCGTGCATAAACCTGTGTCCACTTTGACAGTTTAATGTAGTGCACGTCTGTCTTGTGCGGCATTTCTAACTCCTCTAGCTGTTCATATAAGACAGGTTCTTCTGTAAAGCAGACGACATGCTTAAAACTTAAGATTCGCATGTAGCATCAAACACTTCATTGTTCAATATACCGAGTGGAAATCTAATTGCTCTGTCCACAGCTATGAAGCATGCCTTGTGCCAATGCCTGACAATTGCCTTAATTTCCCCAATCACTCGTCAGTTAATGTGATAAGAACGTACGATTTGCCCCATTCAATGTGATTGATACGACTATTAGGTGTGTAATGTGTAAATTACCGATAAGCCATAGCTTATTACGAGCATGCATCGGCACGATTCGTCAATGATACAGAAGGGAGTTGCTTTGTGGAAAGTGTTATTTTGGAAAGGTGTCTGGTATTGACAGGTAAACGTATAGTGCGTTTACACATACAACATGTAATCTAGAGACGTCGACCTAGAGGTATATAAACAAAACGTGACTTTACCTGAGTGGGTCTAGAGTTGCTAGGAGTATAAAGAGGCAAGTTGTACGGACGTGCGTTAGGGAATATAATTCAAGCTGAGAATAATCATCTTATTGGCGATCATGAAAATCGTATGAATGTTTTCTGTGACACGAGTAGACATGCATGTGGATAATGTAATGGGTCTAACGTTTGTGCTTTAAAGATGAAACAACCGACTATTTTAGTTTACTACATAATTATACTAAATGTTGAATACGCCATAACGATGTAGTTAAGACATGTATTTTTTTAATACAAATCACAAATTATTATGGGATATTGGCTTGGAGCCATTCTGTTGTGGTGGTATATATGAGGTTGTTATAATGCTGCTGTAAATTGACTTAAAGTTTCATTTACCGCAGTGAAAAGCTTCAAATACACGTAAACTTAAACTGAAAATATGAATTACTAATTCTGTATATCATAACATGAAATTAATTACAGGCCAAACGCTTTAAATTATAGTTCGTCATAACTCCTTCTTAATCTTCTTCATTTCAATGGACGTTTGTTTTTATCGTAACTTCCATCGCAGAAACCATACGTATTTGAAGCGTATATTTCAATAGAAACCGTACAGATATATACATGTATGGTGACTATGAATTTGACATGAAGTTTTGATATTTCAAATCATATCTACGGAGCGTTCGTGTGTATTAATTAAATCTGCTTGAAAGTTAAAGGACCACATGTAAGTTCTACTTAAGTGATTCACAGAGACACTCGTATCTAGATTATGGCATTTTAATATGTACCAAAACATCTATGTCTTCATCAGATAAGATGTAAAGATTATCCGTACACATGTATTCACTGTGTCACAAGACTTACGCCCAATCCTTGTGCAAACCAGGTTGAAAATGATTCATTGAAAACCATTTCATTAGAACCATATAGTTGTATTTCTACATTCAAAGACACACTTTAGTGGTCGGTTGTAAATCCTTACAAATATAAATGTGACCGTTCAAAGGAACCCACTGAGAATATTAACTTAATTGGGACTAAGAAGTATTTTATTAGACCGATTCAGTTGCGTTTTCTCCACGTTAACAATTGAAAAGAACTGTTTATGCCATCACAAGCAAAATATTTGACAACTTTGACAACCTTTCTCCCCAAATGACATTTGAAATTGTTCTACAGCAAATTGTCATATTTATAATCCCCTGAGAGAGTTAAATTTTCTCATACACGTACAGTGAACATATAATCGAATGTTAAGAAAATGCATTGTTAATTAAACCCAGTGCTATAGTAAGCATCTCTAACAAAACTTGCATATCATATTTATTTGTCACAGCAGTGTCATAATGTTTCAGACAGCGCATTCATATTGTACTAATTGAAACAATTGTTGCAATATCAATTTCTCAAACTAGAAATCTGTAAAGTTGTGGGTAATGATGAAACGATTTCCACGTTCATACATTATAATGAATATATACATACAGTAGTTTCCATTGAGGCTAATGGCTATGCTCTCACAACGGTAAAGACTATAATGACGCCCAGATGGTTCATCAAAAAAGATAAGACCCATAAATAACTAGTTTTTTGCTCATATCACCTATATCAGTTGTCGCCATATTGCCACTAGCTGATAGTATCGCAAAACAGACGGCAAATTGTTACTCATTGAAGCGCATGCGCTAATTATTAAACATGCAAGGGTTGAAGGTTAATCATTTACTTTTTGCTCCACATAATTTATTTACATATTCATGGTTCTGAAGTAGTCTAAGACGTGCATATGAATTACTTTTGGCCAGTGTTTAAATTCAATATTCAAACACGCACACACTGGGCAGATGCATGCATCTTAAGAAATGGACACAGCATATTTTCACATGAATATGAAAAGCTATCATATTACAAACACAAATATCTTGCCAGTGTAAGTCACCAAGCGATTTAGCAGAATAAAAGACAGAGTCAATGATTATAGTGTTAGTATGAAAGGCCTCTTGAAGCTAATGCAGGATTGATGGCATTTTAAGCTGCTTTGCAGAACAATGACTATAAGCACCATGACTGTATGACACTGATACAGTGGTTTTTGGCGATCACCTGGACAATCATCTCGTGCGGTGCGAGGTGAAAGGAGGGTAACGTGCTCCTGGCCCCGAGAAGACACCTTTTTATATTCAGGTTGAGGCGTTCTCACAGAGGTCTGCGCTTTCGTGCTTTTACTGATTTATTGCTGCGCATGCGATATGAGAGTTTGAAAACATTGCAGGGGATATCACTTGTATGGCATACAGAGTGTTATTCTATCGCAAGATAGACCGACGTCAACTAGCTATTATTTGTCAATATGACTACCGTTTTGTAAGAAGGGTTGTTCAAGAACAAAATAAAAGCAAAGAAAAAACACACAAAACAAACAAAAAGAATGATGGCCGGTGATACAAAGTGCTTTAGCGCTCCCAACGGCGTTTGTCAGTTGCACACGTTTGAAGAAAACATTATTAGTATTTTATGGACTATTGGCGCCAAGTTTGTTACCGTCGCAGTGAAAAAGAAAACCAATGCATATGAAAAAAAAGATGAAGAAAAAAGAATCACTTCCGTTAATACTGCGCACGCGCCAAGCGACAAACAGCGTTTTTTGTTTTGCCACGTGGCCCGCGGGTAGACGGACAATTTGTAAAGACTAAAAATGTGCATGTATCATACATGACAGGACTTCTGGCAAAGTTGGCATTCAAGTTTTATAGCGGCCGCTATACCGAGATTCATAGGATGGCACTGAATTGGTAGTTTAGCGGTTTAGCAATTATTACCAGTCTAGCTTAATAATATAATCAAACTACGATGTAATAATCTCAACACAAATAATAGTCTTTTTATACACATACTGTTTGATTAATTCTTATCTGTAGCATTACACAGATAATTACACATATATACGTGAATAAATTAGCAGTTAAAACACAAATCTGATGAATAAATCTGCCTGCCTATACACAAAAAGCGATTTTTATAAATGACCACTACCACAACCAAAACAGTCGTGGTCATTAAAATGTAAATTTACACCCATTTAGACAAACGAGTGTCATACAGCAGTACATTAAAGCGTACATTAGCATACGGACAAGGGGCTATTAGTGTTCTACAATGTATGATAAGTCAATTAAGTTGCGTTTATGACTGACCAAGAGGCCAAATGGTGGTGATGGGTCCAGTAATTACTTGAAACAAAGGACCATTAACCCAAAGATAGTTTTTGCTTACGTCAATGTAAGCATACCACAGAAAAGTAATGTTTTCAATAACTATTGAACAGTCATAATTTGGATGCATACATAAATTTCATTCGTCTGTTTATAAAGCAAAACAGCTCTAGAAATACAATGGATCAACCACTTATTAAGCATGGCAGTCTCTCCATTTCCCATACTAGCATCGGTGTCCTCAAAAGCAGCTTTATTACCTGCCAATATAAGACCATACAGCAAGGTTTACCCCAGGTAAGACAAACATCGCCGGCGTAAGTAGGCGTCCCCTAGTGTGCTGTAGATGTATGTGACATTGTTAGCAGCTTATACGGGCAATTATAGCACTGTTGATGTTGACTTCCCGGTGGCTTTATGGTGAGAAAGTGAATTTGGGCCCAGGAGACTCCTTAAACGTAGGAAGGAAGCATCGTGCACTTTCAGCGATATTAGCTTTGTTATAGATTCTATGTCCCAAGGCCAGTAGACTACCTTCGTATCCACGTTGAAGTAACTATATCGGGGCCCGATTTGAGATTTTGTGGGGTCCCCAGCAGTGACCCGTAGTGCGGACCTCCTGCAATACAACATGGCCGTGCAGATAGCTTTTACATCTTATAAACGTAAGTTTTATATGTATATAAGTTGAAAGCTTGAAGTTAATACAATAATTGCTTTGCCTCCCTGATAAGTTGTGCAACAAATGTTGACAACTTTGCTTGTCACCCTCACCCTTTGGGGGCCTCTAGGTGACGACAGCTCAGCCGCTTCCTTCTAGACTGGGGACTGCTTACTACTTGGACGCCCTATTAAACGATTTCTTAACAACCGTGTCCCTTTATTTACAACAGTGCCATGGCTAGTGGTCATGGCTTTAGAATATTATGCCATTCCACAGAATGTCTACTTTCACCGGCACTATAGCTGTAAGAGATGGGAACATTATTTTCTTCATGTATAGGCCTAATGATGATCCCATCTGAAGTATACACAGAGAAGGTTGTTTGTTGTTTTAGGAAAACGTTAATAATACCATATCTCTTCTAGCACATCACATCACATTCACAGCACATCATATAATAAGTTATTGTTAATTATGGGTAGTCCTTTACAAAAAAATTCAGTGAACCGAGATATGGGAAGATGTTCTCACAAGAATATTATTTAATTAGTGAAGTTGTTTCTACCTTCAGACAAGGTGTCCATTTGCAAAACACTCACGTACCTGCCGATAGCGTCCATTGATGATAAAAATTTAATTCATATTATTGGTGTATATTATTAGTGGTTAATATAGAATGAAGTACGACTTGTTTATCTCGAACCTTCCATATATGGACAATTCGAGCAAACCATCACTTACATTACCACCCCTTTACATTATACAGCACTCTGATAATTCGAAGGTTCAGACAACTCGAAGGCTCGAACATTCCCTTCAAGTTTGAGTTAACGGGGTTCTACTGCACACAGTTGTGGCTGAACGCATGCCTCGTACATGTCACTATGGCAACACTCTTTAGTACGTGCTCCTGTATCCATCTACGAAAAGGCAAACACGTTTAACCTATTACGATTAGGAAATTTAATTAAATTGATGTTAGTTATGAATGAATGTGTGTATTTTCTTCTTCAGAGGAGCATCCACATAGTAATTATTCGTGTGCCCTTTGTGGACTGATGTATCGTCATATATATTATTTGATAAATAACAGTTTGTCATTTCTATGCTACCTCGAACACACCACCGAGTATGTGTGCCGCGTTGAAGTTATTTCATGGACAAGGTGTCATTCTTAATATAAATGTATTCCAACAAATCGTTCAGTCAACACTACCTACATGTATATATCTATAGTAAGCGTTAGAAGCTAATAAAACTGCTAACCCAGTGACTGATTCTATTCTCAACAAAACACAAAGTAACAAATAGAGCCATGAGTAGTCGCTGGGCCGAAGCGGGAGCAAAAATAAACCAAGTGTGAAGTTACATAAATCCAACAAATAAAAACAACATGTAAAAATGTGATGGATTAATTCATCACATCAAATGCTAGCAGATGCTGTGATGCAATGCTTGTAGGAAGAGAGAGAAAACGACGAGTGGTTGGTTCCAATTTCATGCACAACAAGGATGAAAGAATGTGTTTTATGCGGTTCCGTATTTTAAGAAGCTGCTAATGATATTGCAATATTTTGTTTCGCACACAATTTACCTTCATAGCGCGGGTTTCCTCAGACGGCAATGTTTTACAATAACAATAAGATTAAGATTATATTTTTAGCGTGCCAATTTTCCATTGCCATTATTTTCTGTAAAACGTGCGCGGTTTTTTAATGGTGGAAAGCAATAGAAATAATTAAACACAATAAAACGCATATAGAAATAGGGGAACGACTCAACAGTAAACCATGGGGATCCTGGGATATTGATATATTCGCATTTTTGTCACTCAACCTTGAAATAAATGAGACATGTAACCTTGACATTCTCCATCTCGAGAGTCAATCACACCAAATGTATATGCCTGTATCAATAGGATTTTATGTAATAAGATCTTAAATTTGATTTGATTATTAGATATGTCTAAGACGAAATTTAGGTTCTGGAATTGAATGTGTAAGATAATATCAAATGTGAACTATTAGTATCATTTTGTCTTCTACTTCAGAATAACTATGCATACGAAACTTCTATATAGATGTACTATGCACTGATATTGACAACAAAACAATGGTAATTCGTAGGATTTCAAACTGACTTCCCACGGGAGTAATGCTATAGTCGACACGCCATGTTGGGTGGGATGTGAGTGATTGGGTTCTAAAGCAGAGAAATGAAACTGATCTATTAAGCTATTGACTCAATCACCGAATCAACGAATCCAAGTGTCTGCAGATTCTATGGTGTATGATGTATCGTAAATGCATATGAATTTCAATATACGATGTTCAATATACTTAAATTTTATCATAATTTAGTAAACAATTCAATGACCAGTTTAATGTCATGCCACGAACATGCCTTTTACAGAAATGGTCTTGCACATACATACGGGCGTGGGTGGTCGGGGTTACGCCCATTGCATTTTGTATACAAAGAAATGTAGTTAAACAAAAACACCAGCGTCACAATAAGCAATAAATACTGTACTACTGGATCTGTCTTCTTTATTGCCGCAGAAAAGATTAACTTGCATATTTGCCAGATAATTGTGCGTGCGCAAGCTCACAAATCGCATGAGATGATTCGCTCAAGATATCCACGCTCACGTGCACGCTTTGATGGGGATTAACTGTGGGATTAATTTGCCAGCTTAATCTCCACATACATATCTATCAAGGCGCGGTGGGAAAGTGCTCTTTATCCGATCATCTGATCCATACGATGTACACAAGGTTGTTTCATCTGAATCGTCGCGCCTATTTTTGTGGCGCCAAACATAGATACATACTGACAACATCAGCAGTGAATTATCTTCTTTTAGTAAATGGTGTGTGCAATCAACGGATAAATTATGTGATATGTAATAAGTTTCCTGTTATAGTTGAAAAAAAGGTACGTACAAAATATCTCCACACTTGAAGTTGAAATGGAGTGGAACAAGAGGTAGACATTTTAAGAATAATTTTACTTAAATTTGTTTTGCCTTCTAAATCTACGCTAATTTTATTAATCTCGAGAGTACTTTTCTTTTTCGAATCTCTTTTAAATGATAAAACAATAAAGTGAAGCATTTTTAAATATAAAAATGCTTTTCAAACTATAGTAATTCCCCGTACACGTAGACCATCATCACGTTGAAGTAATTAAATTTATTACAGTGCTTAACTCAAGTAAATTCACGTATAGAGGCGTCGTGCACTTGACAGTTGTGTACGCCACTCAGGCGAAGATGTACACACATCTCAGATTAGAAGTGTACAACTGAGTGTGTGCCCAAGTTTACTTTCTCACGGTGAAGCGTTGAACTGCAAAATGACGTCACATGAATGTCTAGCAGACGATATTACGATTTCAGCAGGTCCACATTAGTTTTAGTTTGTGTTGTACTGATTTTCAATTGACGTGTTCAGTGTTCCGTGGATTTCCTCTTATATTGATTCGTGTGCAATAATATATGCCATATCTACACGTACCCACGCACGCACGCACCCTCACACACGCACACACACCACACACCCACGCGCGAACTAGCTAACGTTTTCCAACAGACTCACAATAGGCCTAGTGTAGATAGATTCAGAAGTTGTTGCCTTCATTGTCAAAAAACGTTCACCCTGAGCTCGAACAAGCAATCATTTATATTTTAATTTGCAACAAGAGGAAGTCTGCAGTGGCAATAAATCATTGGCTGAGTCCGCGTCTGCGCAGTCTGTCTTTTCTCTACTTAATGAGAACTGACAGGAATTAAATGTGAACAGGGCAAGGATCTATAGAAGTCTTATATGTTTCGCAGACAGTGGTATTGTGCTTACACAAATAACTCATTTCCTACACCAATCTCTGTTTCTCATCCTCACTGTGATGGAGAGATTTGTGGCGGATAGCACTTGTGGTGAGCCTCAAATAAGATGTGCATACCACATATAAGTTTATCATAATGTCATGTATTGCATGTGCTGTTATGTTTTTTGTAATCCTGCCCCCCCCGCCTCTTTTCAAATACATGTATTTATAGTCATTGTCAGTTGTTTGATGGTATTTTCTCACAACAAACTCACTGTGCTTTAAGTGTACAAAATGCCGCCGCTTGAAAACGTTATTGCTCACGAATCTTCAACAATAAGACCAATCTTGGGGGAGAAAAACCATCGATTCAACAATACTACCATCACTTATATTGGCAATGTCACATATGTGTATTCCGAGACACGTAGTTCCTAACAGTTTTGTGGAACGATCCGAGAGTAAATTCTATGGTCTTCCTTCCTGGCATGTTTTGACAATTCAATTAAGTCTAGCTCATTAGCCAGGTATTTACACACATTTACGCTCATTTAATCCCACAAATATCTTCAGCATTACTACGTTAGCCATTTCGAATTCCCATCTCTATATAAAAGTTATATTTAGCGATCAGAAATGTACATCTTGTGGTGTCTTGTCTTGTCACACGAGTTTGTGGCTAGATGCATGCAGATAAAGTAGCAGTTGAACTACACTGACTGAAGAAAGCACATCCACTGCACAGTCTCCGGGGCGTCTGGCCATAACATAGATCGTGTATCCATTTGCGGAGAAGTACAATACTGCTACATATACAAATATCTCTAGAACTACGTGTGCATGGTGTGTGTGGTGCATCTGATCTAGTGGCGCGGATATTACTACACAGGAAACACAAGCAAGTATATTATGATTATAATAACTAGGTCAAACAAACTGAACACAAATGATACACGATGAAATTGATTTTACACGTTCCTCTACTTAATATTAAATCTCCTAATGATTTGTTTTGCTGTTTGCTTTACATTTTTGTGGTGCTATCTGGAATATCCAGTTTCTGCCACCATTACTGGAACATACGACAAAATGTAAACACCAGATTTCCTTCTCACCCGGAATCTAGCAGACGAAACCAATTTTGCAAGGCAATTTATTTCATACGATCACAAATTCCCGGTCTCAATGTAATAGCATGATTTCATTGCCATTGTTTTGTTCTAACTTCCTTTTGTTTGCAATCGTTTAGCTGTCATTGTGTTGTACGGGTCATGCATTCAACCAGTTTTTATTCTGCACATTAAATCTATGACATCGTACTATTTGTATATTTTTCCCCATTCACTCATAACATCTTAGCTTAACAATAACATAATAAGTTCGACACTTAGCTGTTCCAACGCTAATCACAGGGATTAGATGCACAATTGACTCGTCATATCAAAGCACATAGCAATTTCTCTGTAATACACAGACTATACTTTTGAAGGAAAATTTCAATAATCAAGAACGCTATATAGACATAAGGTTGTCCTTGTTCGTGATAGAGATCATTTGCGATAACCCAAGACACCAATCCAAAAAGTGCCCAATTTGGTAGACGTATGATTTTATTGAACCCAACTTTATGTGAGACCGTGACCACGCGCGTGACTCCACATTTGTCTCTACAAGCAATAAGGAAAACAGGGAATTGTGAATGTTGGGAAAGTAACACAGATAAGTACTTTTACTACAATAGCTTGAAATGGGCATGTGTTTTTTACGACCACTTCATTTAATCTCACTTCATTTAATTCCTCACAACTCCCTTTCCCCACTCCTCATTTTAGAGCAACTCTCCCCACCCAAACAATAGTTTTTAACCTCTGCTTTATTCTGACTAAAATATATTGGGCGATTTCTCAGTGACAGTTACAGTCTCTACATTCAAGCAAACACCTCGCAGTACATATCTTGTAGGTTGTCCATTATTGGCAAGTCTCTATTGATCAGTTCTACTCGGTCCTGTCATCTATCGCTCTTGCTGGATCTGTCATGAGCAGATTCCCTACGGGGAATTACCCCTTAAGACAGTTTGCTGGAGAGTTGAAAACACGATCAGTTGTTGTGAAACAAACATACAAAGAGCATCAATAGTTAGCTGTCACCATGAAGTTATAATCTTTACCACTGCGTTTTTGCGCTTGGAAATGTACATACGGATCTTTATTTTAAACTTTTAAACTTTTACATCACAACAACAAGACTTTCTGCACATGGTATGTACTTTAGTCTATCAAGGTTGACGCAAGTTAGTGGAATGGTATTTCAACCTGGTGTTGGTAGCCTCACAGTGGATTACATTCATATTAGTTTCTCCTGTAGTATTTTGGTACAATCTTAAGTACTCGTTCGGGCTCGTTTAATACGTTTGTAGTACAACAAATATGTGACGCATCCACATGCACATGATACGCTTGAAAGCAGACGACCTACTAATCAGCAGAAGAGATAACACGAGATTTTCCGAGTCACGAGATCTGACGAGAATCACAGTTTAACTTCCCATTTAGGTTTGTTTATCTGCTAAGTGCGGCACGATATGGGCTCATCTTACTTTGAAATTGAGAGTAAATACTTTTGGCTTATTACTTCCAACACACAGATTATTGTTGGAGATAATGTAATATAGTTGTGCAGATTGGGCATGGTACAATACTGGCGAATTAGGCCTGGATGTGAATTTCCGTATAAACTTCAGATTTACAACCTACACTACTAGTTTATAAACGGCTGGTTAATTAAGACTATTACTGTATTATGTCTTCAGTTGAAATTCAGCTGAATGTAGGTAATTGTAACCATGCATCTTATGCGGTTTAATTTAGCAATAAAACATATTAAATCGCACACAATAAAGAAGAAACAGAACTAGCGAAAATACAAATGTTCCATTGCCAAACAAACAAAGCAGATGACGTACTTTTAATAGATTGGCTTCTATTCGCTTATGGACAGATTCGTCTGTCTTTGGCTCGGAGGCATGGCTGATTGTTGTTTTCTTCACAATTTTTTCCAGTTTGCAAACATGTCTACTGTCAGTATACGTGAAAAAAAAAACAGACGCCAATTTACAGCAAATATCGCCTTTGCTTACATTTCCCCCCCTTTCTGGTGATGGTATTAATAACATAGCCGCTGACATGTTGAACAGCAAAGAATTTACACAATGTTTGACTGTTAATGAATGCTGCGTGGGAGGTTACGTCAAAATTACACCATTAAAACTTAAAAGAAACCAATTAGATCACACCATAACCAAGAAAGCACCCAACGAGAAACAACAAAACACTCGACAACACCTTTCCTCCCTAAGTTCAACGACACGCCTCAATTCTTCGCGAAAAATAATTGCATCCCCAGCAGGATGAGACCAATTAACACGGAGGCACGTGTCGGTCGTCACTTAGCTTCCCGGCTGGGTGGCCGCGGGCGGGCGGCCGGTCGGACGTCCGGGGCGAGCTTTCATGTGGACGTGGTTGTGGCGTGGTTGTGGCGGGAGGCGTGTGCCGCCAACAGCGCTAATAGCTCGTGTGTAGTACAGGCCAAGGCACGCTGTAACATCTACACAGCACTTTCTAATACTGTCCAGTGTATGTGATTAATTGCTTGAACATGAGTAATCCGAAAATATTGTAATTATAGGAAGAACCGGGGCATATGTAATTGCTGTGTCCTGGAGACGATATGCAGGGGAAAGTGGGCTGAGGTAATGGGTGCACGGACGTATTTTGGGAGCACGTGTAGGGACGTACAATGTACAATGTAATGTGGTTGGGGTTGATGAGCACCAACTTTAATCAGGTTTTACAATTCTTTTTCTCTTTCCCCTCTATTTTCGTGTGTGCTTAATCAAGCTGTGCATGATTGGCGTAAGATGTCCGATTGGATTGGATGAATGTGTGGCTGTATTTCCATTTGGTGACTGCAGATAATTGGTCAGTTTTCTTTCCGAATAAAGTAGTGGTGTTGAATACACGTATTGACACCTTTCCATGGCAACAACACCAGTAAGTAAATATAGAACAACATAAATCAGTGTATTCATCAAATTTTTAATCTTATGTAACGAAAGTCAGTCTCAACTGTAAAGGGACTTTTTGGAAGATCGTGGAATCGAACTCACGACCTCCCGGCTATGAATCAGACCGGTCTTATGTGTCATAGTCGGGCGTGCTAACCGTTACACCAATCCCCCTAGACGACTGAGACAAGCTTCGTAACTTGCCTATATGCTTCCAGAATCACACTGTCTGAAACCTGACGCTATATTTAGCTTCCCCAACTGTGCCAGTCTCAATCTAACAGGCTTTCTACTGACTTCGTTTCGTTGGGCACTTTGTCAATCTGCAGGATGCATTGTGTCCGAGCCACTTTTGTTACAGACTCCCCCAACTCCCTACTCCATCGACAACCCCCATACCACGCCAGATTCGGTCTTCCACCGGGCAGTAGAGACTCGCGGGCATCAGAGACTCCACGGCTCTTTCGCATCCCGCCTCTCTTCTCACATCCCGGGGTGAATCTGGAACCACTGCATGGCTCACACGGCATATACTCACAGTATAGCCTCGCTCGAACCTATCCTTAACCGGGATACTTCCCGAGATCGATCCGAGCCTCATACAGTGGCATCACTGGTTCATAGGGTTCTTGGAGATAGCGAGATAGGGAGTTCTATCCTACAAGGGGCGCCACGGAACACAATTTACGGAACACTATTATCAGATCAGGAATTCTCCCTGGGAATACCATCCCATAGTCAGCTTTCGGTGACCGAGGGACCTGTAATAATTCTCAGATCTAACTTTCCATCATCCGTCGGATTACACTACCCATCTACCTTAGTTCGAAATTCCCGGGCGGTAGCCCCCTCCCCCAATGTCTTACATGTGATCTTACATGTCTTGTACACAGGGCCAGCCCACTACTAATGGACAATAGACAATTTCACAATTTCACAGGGCGACTACCCGGTGGCTTCTTACCGAAGCACCCGGGTCCTTGTCTTCCACCATGTGTAACGAAAGTCAGTCTCAACTGTAAAGGGACTTTTTGGAAGATCGTGGAATCGAACTCACGACCTCCCGGCTATGAATCAGACCGGTCTTATGTGTCATAGTCGGGCGTGCTAACCGTTACACCAATCCCCCTAGACGACTGAGACAAGCTTCGTAACTTGCCTATATGCTTCCAGAATCACACTGTCTGACACCTGAGACAAGCTTCTTCTGTGCCAGTCTCAATCTAACAGGCCTATATGTTTCGTTGGGCACTTTGTCAACCTGCAGGATGCACTGCCTGACACCTAACAAACATCAAAATTTAGCTTCCCCAACTTTGCCAGTCTCAATCTAACAGGCATATTTTCACTGCAAATTCATTATCCACCACGTCGTATTTTGTGACGCCTGCTTGGTCATGATGCAGTGGGAACTATCAGAACAAAAATGACAGGTAAAGATTGGCGACCGAGACAGTATCGTCTGCCGCACACTCAAATACTCATAAAATATCCACCACGTCGTATTTCCCAATGTGATTTGGACGGCGATCCAGGCGTGACAGGTAAAGAATGGCGACCGAGACGGCGGCAACGGCGATCCGGCGTCTCGACGGCGGCAAGCGATCTCTGCAAGTGCGCCACTCCATTACATGTCCATCTACGTATTGGGTTGAGCGATTCAATATTACTGCTCTTACGGTAGCTGCCGAATAAGAGTATTTATAGCAGACTTTACTGCCAAATGCATTGTAAAAATGGTTTAATGTTGTCCAGGGAGAGCTTATTCATAAAATTTACTTCAGTTACAATGTGTACTTTAATATGTGTCATTGATCGAATGCATGCCCTTGGTATATTGCTGTGAATTGGCCTCATATCTAATTCATGTATATGAAACCTTAGATGATACGTTTCCTCAATATTCTGAGTGATTTATGCATATTAAATCTGCAGATTAAAGCAATGCATCTAAGTCAGTGGTAACTGGCAGAAAAGTAGATAACTTTTGCTCCCTACTTTTAAACATACGTAAGCAAACGGCATTTCATTATTTTACTTATTTAATCAGATTTTACAATTTTCACTCAAACTGTGAACAAGCTATAAATAAATATACCCGAATCAATTACACAACAAATGTGTCTTTACATCAGATATTTGCTTAGTGCCATGTTTACTTTATTCTAATGTCCAAATGCTATCAATGATAATTAGAAATCGCGTGTCAACATTTATAATCTAAAAACATAAACACGCTTATTATTAATTTATAAAAGATACATATTTCACGATATACTTGTTAACCCTCGTTTAATAACATTATTAGCTGGCAATTAAGTTATATGTACAATGTATGTTGAAACACGATCACCATCAGATACTCGCCAGTAATCAATCGTGAACTGTAGCCATGTTCTTGACATATGCGGGAGTCATACATCACTCAGATAACCAAATCACGATGATCTCGGCTCCTATCTGAGTTTGAAATTGAAAACTATATTCATTTTATGTGATAAAGCCAGATTTCACAATGATACGACTGCTGACATTTCCGCCTAGGCGAATTTAAGACGACGCACATATATGGGCAGCAAATTACATCAGTGTTCCAGGCATATATTTTATTGTAGGTTTTGGTCACTATGTTTACCACTACTACATTGTTTATTCAAGATAATTACCCTGGAACAGTCTTGACATAAGTATTGCTCTAAAGACCATCATTTTTGTACAGGAATGTTTTTATCCTACACTTTGTTCACTGTCTTGAATGACCAGCAATAAATGACCAAAACACGTGATATTATGGTCAGTTGGGCGGTGACCGTTGTCCAGCTCAATCCCCAACCAGCGTCTAGACGTGTTGAAATCAGCATATCAGATCTTATATTCGGCCCTTACTAGCCAAGGATTGATCGATTACTTCTAAATTCAAACCTCATTATGTAGCATTAAACTTCATACATCTTGGAGGCTGTCTTATACGATTATCGCCAGGACACCAGTGTGCATATCGTGTACTTTTGTACGTACACAGCCGAATGAAATTTCCAGGACTGGAATTATCAGACCGTATAGGGTATATTTGAAATATGGACTAGGTGGTAAAGTTGATGATACGTGTAGGCATTATGACCAGCAACGTGGAGAGTTCAGTGATGAGAGGTATAGGTGCCCAAGCATAGTGTTCATCGTTACTGGCAGGGTCGACACTGCTGTCATCTTGAGTAGAAAGATCATGAAACCCTCTGGAAGTGTGGTTCATTCTTAATATTTTAAGTGTATCTGCAACAAGCTCTATGTACACAAAACTGCAGTGATTGATGTGTTTTATCAAAAACTAAACGCTGAACATCTTGACGAAACATATCTGAATCGTCTCTCTCACCCATCTGTTTGCAAGATAACATTTAGAAGCAGAGACAGGAAGCTCGAATTGTAGAAGCTATTTGTCATCATTACCTTTTCCACTATCTCACTCTCTGGTCAGAAAGATCGCGCAGCAGCCAGTGACTTCTGCGTGGAGTGCGCAATGAGCGGTAACCGTTCTCTAGTGCCCTGGTGCCTGTTTCATATATTTCTGCTGTCTGGTGCTTGTTTGTACCGTATAAAACCTGCATGCTCACGCTAAGTATGCAGAATCTGTGGTCAAATAATGGCATCATTGTGATGGAGATCGACCAATTTGAGAAGCAACTACCGGTATGTATCGAATAACATAGGTCATTGATGCACCGGAATTGCAATGGTCACTAAGATAGGTAGGCATTAGAAGTGACCACTGGGCCCGACCACATACTTCAAGCACGTGGGCGCCGGTCTAATTGAGTGTACCAAAAATGCAACAGTCTGTACCACTAGCTGGAACATGTATCCTCGTGTAATAGGCTTCTAATTGGATGAGTCTCTACGTGAGTCATGTTCGTGTCACACCAGCTGCTTGTAATGGTTGTGAGGCATCCCGCTGGTGGTCTGTTTATTATGGGGAGTTCTAGAGGCAGAATCTCCATCACCAGTGACACCAAAAGTCATTGCAAGGCATAGCAGAACCAAAGTAATGAGAAAAATGGGTTGACAGACTACCTTTGATGGATGATTGATTGATACCTAATACTATATGTATAAGACATACCGTGAGAGATCCAACTGTGTAGTATGCTGGCTCAATATTAGCGCGGTAGTGTAAATTCATGTGGACGTTGAGTTACGCCCCCAGGCCGGGGTTGAGCCTTCCACAGTCTCAGTGTTAATTCAGGTCATGAGGCATAAAGTCCCGGGGCTGACGGAGCCACGCCCGGGCGCTGTTGAGTGCGCACTCAGGCCCCCGTGGGTATCTCCTTGCTCAGCCTCCTTGTTGGTGTTAAACCAATCATTAGCAATACACTAACGTTTCTCATTAGTTGTGTCTGGATACCAGTGATTCTTGCATTGCATACCTAAAGGAGCATTAAAACAATTCACACACACGAAGTACACTACACATGTATGGTGTGGAATCTGCTCTGGATTAATTAGATTTTGCAATATTTCAATTTCATCTACAATGTTATTCCGATGACATTGATTTTGAACTATATACCATATTACCACAGTCTTCATTTCCAACTAAGTTATTAGAATTACAATAGTTAAGTATGCTGAAAGTAAATGCAAGAAATATCGATGTGGCTGTTGAAAAAAGTCTTTAATGGCTATTCGTGGTTGCAGGGGTAATGAACATAATTCTAAAGCCTTTGTCGTTTAAGCTATTTGTATTAAATGTTATCGTGAACATCCGCGTCTCAATCAACGTGAGCTCTTACCTACGCGGTCAAACAAAGCGTGGAGATAGAGCAGAAAATCGTCTGCATTTATGGCAATAGCAAGTGTCGTGAATATTGAATATGCTGATAAGAGATTGGTCACGCGGGACTTTATTTATGACCTGTCAAACTAAGGATAATGGCTAGTTTTAGTTCAGGAATTGGCCAAAACGATATTTATATGCAACCTCCACTTGCACGCACTGAAAAGAAGGCCAAGATTAGAAAACAAACAAACAGTGGAACAGTAAAGTTGCTAGTTCTACGGCTTTATTTATAATTATTAGGCTTTTAACAGTCATGTAGATCACATTACTTTACTTTATGACTCAAGGTAACAACACATAAACAACAGTTCTTCATATTTTTTTTCACAAGAAGCTTTAAACTATTTTTAGATTTCAACACCCTGCGAACACGGCCATGAATTATCATCATTCTACACAATCATCGGGACAGTGTAATCTCATACATAATGCAACCAGAAAGAAATATATCTACTGCTGTATGTCATTTGCGTCGTTCTTTGAACACTTATAATCTAGTTACGCAAAGTTCTTGAAAATATATAATTTTAAACTCTAAACTGAATCCGATGACTTTGAAAATATCATATCAAAATACATTCCAGTTGTTTAACGGATCTTTGAAACATAACTATAAGGCCAATTAAGCTGTTTATCATCTTTCATCGAATATCACACTTAATATTTGCGGTACAAATCACCAAATTTCCTCTCGCTATTTGGCTCGTCTATTAGAATTTTGGAAAAAGTAAATGATATTCCCAATCGAAATCATTTTGTATTGTTTTATTTTTAGTAGTCATGGTGATTAGATTATATGTTAACAATACAAAGTTATATAGCAAAACAATTCGTACTATTTTCAGAGACCATGTGTTTCGCATCGACGTGCCTTCATCAGAAGTATGGCGAGCTGTGCAGCATCTACTAAATCATCCCTCATACAGTCAGGTGATCACTGATTCCAATAGAATTCATTGATGATAGAATTTAAAAATATTCTTCATGTGATGGAACTCGTGTTTACAAAGATTAATATGATTGTATACAGGCGTAATTAACTACACAATTATTTACTAATAGAATCGGCAATACTCACAACCCTTTAAAGTCCACTTAACTCCTAAGTTTTAATTTTGTGTCTGTTAAGTTTCTTTCATTTTTATCAAATCATAAACCAAGTGTGTTGTGTAAATGAATTAAACGCACTTGTTTTGTACGTATGTATGTCCATGTGGTTTGTTCAACTAAAGGTTTTCTATTCTTATTTAGGCATTGGATTTATGGAAGCCTCCCGACACACTGGGTACGTGTGACGTTCACGTGAGAAGCCATTTTGTCAGCCATTTTAGACGCCATCTTGCCTCCAGCAACATCACACACACCATATTGATGGACGATGTGCAAAGGTATGAATATATATATATAAAGATGATGTATATGCAAAAATGTGACAATGTCACTCTCAAATATCCAGAGGTTTCTCAGAGTAACTCTTACTTCACAAATGTCATTTATTAATGAAAAAAAAGAATAAATAAAAATAAATAAAAACAATGAAAATAAAACAATAATGGGAATGGGAATGCTGTAATTATGATTGAGAGTAAGTTAGAGTCAGTACATGTTAATTTATGTTGTATGACGATGTATGTGTTTGCAGTTTGGTCGAACAGCAGAAGTCAGTGAGACATAAACGCAGCATCAGTCACCATAACGTCATTGGCAAATACGCACCCCTGGACGAGGTGGGCATATTATTAGTAAATGATATGTATAATTAAGATTTATAACAGTGTTCTCATGTAAAGATAAAACAAAGCTACTGCAAGAAAACATTTGGATTTCCATAGAAGATTTTCCCCTGCTCTTAATGTTAATGCCAGCTTTTACTGACATTATTTCTGACTCTGCTTTCTATCCTTGGACTGTCTGCATGCATTGGAGACCCCGTTACGCCCCCGGGTCCTCACGTCCTTCAAACATTGTCAAAACTCATTCTGCCCTCACACACTTCAGATGAGCCGCTGGCTGCACAAGTTGCGGCGGAAGCATCCGGAGTCCGTGAAGCTTCTCACCATCGGACACACCTACGAGGGCCGTCCGCTCACAGTGGTCAAGGTAAGTCCAGGGTCAGACGGTCAAGCAGGGGGGTTCATTGTGGGATTTGGTCGTGTGCGGTAGAACATGGAAATGTGCGATGGGACATGTGGGATTGGATGGCTCTTCCTTTAAAATGCCCCAATGTTTAGACAACACACCAATTGAGCGATTAACTCAGACATAGCATGAGTACAGTATTAGAGTCATGACGCATTCATGGTCACGTTTCTTGACTATGCATGTGAGACTGGGGCATATTGACATCTACGCATACGTCGCATAGAGAACAAGATCGAAAGACCATGAGAGAGGTGTTTTGTTATTGTGGTGCGCGGTACCACCAAGAAAGCTGGACAACAACAACCTTTATAACTCTCGGAAGTGTTCGCCTCATCTATTCGGACTAAGTTTAAATGTACACTAGCACAATTGCAGTCAAGATATCGCCTTGTTCATGCCCGTGTGTGGTGTTGCAGGTGGGGCTGGCGGGCGGGGCGGGGGCGCGGCCGGCCGTGTGGCTGGACGCCGGCTTCCACGCCCGCGAGTGGATCTCCCACTCCACGGCGCTCTACATCATACACAAGGTGGGTGGTGGTGAATAGTTCATATTCTCCTTGATGTCTTCTATTTCTATTGCACCCTAGCAGAAAGCTAAATATTTGTTTAAATTTTACAAGATTAATGTCTGTTTTACTCTAATGAATTGTCAGTGTCTCTGAAACATTTTGGCTATGATAATTATCTGTTATATTGTGAAATGGAAACACATATTTGAATTGGAACTATCACTGAATTAGAGTTGCATAATTATCAATACGATAGTGGGTATAATGTGCCTTAGAAAGAATCACATGCTTCTTCTTTATTTATTGATACTTAAAGTACAATCAACGTACAGTATATATTTTATGATTGTTGTTTTCCATATAAGCTGGCCCGAGGAATCCGGAATGAGTCTAGTCCGGCCCATCGCCTGCTGCAGTCTCTAGACTTTTACATCCTGCCGGTCGCCAACCCGGACGGATATGCTTACACCTTTTCAATGGTGAGAGAATGTTAACTTCAAGACTGTAAAACCTTCAAATTTAGTGTTCACAAATCAAGTAGTGTTGATTTTTGTTTTGCCTGGATAGCACTGCATGTGTAAAGTCCCTACAAAAGTTGGCAAATCTGAAAAGGTAAAGAAATCAAGCGGGGTTACACTTTTCATAAAACTTGCACATATAACTAATAAATCCCAATTTGTTTCAATCATATGAAATGTATTGAATTCCAAATTTTGAAATTAGTTTGACATGTGGCCCTCCTATTTGCTCATTCTTTCACCACTATTTTCCTCAATCAGCTATTCAGTTTAGTGTAAATGAGGCATATCAGAATAAAGTTCACATTACAGGATCGGTTATGGCGGAAGAACCGAAGACCAGTGAGCAAGAATTGCACAGGAGTTGACATCAACAGGAACTTCCGCTTCCAGTGGGGTGAAGGTCAGTGGTGGTCAATGCAGATTCCATTATATGTCATGGTGAGACTGAAGATCCATGTGTAAAAGGCTGAGCCAATTGCACAAGCCTGTGAACATTTTAAAATGTTATCACGTATATTTAAGGGTGTACATTGCCAATAGGCTTAATGTTTAGTAGAGCAATGCTCGTAAAACAAAAATGAAAGATTCTAACGTAAACCAACCAACCAGCATCCGACAGATTGCACCTAGCATTTCTAGATAACCCAACTCGCCAAATAGTGGACTAAAACAACCATTTAATACCTGTGCAGGCCACACAAGCGCGGACCCGTGCAGCATCATGTACCACGGGCCGGCCCCGGACAGCGAGCTGGAGACTCGCCATGTGGAGCGTTTCCTCAAGGCACGTGCTGGACACGTGCTCGCCTACGTCTCTCTACACGCCTACATGCAGCACGTGTACACACGATATGACTACGCACGTGCCAGATACCCAACTGATCATCAGCAGTTGGTAAGTTAAGCCTCTGAGACACCAGGCTAAGAACACCAAACCCCACGCAGTGTCTTAGCATAACCAATCATTAACGGTATGTGCAGCATGAACATGCAATCATTCACTACTTAAAAAGAAAAGAAAGAAAAAATAAGGCAGAGAAAAATATCAATGGCAGACACCAGTCTTACGGTTTTGAATATGTTCAAAAACCTTCATTTAGTTACAAGGTCAAGTTGTACGAGCTTACGAAAAACCTTGAATTGCTTCTAAATTGTTCTAAATGAATTTATTACCCATTATAGATAAATTCAATTAGTTTCCAGAACATATGCTTTCGGTAGTATTTTCTTTTAAAATGACAAAAAGCAACTCAATACAATTTGTTGCTATTATTGCTTCAGATTTTGATGGCCCAAAAGGCAGCAGAGGCCATTATGGCTGAGAACGGTTCCCTATACCATGTGGGCACCGCAGCCGACATTTTATGTGAGTATATATGTCTCATGATCCATGGCATCCGTTGAACTCAGGAGTAGGGCTACAGGAGACGTCACTAGAGACAGAAGTGATAAGGATGCAGTCAGAAAAAAAAAAAACTTGGGAGATTCCTTGAGGTTTCCAAATATGTTTTAAAAGTACCTACCAGAGATCCATTGTTGGTAAATTTTGACAGTTGTTGTATTCAATATTTCATATTTGAATAAGTTTAAATTTTGCAAAATATTTACATAATGAGCATCACAGGTGCCCAATGTTTGTAGGTTGCCAATCAAAAGATGCTTTTCTAAGAGCTATTTTAGGTTAGACTTCCACTGTTTATGCTATAGACTATACTACAGCCAATACACAGCATTCAATATTTACATAACCATTACATCTATAAAATTGTTTACACATATGCTATTGGCCAGTCAATCTTGTGTCAATGGGTTAGTGGGTGGACCGTAAGTACACAATACCATTTCGTTTACAACTGAGATATTATGTAATTAGCAGAACTTATTAATAATAAAGCCGATTCACTATACATACAACCAAACAAACCAATAGACTGATCTCCGCATGTTCATCCTCCTGCACAGACTCGTACGGCGGGGGCTCTGCCGACTGGGCCAAGGCGGTGGCCGGCATCAAGTACTCGTACCTGATCGAGCTGCGGGACAGCGGTCAGCACGGCTTCCTGCTGCCCACAGACCAGATCATACCCACAGGTACAGTACATGACACAGGCCTTCCAACTAGACACTTGAAAAGGATTACTCATGCATGATATTTTCTTTGAATATTGCATTATTGAGGTACTGTATGGAGGTTCTTTTAAGTTGAGGAATTGTATCAGTTGCAACTGCTTTTTATTACATTATGTTGCATATTAATGTTGCAAATATTCTTTCGACTTTCCTAGTACGATATAGCCATATATTGAACACAAAATACCATATAGTGTATTCTAAGTTTGTCTACTACAATGCAAAGCTCATATGACTTGTGTCTTCTGTTTGACTATGCAGGTTGGTAATCTTGACTGCAATGTATTATCAGACAATGCATTTCCAAATCTTGAATTTACCTTGCAATAGCATAGGGAATACTTTCATGTGGTGTTTGCAGCACTCTACCTCTCATTTCGGGACCACCTAATCATTAATCATTTTAAGAGCAACATCAAATTGTATAAGTATGATTGCAGGTGAGGAGACGTGGGCCGGCCTGCGAGCCATCGGCAAGGAGCTTATTTCACTGTACAACATCTCTGCAGGACAGAGTGGTGACAAACGAGTCGTGGAGAGTGAAACGCAGACGACAGAGGCAGCCACATGGGCACACAAAGACAAACCTGAGATAGACATAGAAGTTGTGATAGCCCAGTGGAATGAAGATGGGTTCGGACGAAAGAGCCAAGATCTACAAATAGATAAAAGTGATGTTAATGTTCATGGTGCTAGTCCTTCTTCAGATACTGTATCGGATACTGCAGCAGCTTCTGCAGTAGACATACATAATACATGTATTCTAGTGACCTTAATTTATTGTGGGCTTTCAACTTTGGTGGCTCATAGCTATGTCATTAGTACATGGTTGGGTAAAGTGTAGCTGTACTATTTATTAGGATGTGTGTGTGGTGAGTGATGGACATGTAAGTCTGCTGTTGATGATGTTGTGTTCACATGTAGTTCTATGTAGTAACGGGAGGAGAAAATGAAAATGCCAGGAGATTGACTTGCCCACACAATGTAAAAATTCATTGATGTCAAACACATTTGATACTTTCAATTTCTGTATTCTGTGGCTATAGAAATTGAAAAATCAATGTTAAATTTCATTACTGCTTGGAGCACGCCTAATGGCGTCACCTGTGGCTCATTTTGGCATTTTGCAAGTTTGAATGTGTGTTCAAGGCAGCCATTTTTGAGTTAAATTTTGACTTTGTCTGAAATAGTTTCAATGCAGCTTTTAAAACAGGATATTCAAAATAAGTATAATGTTCATACAAAGTAACTATAGCTGTTAATTTGTTAATTTTGGGTAGCCAATAGAAGTTTAGCTCCCAAAGAGTCATTAAAGTCCTATTTATTCTGTAGTAGGTGCAATATAACTATTTTAGTTATAACGCTAAACATTAACTATCATAGACAGTGAAAATGGGGGTCATCATTTTGCAATATGAATGTATTGGAATAGAATTTTACTGTTATTTGCTTTCAACTATTCTTTTATTATGAAATGGTGCTAGACTCAAGTAATGATGCTATGTACGTACCCTGTAAGAATATGATAAATTAAATGTATGAAAAATTTTCAAATATAGAAGTTATCAGTGTTGACTTCAAATGATCAATTTGGGGGAAAGTAAAAATTTTGTATTCTGTATATTCAATTGATGACACAAATTCAATGTGTTCAGCTCTCATTATGTGTATGCATGTGAATAGGATGTATAAGGTATTATATGGGAACCTAGTGAACCATTGCTAGAAATGTAGGCTATTGCTATAGTAAATTGTATTCAGTGTATATGATGCAACATAGATTTATATTTATTGAGCTATTACCTCATATAAATTGCTATACATGTATTTGTGTTTACCGTAAACCACAGCAATACCTCATGAAGTTTCAGCTGCTGAACGTAATCTGAACATATCCTGTGGTAATGTAAAATAATGTGTAGCATTACACAACAGGTATTTTACACCCATAAAAGCTTATTCTTATGTTTAACCAGTAAAAATGAATTGGTGGTAAGATATTTGCAAGTTATTAAAATGCAAGAAATGTGTGCATTCCATAAAAAAGTGTTACGAATGTTGTGCTTGCTGGAGTGCTGTTTTTAACTAGGGTTTTGAGCAATATGAACTGGCATGTGGATCATTGATATGCAGGTTCTTTGCTATGCTCGATAGGCAGATCCAAGAAGGGTGCATGGATCACACACCCCTATTTCCTACCCAATGATATCATTTTTATGGATTTTTGGCATGTCCACTATCAATCTCGTAGAGCAAACTAATGAGATTGCTGAAGTGCAACCCCTCTTTTCCAAAAACCAGGATCTGCTAGTAAATTGCTAACACCTGTAACTCTTAAATAGCATAGAGAAACTTTGATTTGTTTATGTCAGGGTGTAAATATGCGTGACCTGTAGGTTTTTACCAATACTCTACTAGAAAACTACCTATGCATATGGGCATCTCTTCTTGAAGGACAGTCTCATCAAAATAACATCACAATAACCTGTTTGACCTTTTGAGCATACATGTACTACTTGTTATGCAAATTGAATTGGCATGGTTATTCATATTTTGTGCTTGCAGTTATCAGCAGAAGTATATGTATATCTTGCTAACACTGTGATATTTTTCAAATATGTTCTGAGCCAATGTGCAAAGAGCATTGAGATAAGACTTTATCATTTAGGATTATAATCTACACGGTAACATATTGGAAAGAATGATTATCCACATATGATTATTGAGATAGAATAATATTACCTTACAAAAATGCAGATAATTAGCATATATGTGTTACTTTTAGGTCTAATTCTTCACAATTACATGTAATGTAATACAAAAAAAGTACATGTTTATTTTAATGGAAATTTATCCTACCACAATGGACATTATCAAATTCTAACATGTACTGAATATTTTCTACATTAGAACACACTTTCAAAAGCAACAGTCTATGTTTTTATCAATGAGAATGTCCATTGTCCTTACATGGTTGTGTCTATTGTTGTAGAATATTTTTCATTTGTTGGAGAAAAAATCAAAATGGTGCTTCAATACATGAGCTTATGTTATGAATAAAATTGTACACATCTTCAGCTTTTATTAGTTGTGTTACTAAATAATATAGAAATTTTAAAAAAGTCAGCTCAACAATTACATATGTGTATACAAAAAGAAGACTGATTAGAAACCTATTGGTTCGAAACTAGAATGGATAAAAATAAATCTTTATTAAATTTGAAATTTCTTTATGCATTTTGGCATTGCATTGTAAGAAAAAATATAAACAATACTGTATAAAAGTGATTTTCCTCAATACTGGATTTATAAGGGTAAATGTAACAATTAGAAGTAGCAATAATTTATCAAATAATTTATGAATGAATCTAAAGATGCTTCAAGAAACTTAGAAAAATTAGACTTGATTTAAAAAAACTCTTTGATAGAATATTTCATTTGTTTCAACAGACATCCATGTTCAATGTACTCACCAATGTGTTATAGATTTGATAAGAACCGTTCCAAATATTTTACCCCAACCCCACCCTCCATCTCTAAAAAGTCTATAAAACAGAACATTTGACCCTCCCAATCTTTTTAAATCAAAACTTCTGATCCAAACCCCCATCCCCATCCCACCACAACACATGTCTTCAAACTTCTGACCTCCCCCCCCCACCCCAACATACAAATCTAAACATACATCCCCTCTCCCAGTGTTTCCGCACCCCCCACGTCTTAAATAATGACTCAGCCCTTAATACATAAAGTAGCCATTACAGGCTAATAATTATGACATGAATTAATAAGAAAACATACACAGACTGATTAGATTTTTACACTTCAAAATAAAGCTTGCCTTACACAGCACATCCTTGTCTATTCGGGCTCATTACTTATACCATGAACATGGACTTTGAAGCCCGTGTGAATGGGAAAGACGTGAAACCCACGATGTACACAACATAGATTTCAATCATTTCCAAGAGTTCCATGTGGAGATTCGATCCCGGGATTCAACCTCTTCAGCCCCCTGGGACAGAACAGTGGAAGGGGGGGGATACGGGGGGAGATACCCCACCAATGTAGTGGGCCCCCTGTAGAGGGTCAGGGTGTTGTGGATCTGCTTCTAGATGAAGTGACCTACAGCCTGCACATTCACTTTAGTCAGCTTGAGTGACTGAGTGTGAGAAAGGACTCGTTCGCTGTGTGACTTCTTCGTTATCAACAAATAAAACATGATATAACTCATATCGTACACAAACACATATGATAACCCTTAAGTAACTAACTATACAAATACAAGGGAAGCCAGGACATTCGTTTTAGGCTGGATTTATGCTCTACTATATAATTTACCAGCTCACATTATTAAAGTGAGCCCATACAGTACAAATACAATCACAAAACAAACATTTTCACGAAATTTCAATAGCTTCACTTGTCAGTATTCTAATCAAGAACGTGTTTTTGATTGGCTGAATTTAGTTAAGTTTGCATTATGGTTATTTTATTATTTGATTTCTTTTTATATTGTGACGTATTTGGGTAAGCACCCGTTTATTGGAAATGTGTAATTAAGGGTTTTCACGTGGTTTGGGGTGATACTGGTTCCGAATCAATTTACGCTTAGATTACCTTTCCCGATTTTGTGATATGTGCTTTCTATTCGGAAACAGTGTCTATTGTGTTAGCAATAACCTCCAATGGTCACTGTATACACACCTATAATGAATGTTATCTGGCTCTAGCTATGCATATTAATTCTCTTCTATATACAACTACTTTTGATCTGTTTTTGATAATAGTCTATCTTGATAGCTTAGAATCCTCGCTGATCTTCGTTATTCTGTCACCTTTTCGTCATGTGATAGTAGTGTGACGTCCTCACCACTAGGTAGGATGTTGATGTAGATGGCTAACAAGTATGTAATGGTAAAACACTCCCCGGGGAGTTTTAAAAACATATTTTTTTTTGTACCTTAGATACTACTCTTACGGAAAAATGACGTCTGCCCAAAATATTTGATGGCGAAATATATTTTTCGGGGTCAAACAGGGGTCATCGGGTCAAAATTTCATAAAATTGCATTTATCTCGATTAATAACAAATTTAGAGTAAAAACTTGTATTGACTTTAGATAGGAACATGTGTATGTGGAATCCAAATAAAACATCAGATTTGACCTTCGACCTATCCTTCAAGGTCAAACAGGGGTCATTGTGGTCAAAATTTCATAAAATTGCATTTATCTCGATTAATAACAAATTTAGAGTAACAACTTGTATTGACCTTAGATAGGAACATGTGTATGTGGAATTCAAATTAAATATCACATTTGACCTTTGACCTCTCCATCAAGGTTACACTAGTAGGTCAATTTCAGGAATTTTGTTCATTTTTGTGTTTACGAAAGAAATGAGCAGCTTTGAATATTTCATTTGTTAATAATCCACGATAAATTAGTTTTATTGATATAAGCATTTGTATTCTAGATTGGAATTACATTATGTTTTATTTTAATCAATATTTTACTAAATAGTTTAATATATCAATGGGTTTCACTTTTAATGGTAGAATTTGAGGCAGCATCAGTATCATTGATATCTTCATAAATTGCATGTTCTCAAATTTTGTTATGTTTAAGTATTATTTGATTGGACATTGGACTAAAAAATGTGTAACTTACAAAAAGAGCAACAAATTTGATACATCTATATAATACAATGGTCATTGCTAAATCATGGAAAATTCAGTGAAAATGAAATCTAAGAAACAATGCAAAACAAGGAAAAAGGGCAACATAAAATCATGCATCATACATTTTAGAAGTATGCAGTCTTTCAAAATAGATAATTTATCAGATTCAGTTTGGGGAAAATTAAGAAACAATTGAAGTGAGACATAGTTTAAAGGATCTAAAACAACATTATGATGAAATTTGCAAAAGTGTACCAACTGAATATGGTAGTAAATGTTATGGTTATCACAAAGAATGCTACAGCAAATTCACAAATCTCAAATATTTAAAAGCAATAAAATGAAAATCAGATCAAGATCCAGAGGTTGAACTATCAATAAAGAAAAAAAAATCAAATTTATCAATAACATTCACTTGTGATTTCTGCTTATTTGTGAAAATACTCCAGAATTAATTCTTCCTGGCAAATTTCTTTCTAGTGAAAGTTGGACATGTAAAACAGAAACTGCAGGGAAGACCTTAAAAAGAGGGTTCAGAGAGACAAGTTATGAAAGGATGCTGCGTAAAGTGATAGATGTAGATTTGAAGGCAAGAGAAGCTAAAAACCATGATGAATGTAGAAACGCACATAAATATTCAGCGACAAGTATGCAAGAATATATGCAGGAAAAGATTCCATCTGTGTCGGTGTATAGTAGTAACAAGACAGATAAGCTTAAGAAAAAGATGATAAACCATTTCTCACCAAAGTGAGCTATTCAACTCCGATCATATTAAAAAAAGCCATTTAAACTGCCTTTGAATATGCTTTATTAGATTACAGAAAACTTGAGGATGTTGGATCTTTATTGAATTGTACCACGAATAGAGAAAATGCACGTCCTGTTTGATACTAGAAATATTTATTAAATGAGTTTGACAGCCGTATCACCTGAGTATACGCTACCACTGTACTGAGGCTCCTATTCACCAACCACTTAAGACAGGTATAACTGCCGCATTAGACCACTTGGACATTCTGACCGACCCGGGTGGTCTGCCTTAAGTGCTTTGTGAATAGGTGCCACAGTGGTAAGGGTCGAGGGTTTAAGTCCTGAGAGTAGCTATGTGATATAGTCCTATAAACTTGGAGAAATAATCCTCTGATGTCAATACTTACATCTAGCCAATTAATTCCAATATATCTACATATTCTATTCTAGTTGCCAGTCATAGAAAAGATATGTTCAAGGCAAAACAGAAATGTCCATCACTATTACTCAAGTGATCTTTTTTACAAATGATCAACGTTGTTCAGCTCTTAGTTTCTCTCTACATTAACATAATTAATATAAGTGATTTACTAACTTCATAAATGATATAAAAATCCTTTTGCTAATATTTAAGTACTTGTAATTACAGGACAAGTACACAGGCTGCACAGGAACCTTAGTAGGTCAAGATTAACCTCTCACGGTACCATTCACTAAATATCCAACATCCTCAAGTTTTCTGTAATCTGATGAAACATATTCAAAGGAAGTTTCAATGACTTCTCTTTATGAATATGATCAAGAGTAGACAAGCTAACTCCTATGATTGGGTGTCTAATAAATTAACTGGTTAAATGGTTTATCATCATTTTCTTAGTTCAACCTCTGGGATAACCATGGCATTTACCATCATATTAATTCCGTCCGTATATTTTTGCATAATTAGTTAATAAAGTATTAATCAAAATAAAACATAAAAGTAATCCCAATCTAGAATACAAATGCTTATATCAATAAAACTAATTTATCATGGATTATTAGCAAATAAAATGTTTAAAGCTGCTCATTTCTTTCGGAAACTCAAACATGAACAAAATTCCTGAAATTGACCTACTAATGTAACCTAGAAGGAGAGGTCAAAGGTCAAATGTGATGTTTAATTTGGATTCCACATACACATGTTCCTATCTAAGGTCAATACAAGTTGTTACTCTAAAATTGTTATTAATCGAGATAAATGCAATTTTATGAAATTTTGACCCCAATGACCCCTGTTTGACCTTGAAGGATAGGTCGAAGGTCAAATCTGATGTTTTATTTGGATTCCACATACACATGTTCCTATCTAAAGTCAATACAAGTTTTTACTCTAAATTTGTTATTAATCGAGATAAATGCAATTTTATAAAATTTTTACCGGATGACCCCTGATTGACCCCGAAAAATATATTTCGCCATCAAATATTTTGGGCAGACGTCATTTTTCCGTAAGAGTAGTATCTACGTCTGTTTGGACTTATACATAGACAAATGGCTAATTTTCATAAGATTTATGTATATATGAATTATCAACTAACACTAAGTTGTGATATTGACACGAACTACATTTTTATATTTCTTTTCAAACAAATTTTATTTTATTTTGAATAATTCCATAGATTTGATAATATAACTATTAGAACTTGGTGTACAAAGGCAAACATAATAATTAACAGAATGTACAGGTTATATGCAATTTTTGCAATGATATTAATCAAATAGTAAAGTTTAGCAATAATTTGGAAAGCTTGAATAATCAATTGATCAAATGTAAACGTACAGAATAATATTAGTACAATGAATACAATAATTTCTCACTAGGTATCACATAATGTTGATTGTAAATATTTAAGATTATCCTCCATAGAGCCTATATGGTCTGGTATTAGCAATCATGTCCCTCAAAACTAAGATAATTATGAAGATTCATTTCATTTAAATGTTTTTTTTTGTTTCTTTAAAGTTGAAATTAAAAAATCCAAAAATAAAAGTTTTGATATATCAACATTTTTTTAAACAACAGTGGCAAAATATGAAGGGTTTGTCTCTTTACAATTATTTTTTTCATGGACTCGGTGTTGGTGGTTCATACAAAGATAGTGACATGACAATAAAAGTGAAAGCTGCACACAAAACCATGTTTTGCAATAATTCGTCATCTTGGATGTCAGGAAGATTGCTATCATCAATAATAGAATGTCCACCCCGTACCATTGATGGTGTCATATTTGCTCTTGAAAATTCAGGAATACTGCCATCATTTCTTACAGTTGTACCTCCCCTTACCATTGATGGTGTCATGTTTGTTCTGGAAAATTCAGCAATACTGCCATTATCTTTTATTGAAGAGTCGTTCTCAGGTTTCCCCTTACTCAATCTTCTTCCTACGGAGCCAATCAAATTTCCCAAGAAACTTTGTGAATGTTCCACTACTTCATCGACTGTTGAGTCGTTCCTGCCACGCATTTGTTGACCACTTGACGTTGGTGATGTTGGAAATTGAGACATTGCCGAATAATATTGTGTTACTGCAGAATAATTTTGTTCAACCTGTGCATTACTTGATCCAGGTGATTCTTCCATTTGTGAGAGAGCAGAATAATAATCTGCAAGTCGCGGATCCATGATGCCTGGCGTTTGTTGAAGACTATATTTTGGCTGTATGCTTGGTCTTGGAGATTTTTGTAAACTGACAGAGTGATCTTCAGGTAATGAGCCTTGTCTAGCGCGATTTTTTGGTAAATTTTGTTTTTGGAAACTCACTCTGGGTGAACTCACTCCGGGTGATTTTATTTGGGATGTTGCTGAATAAAAGTCTTGCAGTTCTGATTCTGTTCGACCGGGGGGTTCATTCTGACTTTGTCTAGCTGATGGTAGAATTTGCGACATTGCAGAGTAATAGTTTTCAAGATCATTACTTTCCTCACTTTGAGATTTTTCAACAGACCGTAAAGCAGAAAAAAACTTATCCAACTTTGCTCCTGTGAAATCTGCTTCATCACCAAGATCATTTAAAGGTGTCGATGTAGGTGTTCGTGTAGCTCTTGGATAATCTTGCACTTTTTGAGGAGTGTTTGGACTAAAATCTAGTGCCCGCTCTGCACTTGTTCTCTTGTCATTGAAATCATACACACTTGGTGGTTCATTAGCATCAGCTGATGTCAGCTGACTGAGTGTGAAATCTAGAGCCCTTTGTTGACTTGTTCTCCTGTCTTGCTGTCCAGCGACTTGTACATTTTCTCTATTTTGGTTAAAAGGTAGTGCTGTGATAGTGTCATTAGTCATAGCAGAATGTGTTGATGCTCTTTCAGAAGCTTCCTGAATACCAGGCATACCTGGACCACTAACTGGTGTAGTATCGATGGATGGACTAAATCCAACTGATCCTGATGCATGGACAGGATTTTGTTGCTGCCTCTGTTGATTTTCTTTAATTTCCATGTAATCTATTCCATGTTGAGGTTTCTTTGGTTTGGTTGGTGTAAAATCTAATGCCTGCTCTTGACTGGTTCTTTTATCAGTAAAATCGTATATGCTTGGAGGTTCATTAGCTTCTGGTTCCATCTTACTTGATGTAAAATCCAGAGCTCTTTGGTGACTTGTTTTCCTCTCATGTTGTTTTTTTAGTTTTTCATCCATACGCTTGATATGCTGCTGAACGATTGTGTCGGTGATTTTCAATGCCAAACTACCATTTTCTTTCAAAAGACCTGAAATACAGAACTTCATATGTGATTATACTCACTCTTTTTACAATCAAGATGTATTTTTGTCAGTTAAGTACAGTAGGTATACTTATATACTATAACATATGTGAAAGTACATATTTTCATAAGTCATTTACCAATCTGCTTTGTTCCCGGGTATAACCACTCTGTAGCAAAGATATTAATTCCTTGTCTGTTTAGTATCATTTCTTTTAGATATCCCTTTTTCTTTACATCCATTAGAGTTTGGTTTTTGGGGTCATGCCAGCCTTTAATTCCTCTTAAATCATGCCTGAAGCAAATAACAGGACATGAAAAGTTATTTAGGGTTTTTATGACTTTTTTCCTTATATTCTATGTTTACCAATACAATAACAATATTACACTAAAATGTGAATAATATGAATGTGAAGTATTATAAATTAAAGATCAACTACAGTTTTTATGAAGATTGATATGGAACCTATTGGTTCGCAACTACACGTTGTTCAATCGATCTCCAATTATTACACTTCTCTCTCTCTCTCACGTCTTTTATAAGCAAGCATATTTCTGCCAACGATGGATATAGCTGAAGACAGGTTTTAAAACCCTAAGCTTCCATTTGACTATATCAAGTGGCCCTGGCGGGACTCGAACTCACGACCCCAAAGTTGTTAGTCCAGAATGATACCATCATCCCTAGCAGCGAGCTGTTAAAAGGTTACACGGCTGAACCGTTGTCTCCGTAACCCCCAGCTTACATACTTGAAATATGCTTGCTAAAAAGACGTGAGAGAGAGAAGTGTAAAAATGTATCCGCAAGCACTGGGAAACACATATAGATCTCCAGTTAAAGTGTGTAATAAGCAGAGCTGGTGCGGAAATCAAGAGCTTTTGTGCGGGAAATGTTTACTTTTGAACTACAGGTTCCGATTTTTCACAGCAGGTAGTATAAATATCTGTCTTCGGCACAAATTATTTGGGCCATGCACCATGGGAATATCAATAGTGCCTATGAATGGTTTGTATGTCCACTTAAATGGTCTGGGTTTTGCTGCTAAGTCTGCAATAGTTGAAGACCCTAGTTCTACATGGCTGTCCACTATCAGCAAATGAGTGATATTTTGCCTAATATTGCGTTATCAAGTAGTAATATGAGTCAGCTGTGTGGCGTATACTTGACTGAAAACTACCTTATGAATTGCATCTAGATTATCAACTTATATATTGTGTTAACCCCCCCCCCCCCGTTCCATGGTCTGGACCTGGACGAAAACTAGATAACGATTTGTCATTTTTTGGTGGTCGCCATCAAGTCGCTAGCACGTCTTTACAAACTGACTATCTAGTCTCCATAGTCGGCAGCAAGTCGTTACCTAGGCTTTCAAAAATGTCGCCGGTAGACCGGCGATTGGTCGCGATTTTTTTAGTTCCGCTGCATGCAGCGGAACTAAAAAAGTCGCTGTGGTTTGCTAGCGACTCAAAAAAAAAAAACAATAATAAAAAATAAAATAAAATAATCGTTACCAAGTCGTTACCAAGTTGTTATCAAGTCTTTACCAAGTGTAGACCAGGTCTTAACCAAGATAGCGACGATAAAATCATGGTTTTCACCTGATTGCGACCTGATGACGTGGTAGCGACGGAAAAGTCTAGAGTTTGGTTCATTTTACACAAAGCTATCGATGAGGCTACACCCTGTGATGCTACCCAAGTGAGATAATCACATGTAAGACATAGAATGACAAAGGTTTATCGAGTGAACACTTTTTAATAAAAGTACATAGGATACGTGATAAACTTACAAATATAAATATATACAATTACTATCTGTTTACCCGGCGTTGCTCGGATTGAAAGAGATGAGATCCGTAACACATTAAATGCTCTTCCCTCCCCATACTTTCCCCTGTCCCACATCCCTGATCATTAGGAGCTACACAGCGGGACATCCAGGCTCATGGTGGCGGGTGCTTTGCCGCCTTCCTGGAGTATCTACACACACGCAGCCAAGACAATCAACAGTCCTGCCTGCCCTCACCTCAGCCGACCCTGCCCTGCACACGCCCGGTGTGGCCCGGGACCAGTGATAACACCTGCCCCCGTGCGTCAGACACCCAGATTTTTAAGATTGCACGCCCAGCACTGGGAGATTACATGATAGTAGTTGCACCACCAAGAACATTAAGCTGCGCCCACCTCACTTCAGGCACTGACCATACCCTGGGTGCCGCTGCCTCAGGCAGTTTACAGGCCCAACCCTGTCTGGTAACAGTTCAAACTCCTACCTCTTCCAGCCCTCTCCTTTCATCTTGCCTATTGTCTCCTCTGCTTCCTGTTCCCCACGTGGTCGCACCAGACTTCAACCCTATGCAAACTAACTGACCAATTAACCTCTGCCTTACTTTCACCACGTCACATTGCCACTCGGTCAGTTTAGGTCCGCCGCCTAATCACTCCTTTGATAAGCCGACCCCGGGCTGACCGCCACCTGACCACAACTTGGTGCACCGGGTCACCCCATGTCAAGGTCTCTGGCGGCTGTTGAGGTAGAGATCTAGAGGGATGGGGAGAGAAGATGGGGATGGTGGCGGTGGAAGAAAGAATAGTGGAGGGTGTAATACTTAATCTGTTCCGCACGTGTATTCCAGGGGTAGCAGTAGCTGGGCGAGGGATATTAGAGGGATCAATCATTGCCATATACATGTAATGTGTATGTGACGGTCACATATGACGATGGGAGGAAGGTGATGGGGGTGTCTTTAATCTGTCACAGACCTGTATACTAACGGGAGCTGGTACGAGGGATGGGGTACTGCTTTTAAACCATTTTGACCCAAGATCACGACCAAGTTTTCCTCAAGTCTCTACTATCTCGAGACCTAATCGCAATCAAGTCTTCTTCGTCTTTACCAGGTTTTTACCAGGTGTTTACCAGGTGTTTACCAGGTCTTAACCACATTGCCAGCATCGGGGCTATGTCGCAACCAAGTCTCAACCTAGTCTTCATCAGATCTTAACCATGTTGGGATGTGGTCCCAATCAAGTCATCCTCAAGTCGTCACCAAGTCGGAAGCAGTCGCCGTGGTAGGTCCCCAATTTCTGAAATTTAGTCTTCACTAGTCTTTACCAAGTCGTAACCTATGGCAACCATGGAACCAGGGGAATTTTTTTCCCGCCAAAAATGTGCATTTTGAACGCATGGGATTACTGTAATCTGTATCAATCAACTTTGAGATACATTCCTGTTCCTATGTTGCCTGAAGTAAGCGGCTTTACAGCCACAATATCCGTCATTTTCCATCAGATGACACCAATTTTGAAGGGTGGTGGGGGGTGGTGGTTATGTATTGCAGACTTAGCAGCAGAAACCAACCCATGTGAGTGGAGGTAAAACGCATCAGTATGTGCCAGAGGTATTCTTATAGTGCATGGACGAAAGAAATTGTGCTCAAGATTGATCTTCAGCCTGTTTACAGTGAACAATCCAAATGTCTGCTTTCAAAAATAAACATTTACCGCACAAAAGATCTTGATTACGCACATTAACTGGAGATCGATTGAACGCCGTGAACTAGTATCATTAAAGATGAAATCTTATAAAATTTTGACTGTCTATATACATTTTGGCGTTGCATGGTAGGAAAAATATACTACTATACGAAATAGGACAAGTGTGTGTATACATTGTATATAGGAAATCTAGTATACATGCATACACCCTCCACTCTGAGTATCAGATGTCCTGATGAGATTTTGCTTGACATCTGAAATTCAGAGTGACACCCTCCCATGAGCACTTGCATCATACAAGGCTTATACAGTGAGACCTACAATAAATGATTCTTTTCTACTAGAATGTTTACATATATAATAAATGATTCTTTTCTACTAGAATGTTTACATATATAAGATACTCTTATATATGTAAACATTCTAGTAAAAAGAATCATTTATTGTAGGTCTCACTGTATAAGCCTTGTATGATGCAAGTGCCTCCCACCTCTCACAATAATGGGGCCGATTGTTTATAGTATGACAATCTTCTTATATAGCTAAAACTGGAATTCTTAAAGATATTAACTTTCTTATACACCTAATTCAAAGTATACATTTATTTACATGTCTTTTCATATTTTCAACTGGCAATGTTTTGAACATTAGGCACAAAAAATATACTTACGAGTCATGTACAATACATCTATAAGTTATTGTGCGTATGCTGCTGGGACTTTTAAAAGTAACTAAGGAAATGCCTAAAATATATGAACCAATAATTTTATTCAATAATCTTTATCTATAGTAATTGTATATACAATACCAGTATTTTGAAAACAAATGTGTGCTTATTGAGTCATGCAAATGAGCCTGGCAAATGATACGCATGAAAGCTGGAAAATTAATCTATAAATATCAATTAAAATCCGGTAACGTATTTATTGATAATCTAAACATTAAAATATTTGTATCAATGTGGTTTACACTTCATCATTAAAAAGAAGGGGTAAACCTGGTAAAGGAACAGCATATTTGATAATAGCTTGCAACATTCATTATGCACAAAAAGAGGAGTGTCCTGAACATTGAAGGAAAAACACACACACACACACACACACACACACACACACACACACACACACACACACACACACACACACACACACACACACACACACACACACACACACACACACACACACACACACACACACACACACACACACACACACACACACACACACACACACACACACACACACACACACACACACACACACACACACCAAAACATACCTGGTTCAATTAAGCAAGGTATTGGGAGGTTGTCCATATCAAAAGATAGTGAGCCCAAACTGGAAATAGTTCCACTGACACTAACAGTTGTTGCCTCACCAACCTCACGAGCTGGGTACTTTACAAAGATATAGGTATCGTGATCTGCACCTGGAAGTCATTCAACAGTGATCAGATGCATGTCATGTTTGCCTTTGTGTATCACATAATGTAACAACTTTGAAACTTTTAACTTTGAAATACCCCTGTGCTTATTATTGCAATCATGTACATTTCTAAACGATTGTCATTGATTGTGTTCTCTATATGGTCACTGTATGAAACCCGACGAAGGTTACTCACAGTAGTCCTCGTCATTATAAATAGGTCACTTTTCTCGATTCGGATATTATAATGGATATTGTGACGTCGATTCCAAAAGGTAAGTCAATATTTATATTAGTACATACAGAGCACATATTAAAGCACGTGTAGGATCTATTATTAAGCGTAGAAAATCCTACATTATTGCATGCACGGCTGTTAAAGTTTCATGTAATGACGAAGGTTACTTTTATTGGTGAAGAAGGTTACTGTGTTTATGTTTCTAACACTGACGAAGGTTACTGTGCAGGTCTTTTAATTAACGACTAATGTTCTAAATGATGGTAGTGGATAGCACTTTGATGTTGAAAATAGAATAGGTACTGAATTGAAATTTGAAGTGGGTCACAAATTTTTTCATTTCGAATTCCTGAATTTTCCTGATTTTCCAATGCATTATCTCAGAATTCCCTGATATTCTAAGCATACCTAGATAGATAAATTTCTTGTTTCAAAGTTTATAAGTTGTATAAATACTTTCTTTTCAATAAGAACAACATACATTGTATAACTGCCACTGCAATATCACAATTTTTACAAACAGAAGAACTTAATTATGACTTTCATTTTCAGTGAAATGTAATCCCAAAAGCAACTCAACCTTTCATTCAAAATTTTATGTTTTAAAATAAATGATTTATGATTTGATTTATTTTTCTTAACAA